>CM056059.1:223971646-224534146 GCA_029574335.1 Rana kukunoris | reverse complement strand
GCCCAGATTTGACCCTTAATAGTACCAAGGGTCAATCTTCTATCTACCCCTAGTTGACAGAAGTCCAGAAACCTACCAATGAAAAACTTTTGAGGCATCCACCCCCCTGGATTCACACCAGGAAACATATGCCTTCCAGACTCTATGAAAAATGGTTCTGGAGGCCAGCTTCGTAGCATTAATGAGAGTAGAAAGAACTGGACCCGAGAGCCCACGTTTCTTCAGCATATAGGTTTCAACAGCCAGAGCAGCAAAATTTAGCTTTCGTACAGAAGGATCAAACACTGGACCTTGTGATAGGTCTTGGTAAAATGGGAGAATCCAAGGCTCCCACACTGCCATCCTTAAGATCTTGGTGTACCAGGACTTTCTGGGTCAGTTCGGGGCCACCAAGAGAACTGGTATTCCTTCTTTGATCTTGCAAAGAAGTCTCTGCAAGAGTGGAATTGGAGGGAATGCATAGATCAGGGAAAACTGATCCCAGGGAATCATTAGTGCATCTGTCCCTAGGGATAGAGGATCTTATGACCTCGATACAAAGTTGTCCAATTTCCTGTTGAACCTGGAGGCGAACAGGTCTACCTCCGGGGTTCGCCATTTTTGGCATATATCCCGAAAAACTTTAGGGTGGAGAGACCACTCCCCTGGCAACAATTGCTGGCAGCTCAGGTAATCCGCTTGCCAATTCTCCACTCCTGGAATGAAGATTGGAGAAATGCAAGGAACATGAGCTTCAGCCCATGTTAAAATCTTGTTCACCTCTCTGAGCATCCTGACTGCGAATGCCCCCTTGGTGATTGATGTGGCTACCGCAGTAGCATTGTCAGATTGAAGCTGAAACGGGTGGCCATGTAACTTGTGTGTCCAGGTTCTGAGGGCTTGATAATCTGCCCGAAACACCAAAATGTTGATGGGTAAGCCTTTTTCGCACTTGGCCCAAGTTTTTTGGGCCGAGGCCTCTTCCAGGATTGCCCCCCAGCCCAAAGTCTGGCATCCGTAGACACCACCTTCCAAGTAACCGGGAGAAAGGATTTCCCTGAGAGTCGGGCGTGGCCTAGGGATGGCTGAGTGAGAGACACGCTGTTTGGAGCTCCGAGTTCTCTCCACAGGGGACCTAGCGTGCGATATACCCTACATCGGAAGGCTATCCTCGGCTTGCAGATGAAGTCCTATAGTGCGGTATGCATAGCAGCCACAAATACACAACGCGGGCTGACTGAAGGAAGGTAGCTCAGGCGACGAGCAACATAACAAATAGTGCAAGTTGTAGCGAAACAGCTAGTGTACAAGGAACTATACAGAGCTACTTCACCTCAGCCTCTCCAGTGTCTATTGCAGCGAGCGGATCCATCAATAGAGGCGCCCGAGGACAGGGGGGTAAGAGCTGCATCAGAAGGGAAAGGTCAGTCCTACAGCGGAGATCTTCTGGAGCACGAAGTCTCCAAACACAGGCACAGACAGCAGTAGTTGCGCTGACCTCAGCAGACATCTCGAACTCGGGAGCGGCAGAGATAGCAGAAATCAAAGCAATGTTGGCAGCTCTCCCCACTCGCCAGGATATCGAGAAGCTCCCTACCCGGAAAGAGATCGAGGTGTTGATACTCCGTGTGGAAGAGACACAACGCCAGGAGCTGCATGCGGTAAGACATGATTTGAATGCACTGACTGAAAAGGTGACACAGAGAGAAGACACCATAATATCTATTGTGCAAAGAGTGGGGGGCCATTGAGAAAGCTATGGAAGCGAGACAGCATACCAGTACAGACATGGCAGAGGAAGCAGTAATTGATTTGCAATTGCAGGTGGAGGTTCTAGAGCAGGGGTGTCAAACTGGCGGCCCTCCAGCTGTTCCGAAACTACAAGTCCCATCATGCCTCTGCCTGTGGGAGTCATGCTTGTAACTGTTAGCCTTGCAATGCCTCATGGGACTTGTAGTTTTGCAACATCTGGAGGGCCGCCTGTTTGACACCCCTGTTCTAGAGGATAGGAGCCGCAGGAAGAATGTGCGAATACCGGGGGTACCCGAGGCAGTAGAAAATGAGGACTTGGACACTAAAATCAGGGCGATCTTCGAGATAATTTTGAAGTTGCCACAGAAGGAGACCGAGATTGAGAGGGTGCACAGAACCACTGGCCCTAAATCACTAAATCTAGAAAGACCAAGAGAGACATAATTTGTCGATTGTATAGATATCAGCAAAAAGAAATGATCCTCAGGATGGCATGGGACATGGGAGACGTGGTATATGAGGGAGCACACTTAAAAATCCTCCCCGACCTGTCTAGGGCTACACTTCAGAGAAGAGCATGCCTGTGACCGATGTTGGACTTAGCCAGAGAAAAGGGGTTCACATACAGAGGGGGGTATCCACTTGCAGTAACATTCCACAAATTTGGGGCCTCGTTAATGCTTGGAACTCCATCGGAATTATCAGATCTGTTCCTGTTCCTTGAAATACCACCTATTCAGATACCAAATTGGTTATTCCCTATAACATATACAGGGAGCAGAGGAAGACCTCAAATAAGGACAGGGAAAGGACGAGGGCAGGTCTCATCGACATACACCCAGGTGGAAGCCAGTGGGCCAGGGGACCCCCCAAAGGACAAATAGAGCAAAGGTATTAAAAAAAATTTGTACAAAAGGAGATAACGAACAGAAGGACTGGACTAAGTCAAAGGGGCTATGGGATACACCGGGTCGGATGGAAGAGATGAAAGACTGGGTCTCAACTCCCCTGTCCCCCATTTCTTCAATTTGTTTTCTTCTCCACCTTTTTTCCCTGGAAAACTCCAGCCCTAGCCCTAGCCCCAATATAAATCCTGGAGCTGGAAGAGAGGATTGTTTTTGTTTTTTTTTACAGGGTAAACCCTCTCTCTATTCTTTGCCCCTTTTTTTTTTTTTGCTTTTTCCCTCCCCTTCATTTTTGGGGGGTCAGGGTGGAGTCTGCCTGGATGTGATGGGTGGAGGGGGGTAGGGATCCTTTTTTCTTTTTAGAGTCACCGGAGGGGATAAGGAACTGGACCGAAGATAATTGAATTTAGGGCTGAACCCGGGACGTAATATATAGCTTAAAAGCCAATATATAGATAGAGGGTGTTGGCAATTTTGAGTGAGTGGGTGGCAGAATGAAGAGAGCCCACTAATGAGAGGTGTGGATGTAAATGGCTGGGCTGGGTGAGAGGAAGGAGAGACATAACTGTAGACTCCTCATTTTTTTTCTCTCTCTCTCACTTAACTTTTTTTTTTTGGTTTTATTTTATTTTATTTCTTTTTTCTTTTTTTCACTAGGCACTCTTGGCACCAAATTTTTTTTTTTGAACAACAAGACACAAAGACACTATAATAGTACACCTCAACAATAAGACACAACAACACACAATAACACACAATTATGCATAACACTATAACATCATACTGACAGGAATACAACACTGTCCAAAGTGGGGGTCTCTCTGTGAGGGTCCCCTCTTTTTTCCTACACCAGCACCGATTAAGCACTACACGGAGAGTATCGCAATCTGCAATATCAAATTGTGTACCGTCAATAAGGGCCAACAGGGAGCGGCTCTCCGGGGGGCACAGTACACCTTCTATAATATTACTATTACCCTTTTTTTTCTCTTCTTTGGTGGCTTAATATATGGGATATGGTTACTCCTTTTTTTAATTGTTTTATTATCTAGACGGGAGAGGATGCGATATGTATAGAAGTTTATATAAATGTATATAAGTGAATGTGGTAGATGGGCAGGAGAGTCCAGGAGGAGACACAGGAAGGGGACAAAGGGAAGTAGCAGCAAGGGGGGGGGGGGGGGGTATGTAAATGTAGATTTTCCCAAGGAGGGAATAGGAAGCTAAAGGGAAATGGTCAAAGTAATGACTATAAATAATATTGTATATGTTTAAAACTGCTGAACTGGTTTTCCTGTCTGGTTTTTTTCCCTTATTTTTTTGACATATCTGTTCCGTTTAAAAGGCACACGCCAGAAGGAGGGGAGGGGAGGTAGAGTGGCAACTTCTCGTTGTGAAAGGAACCCCCCCTTTCTCTTTTTACTGATGGGTCTCGTTTTTCTTTCCCCTTACTGGTGGGGGAATTACCTCCTCGCCGTTCCCGCTAGATGGCGGGGGAGGGGGGGAGGGAAATAGCAGGGAAGAGCAAGCACGGAATCCCTGTCGCAGGGGACTGGACAGGGTTAGGGACCTACATACGAGACCCTCTCCCTTCTGTTTTTCTCTTGGGGCGTTTAATTTCCCAACGAGTTGTAACTAGGGAAGGATGCGGCGACATAGGGGGTGAGGGGGGGGGGGGAAGGGGAAGGTAAATAACAGTCAATATTAAATAATGCAGTGACGCAAACTTGCATGCCATTCCCCCCCCCCCCCCGCCCCACTTCTCCCTTTTTGTGGGTCTAGCTCCCAGCACCCCCAAAACATTTGTACTCCACCCCAAGCCCCTGATAGACCCCCCACAGATGAAATAAAAGAACATAAGGTCACATAGCACAATATGACCCCTATGGATAGTCTTCAAGGTGAATAGACAGGCACCGTGGAGAGGCCCGGAACTCCAAGTTTCTCTTTGCTTTTTTCTATCTTTTCTTTCCTTTTTTTTTTGTTTTTGTTATATAGAGTCAGCAGACTTGTGTCCTTTTTTTCTTTTCTTTGTCTCACTCTTAAAGAAGAGGCCCTATATCCTGAGGTCTCTATACTCAGGTCTCTATACTCTCCCCCTTTTTTTTTCTCTTTTCCGGTATTAACAACTTTTGAGGGAGACAGGATATAGGGAAATATAGGAATCCCCTAGGGTACACGCCCCTACTCATAGGCCGATGCTCAATACCATTAATACGGTGAGTGTTAATTAGCAGAATAGCTAATATTAGAGATCACCCCCCTTTTTTTTTCTCTTTTTCCCTCGGGGGTGCCTTTTTTTTTCCCATTCCCTTTTTTTTGGCACTAGGAGGGGGGGGGCTTCAATCCCTCATCCCCTTCGCCCCACTCTCACACCCCTCATTGTTAACTTTATCCCCTATACATAAAATCAATATCCAGGAATAAAGGAAGATAGGATGGAGGTATTAAATGTATTGTCACTGAACGTTAAGGGATTAAATACACCCGGAAAAAAGGAGGGTCCTTATGTATGACCTGCAAAGACTAGGAATAGATGTGGCGTATATACAGGAAAGGCATTTCAGAGAAGATAAGACTCCGATTCTAAAGAACAGGCTATATCCAATCGTATATCATGCGACAAATCAGGAGGCAAAGCCAAAGGGAGTGTCTATTCTTATAGCAGGGAGAATTAAGTGGACATACTTAGATTCGATGAGAGATCCGAAAGGAAGATACCTATTTGTGAAGGGTAAAATAGGAGGAATAGGGGTAACATCTGCTGCTGTATATGCCCCAAATGAACAACAGGGAACTTTCCTAGGCAAAACGCCTAAATGTCTACAAGACTTCTCAGAAGGCCACTTGATTTTGGGAGGGGATTTGAATATCCCACTAGACCCTAAAGTGGACACATCAGGAAAGTCATCTATTCCCCATGGGGTGAGAAACTGCACCACTCAAATTTTGTATAAAAGCCAGCTGATTGACATATGGAGACTGTTACATAATAAAGAAAAAGACTATACGTTTTACTCCACGCCACATAAAAAATATTCTCGTATAGATCTCTTCTTAATTCCACACGTCCAACTACATTCAGTACGATCAGCTAAAATAGGATTTATTACATGGTCAGATCATGCCCCGATTTTCCTGGAATACGAGATACAAGACCTTAGACAGATCAGACCAAATCAGTGGAGAATAAATGAAAGCCTGTTGCAGGATAAAGAGGTCCTAGAAGACGTAATCAGAGCTGAAGTTTTACTTTAGTACCAACGATACCCCAGAGTGCGATCCCGGGATTGTCTGGGAAGCACATAAGGTGGTTATTAGAGGAGTGCTAATTAAACATGGGTCTAGAGTAAAAAGGAAACGTACGGAAAAATTAGAAAGGCTATTGAAAGAACTAGCCATGCTAGAGGGTAGGCATAAGCAAATAAGATCAATAACTGTAGAGGAAAAGCTGGCTAGGAAAAGAACGGAAATTACAGATCTCCTGTACTATAAGGCAAAAGCAGCAATACAGAGATGTAAAAAGTTTGCATACGAGTCAGGAGAGAAGTGCAGGAAAGGACTCGCTAGACTACTACGTGAAGAGAAGAGGAGTAAATTATATCCCATATATTAAGCCACCAAAGAAACCAAAGTTTTCTAAACCAAAGGATATAGCAAAAGAGTTTCAAGAATATTATTGCTCTCTCTATAATATGCAAAGTAAGCCCCCGACTAAACAGATTGATCAGTATCTTATGGAATCAGCAATACCAAAACTATCAGAATCAGATAAAGAGAAGCTAGACGACCCTATAGTTGAAGAGGAACTTAAAGTGGCAGTAAGCCCCAGGACCCGATGGCTACACGGGTCAATACTACAAAATTTTGTTTTCCTCGCTATCCAAATACATGATTAAACTGTTTAACGCATTAGGGACATCGGCTAGTCTAACGAACAAAACGGTATTAGCTTATATCTCGGTGATACCAAAAGAGGGGAAAGACTTGGGCCTATGCGGAAGCTATCGGCCGATCTCTTTGCTAAATTCGGATGTAAAGATCTTCGCTAAGGTTCTGGCAATTAGGATACAACAGCATATCCCAGACCTGATACACTTGGACCAAGTGGGATTTGTCCCCGCGCGGGAAGCACGTGATAACATTATTAAAGCCATTAACCTGGTGCAGATTGCAAATACAAAAAAGATGCAATGTGTATTCCTGAACACAGATGCAGAGAAGGCCTTTGACAGGGTGAACTGGAGCTTTATGCGTGCAGTATTACAACATGGAGGCTTTGGAGATAAAATAATAAAATGGATATTTTCTATGTACTCAGGCCTAGCGGCCCAAGTACGGGCTAACGGAATACTATCAGAGCCTCTCCAGATATCGAATGGGACAAGACAGGGGTGTCCCCTATCCCCACTCCTTTTCGCTTTGTCTTTAGAACCCTTCCTGTGTACCCTGCGTTTAAAAAGGAATATTACAGGAGTACACATAGGGGAGAACCATTGTAAAATCACAGCCTTCGCAGACGATATGCTGTTTACCCTTACCAATCCATTGATCTCAACCCCGAATTTAATGAGGGAATTTGAGAAATATGGCTCTCTCTCGAATCCAAGTATAAACTTTAACAAGTCAGAAGCAATGGGAGTAAATGTGCCACAAGCATCAATAACCTATTTAAAACAAAAATGTAAGTTCAAGTGGACAGATACAGCACTGACATATTTAGGCATACAATTACCAGGGAAAGTAGATAAGATCTTCGAACTAAATTTCCCACCGCTACTGCAAAAGGTGAAGATGTTACTGGATAAGTGGAACCAGGGTTTCCATACCTGGTTAGGCCGATGTAATATCATTAAGATGAACATACTCCCAAAAATGCTCTATTTTTTTCAAGCACTACCAATACATATGCCAGTGCATTATTTTAAACAATGTCAGAGAGTCATTTTCGAGTTCATATGGGCACACAAAAACCCCAGAATACAAAGGAAACAACTAATGTATACTAAACAACAGGGAGGACTTGGGGTGCCAGATATAAGGAAATACTACTATGCTGTACACCTGAACAGGTTAATAGACTGGAACAGGCATTCAGACACCAAACTATGGGTACAAATTGAACAGTCGCAATCTAAAATACCATTAGAAAGGGCACCATGGTGGTCTGCCACACTGCCCAAAGAAATTAACAAGAACCCGATTCTGGGAAACACGATGAAAACATGTGCAACAGCATTCTCTATAATGGGCATTGACCCTAGGACCTCCCCATTATATCCAGTGATAGGCAACCCCCTGTTCCCCTTGGGATATGAAGATAGAGCTTTCCGACACTTAAGGGAGGAGGGGAGTAGGCAGGTAGTGAACTATATCCGAATGGGAAGATGGCTTACAATAGCCGAACTGATAGAACAAGAGAACGTATTCCGTTTAAAGTTTTGGAATGCACTCCAGATGGTTCACTTCCTGAACACACTACCAAACCCAGGGGTCTTTGAGAGACCACTCACAAGACTAGAGAAAATGTGTAGCGAGAGGGGAACATTAACACATACCCTCTCAATAAGTTATGAACTACTAGTACAGTCTGTGAGCCATCCTTTGAAGTGTGTTCAAGATTGGGAACAGGAACTAAAAAAAGGTATTTAGTATGGAACAGCGAAAACGTATATACAAACGAACGCATGAAACATCAATTTGTACAAGGACACAAGAGACAAATTATAAGATCTTTGCGAGATGGTATAGGACACCGGAGAGATTAAACAAAATCTTCCCAGAGGTGTCAGACAAATGTTGGAGGTGCCAGGGAAGTAAAGGGACGATGCTACATATATTTTGGGATTGTCCCCTGTTAGGGAGCTTTGGCAGGAGTTTGAAAGGGTCCTCCAGATCTGTTCAGAATACGAGATACCGGAAGAACCAGAATTCTATCTTCTACACGTGAACCAAATTCAAGAGAAAGCGTACAGGGAGACAAGTATATGTCATCTATTAGATGCAGCAAAGGCATGCATAACAAAGAAGTGGAAGTCATTAACCCCACCAACCATAGAGATGTGGATAAGTAAAGTAAAGGAAATCTGTAAACTAGAAGAATTAGTATTGATAGCACAACATCAACAGGAAAGATATTTAAGAACTTGGACCTCCTGGAAATCCTTTTTAGACTCTAGGGTAGAGGAGTGAAGAGGGTAAAGACTAACATTATAGATGACACCCTGAATATGAAGGGGGGAGAGAGTAGGAAGGTCGAAAAAGAGTGTTTTCTTTTTTTCTTGTTTTTCTTTTTCTCCTCTTTATGCAGTAGTGTTCTGGAGGGTATCCTAAGTTTAGAGGGGATACATATTGGTATGCATCTGCATGTAGACCCATTTGTATTATGTATTATAATCGTAACACTGCTATAACTGTATAATGTATTATTTTTGTTTTAAAATAAAAAAAGGTTTAAATCGGAAAAAAAGAAAGGATTTCCCTGCTTGCAAATTTTTGGTGCTTAACCACCAACTGAGGCTCTGATGCACCTCTGAGGACAGGTGCATCAGCCAATCTAGAGCCTGGATCTTTCTGTCCCAGGCAGTCGGGATACTGTTCTGAAGTAGCCTTGAATAAAACTGTGCATACTGGATGGCCTCAAAAGAGGCCACCATTTTCCCCAACAATTTCATGCAAAAGCAGATTTGATGGTTTCCCCTTTGCCCTGACCGTGTGGACCAGATCCTTTAAAGATTTGATTTTTGGCTTCGGAAGGAATACTTTGGTTTGGGTTGTGTCCAAGACCATGCCCAAATACTCTACCCTTCTCCGGGGCTGTAGAGTTTTGCCTTAAATTCTACTTTAATGTTTACATGCCGACACTGACACACGCTGAGCAAAAATTACGAATTTACAAAAATGTACTAATCAGGTGACTTCTGAAGGTAATTGGTTCCACTAGATTTTAGTTAAAGGAGTCAAAATAAAGGGGGCTGAATACAAATGCACGCCACGCTTTTCACATATTTGTAAAAAAATATTTCCTTCCACTTCACAATTATGTGCCACTTTGTGCTGGTCTATCACATAAAATCCATACATTTGTTTTTTGGCTGCAACATGACAAAATATGTAAAATTTCAAGGGGTGTGAATACCTTTTCAAGGCACTGTTCCTGCTTACTTATTTTTGCTGTTGGTTGCCTGTTAAAATTATCCTATCTACTCCTAAAGCATGTGTAACCTTCATAAACTGCTTCATCAGCTTTTTAATGCACCCTTACTGCAAAACATATAGCCATAGCAGACTAAACTGTGCTTTTACGATATGCAATTTGTTAAATGTCAGCAGCAAAGCTCTCATTGTCATCTCCAACTACTTCCCTAGCTGCTGATGTAAATCTAGTGTACAGAAGGATATGGTTACTGAGGTAAAGTCTAATTTACAGACTCTACATGCTGTATGCTTTACAAAAATAGAGGCACAACGGGGACAAAAATGGGGTACAGACTGCAGAAGAGGTTTAGTTTACCTGCATTTTCTCTTGAGAAAGCATATGGCTTCTTTGTGAAGCAAATGTAAAAACTAGGGTTGTCCCGAGACCACTTCTTTAGGACCGAGTACAAGTACCGATACTTTTTTCCAAGTACTCGCTGATACCGAATACCGATACTTTTTTTAAATGTCCCTCACATATGCAGCCATGTCCCCCACATATGCAGCCATGTCCCCCACATATGCAGCCATGTCCCCCACATATGCAGCCATGTCCCCCACATATGCAGCCATGTCCCCCACGCCATGTCCCCCACATATGCAGCCATGTCCCTCCAGCCATTTCCCCCACATATGCAGCCATGTCCCTCCAGCCATGCCCCCCACATATGCAGCCATTACTCCCCATACCTAGCCGCCGCAACGAAAGCCGCCGCTGCCGCATGGTTAAACAGCGTGTGGGGAACATCACAGCTTTTATTTGAATATCTGTTTTCCCCGCCTCGCATAGACACCCCGCCTTGCTCGGGATTGGACAGATCACGATCACCCATCCAATCCTGAGCAAGGGGGAGTGTCTATGCGCGGCGGGGAAAGCAGCTATTCAAATTAAAGCTGTGATGTTCCCCGCACGCTGTTTAACCATGCAGCGGCGGCGGCTTTCGTTGCGGCGGCGGCACAAGTATTCTATTGAGGCATCGGGGGCATTTGCAGGAGTACAAGTACTCCCGCAAATACTCGGTATCGGTCCCGATACCGATACTGGTATCGGGACAACCCTAGTAAAAACCCAAAATGATTTTATTTTAAAAAGTTTTTACAATGCACCAAGATGTACCTCAAAATAAAGTGATTGAATTCATAACATTTGTAACAACCATGATTTAAATGTACTCAAAAACATACAAAAAACACACCCCATCTACTAGCTCATGTGACAAAAGCATATTCTGTGAAGATGAGGACTTTGGACATAGATGACTAAATCAAAAGTGTATATATGTATATATTTACCTCGTGGTTCATTATTTTTCCATATGTCTCTACAAGAGACTCAGCATAGAAAGGAGTCTCCCCAAAGAGAATTTCATACATGGAGACTCCTAGAGACCACCAGTCACATTCGGTTCCATACTTCCCCTTGCCATCCTCCATAGCTTGTAAAATTTCTGGTGAAATATAGTCTGGTGTGCCAACAGCCACTGACGATTCAACCTATAAAAATAAAAAAATAAAACACAGAAACTAAAAAGGTTAAAAACAAAAATTTTAGACATCTGAGGCAACTTAAAAGGCGTTTTTGCCTCTTACAACATTCTACATCCTCGGACACCACAATAAGATTTCTTCCTTTATAGACTAGTATAGCCCCACTGTGGAGAAGTAATGCAAAAAAATGGTTAACACATTAAATCCTCAGAAAAATTGGGTCATCTATGACTAAAGTAATGTTATGATTAGTGGTTGTCGATGGTCGACATATATGGGGTAAAAATCAAGCTTTTACTCCAAAGCCCAGCTACTCGTGAGTGTTAGATGTTTAATTGCAATGGCAGTGCCTCACTGGCGTAAATTCTGCTGAATCGGATGAAAACTGAGCCATAGATGGTCCTGGACCCGGGTGAAAAATTGGAGAAAACAGTGACAGCATCCAATCACATGCAATCACATGCAGTCACTATTTTAATATTCAAATAGTTCAGGTAATGCGGTTATCTAAACACAGCCCCCAGCAGGGGGTTAAGCATGGAAAAGGGAAATCATTAAAATTCTCTCACTCTCTGCTCTCACTCTGAATCATACAACCTAGTGCTATTGAGCCCAGGCCATCACAGACATGCCCATAGGGACATGTCATCACGCCAGCCTGGGATCATAGTACTCCTGGACAGAATGGAAATCACAGATCAAGGACCAGCTACTGCCTCGTGTAGTGAGGAGAAGGACCTGTGACATCACCGGACTGACCAAAAGACTATAGAATTTAAAAATGTGATCAACGGAATTTAACAAATCTATTTCTTTATCCTACATCACGGGACACAGAGCAGCCATAGTAATAACAGTGGGTTATACGCCACCTATAGGTGAATAGACACTGGTGCACTAAAAAGACAGGAAGTCCCCTCTATATAAACCCTCTCATACAGGGAGTACCTCAGTTTTTGACAACGTCTAAGGTGTTATCACAGTTATTGAAGTGCTAGGAAGAGCTCCATCGGAGATCCTTGGCAGGATCAAGGGGATATGCAATCAGATCTATTCAAAGTGCTAAAAAAGGTCCACGGGAGCGGTCCCCATTTACAAGGGGGACCTGTTCCTTGAAAGTCTGTCATGACATGGCCCACCGTGATGGGCGAAGATTGGGTCTGTCTGACTTCCATTAGTATCCTGCGGCGGGAATGGTTAGTTAAGCGGGATTCCAGCCACAATTTTTTTTTTTTAAGTCAGCAGCTACTAACAGTGTAGCTGCTGACTTTGAATAAGGACACTTAACTGTCCTACTTGCCTGCGCTGATGCCCCCCCCCCCCCCCGATGCCGATCCTGGCAGCTCCAGGCACCGCCATCCACAGTAAGGGAAACAGGCAGTGAAGCCGTGCGGCTTCACTGCCAGTTTCCTACTGCGCATGTGCAAGCACCGCGGCGCTTTGCGAATGGTCCGGCTGCTTTCTGGGATACACACAGTTCCTAGAATGCAGCGTGCCCCACTCACAAGAATCCACTAGTGTAGGAGGAGGAAGAGAATCCACCACGGAAGATAAGGGGCAGATTTGGGACTTCCGCATAGCAACAGCTATTTAGGGTAAAGTAAAAAATAAAAAAATAAATAAATAAATAAAACTGTTTCCCCCATTTAATTTGTTTTATTTTTTGGGGGGGACCATCCGCCTACTGCAGCGGTCAGGTATCCCCTGGTGAGTGACCTGCCTGCGTGCACGAATACGCGGTGCAGGTGCAAAGCTTACTGGCTTTAAAGCTTTTCACTCTGAAAGTCTGGTGGCTGATGGAGGGACACAGAGCACATGTGGGCCTGTAAGCTGTATGGGTGTTGGATACAGGCATTCTTAAGGCATGTCTACTCAGCATCACACTGAGCAATTATAGTGGCTCTGGGTTAGTACCCCTGTTTTTGTGCTTAGGACAAGCTCTTTCCAAAGTAGAAGGGGGAATACTGCGGGGCGGGGGGGGGGGGGGGGGGGGAGTGCAAGGGTGCAGCATTCAGGGTCTGAGGATCCTATTCACGCTTCCACAGTACTATCCTCCCCTGAAAGACCTGAGACAACTGCCCAGTCTGAGCCACCTAGGCTCAGGTGTTGTAGCGGCTTTCAACATTTCAGCCTCTGGATACGTCACTAAGGACGATTTGGCTTCAGCATTAGCTTGTTTGGAAGGGAAGATAGCAGGATATGCTTGCATCTTCCTACCAGGATGGGAGAAAACATGGCAGATCCCCTTCTCCTTCCCTTGACCTTCCAGCATAGGAACAGGAATGGGCACGAGATGCAGAGTCATCTTTGGTGGGGGGGGGGGGGGGGATCAGGAAGAAGAGCATACAGAGAGCTCCTCCTCCAAGGATTCAGCATCTGAAGAACCTTTCTCAGCCTCACAATCCCAAAGATTACTGGCTCAATCCTTTACAGAATTGGTCCGTTTTGGTTATAAAAACGCCCCCAGCAGAGGTGACTAAAGTTCCCTTTTCCTCTTTGGGTTCTCTAAGGCCCCCACAGGGCTTCCCTGTACACCCATTGCTGGAGCAACTGATATATGTGGATTGGGATCACTCAGATAAGTATTTCCTTTGAAGAGATTTTCTCTTCTTTACCCGATGGAAGAAAAGTTTACTAAAAAGTGGAGTTTGTTAGCAGTAGACGCTGCCATCTCCTCTCTAAAAAGGAGTTTAACTTGTCCAGTTGACAATGTCCAGGTATTTAAGGATCCAGCCGACAAAAACTGGAGTCTTTGCTTAGGGCCTCATTTTCTGTAGCCAGTGCGGTAGCACAACCTGCAGTAGCAGCAATAGGCATTTGTCAATCCCTAAAGGATCAAGTTAAGCAGGTTATCAAAAGTATGACTGCTCAAGGAGAAGATGCCCAAGATTTAGCTGAACTACCAAGGGCCTTATGTTTTGCAGTTGACGCTATTAAAGATTCTATTCATCAGGAGTCATGCCTTGCTCTCCTGTGCATATGCGTAGAATCCTGTTGCTAGAGCATTGGCCAGCTGAGATGCAATGTAAAAAGCTATTGGCTGGTTTTGCCTTTCATGGGGAAAGGTTGTTCAAAGATTTGGATAAATACATACCAAAAAAAATCTCAAGCGCCAACAGTACCCCGATACCGCTTAAGAGAAGGAATAGGCGTCCTTCATTCAAATGTGCTTCCTCTCCGGTGCCAGGGGCTACAGCTTTCAGGCAGTTGCAACGGCCTTCACTGTCAGGGTTGAAGGGTAAGCCTCAAGGCCAAGCACAGAGCCAGAAAAAAAAACAGGGGGGGGAAGAGTCCTAAGGCCTCCTTTTGAAGGGGCGCCCCTGCTCGATTGAGTGGGGGGGAGACTTTGGTGGTTTTCAGAGGCTTGGCAAGAAGAGATCGAAGACAAAGGGGTCATCTCCGTGGTAGCCCTAGGCTACAAGCTAGAGTTTCAGAAAAGTTTCCACCGTTTCGTTTTCTAAGATAAAACATCCCATTGACCCAGTAAAGAGAAGATCTTTATTTCTGGCGCGAGATCGATTGAGGTCTCTGGGCGTTATAATAAAGACCCTTAGAAGAGCAGGGTTTTATTCGAATCTCTTCAGGGTGCCAAAACTGAATGGAGATGCAAGACCAATTCTAGATCTCAAAGATCTGAATCGCTTCCTAAACATCTGCTCTTTTCGCATGGAGTCAATCTGGTCAATGTGCCGTATGGGGAGGAGAATTTCTAGCGTCAATAGACATCAAAGATGTGTATCTGCATGTGCCAATTTTCCCCGCTCACCAGAAGTTTCTGCGTTTTGTGGTAGAACAGCGCCTCTTTCAGTTCGTGGCCTTGTTCTTCGGGTTAGCCACTGCGCTTCGGGTATTTACAAAAGTTCTGACCTGAGTACTAGCAAGACTAAGGGGCCATGGTATAGCAGTACTGGCATACCTAGACAACCTGCTGCTGGTAGATCAGTCGGTGGCACGGTTAAAAAAGGCTGCGTCTCTTGTACACCTGGGTTGGATTCTCAACCTAGAGAAATCATCCTTGCGACCAGTAAGGAGGCAGGAGTATTTAGGTCTGGTTATAGACGGCCCAGAAAAACGTATTTTTGCCCTAGACAAAAGTCAACGCTATAAAATAACTGGTCCAGCTGGTCAGGACAAGGGGCTTTCTATTCAACTTTGCATGAGGTTTTAAGAGAAGATAGTGACTTTATTTGAAGTGGTTCCCTATGCCCAGTTTCATTCAAGACTGTTGCAAAACAGTATATTGTCTGCTTGGAACAAGGAGACCCAAGCTTTGGATTATCCAATTAATCTGGCCCCAAGGGTACGCCAGAGCCTCAGTTGGTGTTGACAACCAAAAATTAGCAGAAGGAAAAATCCTTCATACCAGTTACCTGAAAGATAGCAACTACTGATACCAGCCTATTGGGCTGGGGAGCGGTCATGGAAGAGACCACTGTCCAAGTGGTCAGAGAAGACCTTGCCCATCAATATCCTAGAAATTCGGGCAGCACGTGTGACTCCAATGGCCTGGACATTCAGGTTGCGGAGTTGCCCAGTTAGGATACAATCTGACAATACCACAGCAGTGGCCTATATCAATCACCAAGGGGGTACCAGAAGTCATGCAACCCAAAGAAGTGAATCGTGTTCCGACTTGGGCAGAAGAGTATGTACCTTGCCTATCTGCAGTCTTCATTCCGGAGGAGAATTGAAAGGCAGATTTCTTGAGCCGTCAACAATTCTTCTCGGTAAATTGGTCTCTACACCGCAACATTTTTCTGGCCATATGGCAAAAAATGGGGTACCCCGAACATAAATCTATTGGCATCCAGGTTCAACAAGAAGAAGTTGGACAGCTTTGTGTCAAGAACAAGAGATCCACTCGCATGTGGGACAGATGAGTTAATGACCCTATGGGATCAGTTTTTGCAGATTTATGCATTTCCCACCAATTCAGCTGCTACTGCGCCTTCTTCGCAGAATCAAGGAGGAAAGGAAGCTGGTAATTCTCGTAGCCCCGGCATGGCCCTGAAGATCTTGGTATGCAGCGATCATAAAGATGGCAGTGTCCTAGGCAGAGAGGGGGAGGGAGGAGCTGATGGGGGTGGAGGTGCACGCCAGCTAGGTGAGCTGGGTCCCGAATGCCTCACAATGTGTCTCTTCAGTGCGGCAGACTGGCTGACAACCCGAGGAAGATCTTCTATTTGGCCGCAAAAACCCTAGAATAGAGCAAGAGTACTTACCCCTCCCTACCCCTCTTCTTCTATCTCCGTTGACTCGAAACTCGGACATGGCAGCGGTGTGATGCGGGCGGGGGAGGCACGGCACGTTATGGCACGTCATGGTAGGGCCGGCGTGGTAACAGTATCGTAACAGTATCGGCAGCACTGGTATGGGCGACTGATCGGAGCAGGTCCACGGGTGCGGTGGTGGGATTGCCCTGGGGCTGTACGGGATCGAGACCGCTCCGACTCCCCCCTGACTGTCCCTGATTGGCCGCTCACCGGCGGTCTTCCTGGGACCTCTCTCGCGTCTTGCTTGTTTTGCTTGGCTTCCTGGCCGTGAGCTGGAGTAGGAGGGGGAAGTGTGCAGGGCTCACTCAGTGGACGGCGGGATGGTGAGACGGTCGGAGGCTGGAGAAGCACGGATGGTATGAATCATGCAGGCTGCAGGCACGGTTCACCAGCTCGGCGCCCCGCATTCCCTGTGATTCCTGTGTAACCTATTGTAACCCCCACAGTCCCTGCAGCTCCAGCAGCTCATTACTCTGATATTTGACCACGGATTAGGGGTTGAGTAGGGCAGGTATCTGCGAATAAGGCTGTATATAACTGTATATAATTGTATAGCTGTAGGTTTAGCAGCTAATCCGATACCACCTGTATAAGAGACTAAGGGGGAGATGTAAGCCGCGAGTCGGTGCTGCCGATCGAGGCATCACTTGTTGCAGGCTGCTTGGAGCAGCGGAGGACCCCGTTTTGCCTCTCTCCTGGCCCCTCTAGTCTCTTTTTCATTGTTTTGGCCTTCCTGCTGCCATTGCTGCCTCAGCCACTACTTACGTCGGAGGGCTTTCTGTGTGGTCAATGCTCCCCGCCTTTTCCGGACGCTCCCTCTCCTACGCCAGTCGTAGCTCTGCTGCTGTGTTACTCGGTGCTAGGTAAATGCTGCTCTGCTCCCTAATTATCCCCAATATTGACCAGTCACAGATTAATCCCTGACCAATGCTGTTAAAACTTGGTAGCTCACTCAGTATTTATCTGAGTACCTCTGAGTTTCAGGGACACTGAGACACGACGTGTACATCACAAGTTGCCCACGTGTTGGTAGTCATTTGCCACTAGCCGAGGTTATGAATGGGGACTGGGAAGGATGCATCAGACACCACTATAGTCTTAACAGACAACAAAATCTAACAAAATCGAGTAATCGACTCCTCTACATACGCAACTGCGTATCCGGATCTCTTTTTCTGGATTAAGGCAAAATCCAGTAAGACCCAGGACTATCTCCAGTGAAACAAAGTTTAAGGAAAAGCTTGCAGGGGGACGAAAGCAAATTTCAACACAATCAACATCAAGTTCCGTGAGTAACCGAGACTACAGCTCCCCGGCTTTGTGAGTAGCGGTGGAAACGGGGAACCCACAGAGTTAAGAGTAATATAATTATACTGTACATTACAGAAACGGTAAACAGCAAAGAACTGATTGGAGACCCAATTTCAGTTTTTTTTTTCCCCTCTTTTCTTTTCTCTTTGGACTCTGGGCCTATATTGATCCCACAGGCTACTAGCGATCCTGAAAATTTTTCCTAGGCTGTATAATGTTTGTTGACGGATTATTTACAACGGCAAGAATTCTGAAAAGTTATTCCTAACAAAATATTAGAGACTATAACCCACTGATATTATAAGCTCCCATTCGTAGGCGTACAGGAAATAGGACGAAAACTGGACAGCCGCACTCCGAAATCACTTAAAAGAAGTTGTCTTTTATTTTTCAACTGTACACACAGTCACTTCAACCAATATACAGTGTGGCCGACGCGTTTCGCACTTACAGTCAGTGCTTAGCCATGACTAAGCACTGACTGTAAGTGCAAAACGCGTCGGCCACACTGTATATTGTTGGTTGCAGTGACTGTGTACAGTTGAAAAATAAAAGACAACTTCTTTTAAGTGATTTCGGAGTGCGGCTGTCCAGTTTTCGTCCTTCCATTTGCTATCATTAGCATTGCCAGCACCTTGGTGGTTCAACAACCCTTGATTGCACACGGGGCTCACCTGGAGCGGTGAGAAATCTGTCTGTTTGTCTATTCGTAGGCGTACAATGACTAACCCGGGGGCTTTTGGGGGACTGCACTCTTAAAGGGGGAAAGAGGGGGAAAAAAAAAAAGGAAAGGGCAAAAAGGGAAACAGTACTAATGTTATAGGTCGTCATAATAACCCGAGAGGAATTTAGGTACCTACTGAAATAGGGAAGAAGTGTGAAAATCTCTAAACTACGCATACTCGACAGGGAATAAACTCCCGAGCAAAGAGGGTGTACGATACTGTACTCAGTCCCTCAATTAGAAGGAACTGCAGGCGACTATAATGAGGGGAAGATCGCTAAGAGGAGCAGCAGCAAATCCACCAAAGATCAGCGCAAGCCCGAGTACAATTAAAAGGTACATGACAAAAAGTCAACCCTGAAAAAATGGCAACAACTAAAAAAAAGCAGCCGAAAATGCACAGAAATCAGGGGCTAAAAGACAGTCAGGTGTTACAGAAGATACAAGACCGCCGACAACAGCTGAGGAAGAGGAGGAAGACTCTGAAGAGGCTGAGGTATATGAAGATCAATTGCCCACTAAAGGAGATATAGCAAAAATGTTCGCAAGAATGGAAACAGTCATGCTTAAGATGGAAAGCTCTCCTAAAGGAGACATGGAATTATTACATGAAGATATGAATCATATCTTAAAGAGAGTGGAAGAAACAGAAGAAAGACTAGACATTCAAACTGCGGAAGTAAAAGATCTAAAGGAGCAGATAAAGGAGATAAGAAAGGAACAAAGACATTTGAAATATAAGCTGGAAGATCAAGAGAACCGAAATAGAAGGAAAAAATCTAAAGATTAAAGGGATACCAGAGGAACAAGCTAAAAATCTTCAGGAGAAAATCGATAAGATATTCGGGCAGATACTTAGTAAACCAGATACAAAACAAATAAAGCTGGAGAGGGTTCATCGGATAAGGAAACCGGCGGGAGTAGCAAAGGAACTGCCTAGAGATGTAATCGTACGATTTCATAATTATAAAGAAAAAGAGCAGATCCGTATACACATGAAATCTACAGGCCCTGCCAAATTTGAAGAGACTACATTACAAATTTTCCCGGATCTTGCAGCTGAGACCCTAGCAAGGAAAAGAACATTAAAACCCCTTCTGGAGCAATTAAAAAGGCAGGACATCCAATATTTTTGGGGATACCCAGCCTGCTTAGTAGGAAGAAAAGATGGACGCTTGGCAACCTTAAGATTTCCTGAAGAGACATCAAATTTTTGTAAAAAATTTAATATTCCAGAGACTGAGATCCCAGGATGGTGGGAAAAAAACAGCGGTGAATCTAGGGCAGAGCAGCATGAATGGCAACAAGTTAATAGAAGAAATAAATCCCAACTACTTAAACAAGACTTAGAAAGGGGAGGAGATAAAGGGGGGAACACTAGTGATAAAGGGGGGAACACTAGTGAAGGTGGTAGGAATTATGAAGAAAATAGAAGTTACTGCCGAGAGAGAGAGAGAGAGAGAGAGAGAGAGAGAGAGAGAGAGAGAGAGAGAGAGAGAGAGAGAGAGAGAGAGAGAGAGAGAGAGAGAGAGAGAGAGAGAGAGAGAGAGAGAGAGAGAGAGAGAGAGAGAAAAAGGGTTCTATCTCTAGGGGGAAATGGTCGGGTTTGGAACGCGTGAGAGGAGATCGTTGGGGGGCAGGAGGGACCCTCCCCGATGGGGATGCAGTGCTCAAAACCAACCCATTCAGAGTCCAACCTCGAGGGGGGAGAACCGTGGGGCCAGACGGATGGTGACCACGGATCTATAGGCCTAAGGGAGGCCAATAGCCCCCAGAGTAGGGTGAGGGGCGGGAGGGGGGGCGAGGGAGGGGACTAGGAGAGATGGCCTCTATAAGTAAATACAAGAAAGCCTTAAAACTACTTAATACCACTTGATGGCATTAGTTAAATTAACGTTGTATAATGTTTGTGGCATAAATGCCCCCATCAAAACTGCTAATATACTTAGAGAGTTGGCCTTTTTAAAAACGGATGTCATATTCCTACAGGAAACGCACCTAACTCTGGGCACATGTCGTAGAATTGCCATAGAGGAGTTCCCTTTATGGTATTATGCAGATTCCCCTGTTTCACAAGCTAAAGGGGTGGCTATAGGGTTCGCCAGGGGCACTCGGTTTTCTTTGATTGAAAAAAAAGTAGATCCTGATGGTCGTTTTCTGTTCCTTAATGGGAGACTAAATGACTTCGAGATCTCACTGGCGAACATCTAATGCCCGAATAAGAAACCAGTCCAATTTTAAATAAGAGTGATGGAAGAGTTCACGAGCTTTAAGAAAGGGGAAGCTTTGCTGGGAGGAGATTTTAACTTTGTTTGGATCCCAAAATGGACAGTACGTCGCGAGCCGAGTCAGAGGAACAAATTAAAAAAGAAGATGCACCAACACCAACTGGTAGACGTATGGCGAACACAGCATATGAACCAAAGAGAGTACACATTTCGCTCGCCCGTGCATGGGACATATTCCAGTATCGATTATTTTTTTATAGAACATAGATTATTCCACCACAGAGACACAGCAGAACAGACACAAGGCCAAGGCAGTTTTATGGAAGCAACAGGGCAAAATAGGTACGTTACACACAGGGCCGCCATCAGGGGGGTACAGGCAGTACACCTGTAAAGGGGTCCGGAGGTTCCCAGGGGCCCGGAGATCCCCAGGGCCTCAGTAGGCAACCCCCCTTTTTTATTTATTTTTTATAAAAAAAATCAATATTTTTAATATATTTTTATTAAATTTTTTATTAAAGGGCCAATTTTTTAGGGTGTGGAGGTCCCCAGGGGCCCAGAGATCCCCACTTCCCCGGATAACCCCCCTTTTGTTAAATTTTTTTTTATATATTTATATTTATAAGGGGCTCAGATTTCCCCAGGGCCCCATGTGGCAAACCCCTGTTTATTTTTGTTTATATATATTTTTTTATTTTTATAAATAAATATCCCAGGTGGCAACTCCTCTTTTTTTGTAATTTCTTTTTCTAAAAAAAAAATTCAAAGGGCTCAGAGGTCCCCAGGGCCATACGGCAACCCCCTTTTTTTAAAAAAAAATGCTTTCTTTTTATTAAAGGGCCCATATTTCCACCAGGGCCCCCGGATGGCTACCCCTATATATATAATTTCTTTGTTCTTTTTTTCTGTAAAGGGACCCCCCGCTTCTCAATTCCCAGCAGCCCCCCCACTTCTCAATTTCAGGCGGCAGCACCCCCCCCCCCCCGGTTCTCTGCTCCAGGGGGCCCATGCCTGAAGCTGTGTAAGGGTCCCCATAATTCCTGATGGCGTCCCTGGTTACACAGTTACTGTAGATATATGTTCTTATTGTAAATGGTGCGATTAGAACTGAATACTGATCTAGCTGTGTGTTCACTTATAGTTCCACCACTCATCATACCATACCTCCACCGAACAACTAAGTCACCAAACTAATTCACAAACCAAACTAAGCTAACCCTGCAAACCAAGTTGCAAACCACAGTTATACCTTTCAGAGAAAGAGAGAGAAAGAGAAAGAGAGAGAAAGAGAGAGAGAAAGAGAGAGAGAAAGAGAGAGAGAAAGAGAGAGAGAAAGAGAGAGAGAAAGAGAGAGAGAAAGAGAGAGAGAAAGAGAGAGAGAAAGAGAGAGAGAAAGAGAGAGAGAAAGAGAGAGAGAAAGAGAGAGAGAAAGAGAGAGAGAAAGAGAGAGAGAAAGAGAGAGAGAAAGAGAGAGAGAAAGAGAGAGAGAAAGAGAGAGAGAAAGAGAGAGAGAAAGAGAGAGAGAAAGAGAGAGAGAAAGAGAGAGAGAAAGAGAGAGAGAAAGAGAGAGAAAAAGAGAGAGAAAGAAAGAGAAAGAAAGAGAAAGAAAGAAAGAGAGAAAGAGAGAGAAAGAAAGAGAGAGAAAGAAAGAGAAAGAAAGAGAAAGAAAGAAAGAGAGAAAGAGAGAGAAAGAAAGAGAGAGAAAGAAAGAGAGAAAGAGAGAGAGAAAGAGAGAGAAAGAAAGAGAAAGAAAGAGAAAGAAAGAAAGAGAGAAAGAGAGAGAAAGAAAGAGAGAGAAAGAAAGAGAAAGAAAGAGAGAGAAAGAAAGAGAGAAAGAGAGAGAAAGAAAGAGAGAGAAAGAAAGAGAGAAAGAGAGAGAAAGAAAGAGAAAGAAAGAAAGAGAAAGAAAGAGAGAGAGAGAGAAAGAGAGAGAAAGAAAGAGAGAGAAGGAAAGAAATCCACCATCTTATGTTAAATGACAAGATTGAATATTTGAACCACCATTTTCTTTTATACTTAATTCATCACGTGTTGTTGTACATGGACTGTCTGCTGCAAAGCAGCAGTATCTTATATGAAGAAAAGTGAAGTTAATAAATAAGTGATTTTAAGCATTTGGTGTGCTCTTTAAAAACCTACTGCTTCCATAGAACGGCAATAGAGGAATTTCAGAGTAATAGACAGTCTTGTTGGACTGAAAAGTCAGATATCACAATTCTTCTAATGACACAGTGCAAGAGGCACTTCATAGTGCTGCACCTGCCACAATTACTATGGCTGCTCTGTGTCCCGTGATGTACTCCAAGAAAAGCATTTTACAGGTAAGCCGTTATAAAAATCCTATTTTATATGTGCAAAGTATTAACATTTAAGATAGATGGATAGTAAAAATCAACCACCGAATCCGAAAGCAAGGATGTTATAACTAGGGTTGTCCAGATACCGATACTAGTATCGGTATCGGGACCGATACCGAGTATTTGCGGGAGTACTTGTACTCGCGCAAATGCTCCGATACCTAAATAGAATACTTTTTTTGTATTTATCAACATGTTCTGTGAAAATTCTTTGAGTTTTTTACTACTACGTGACAAGAAAATAAACATTTTTACTCATTTTTATTCTTTTATAATGTCTTGAGTTAAAGTTCTTCATAATTCTAAAGAAAATATCCTTAGTCTGTATTGTGGTTTGAAAACCGTCACATGACATTTAAAAAAAGTATCGGTATTCGGTATCGGCAAGTACATGAAAAAAAAGTATTGGTACTTGTACTCGGTCCTAAAAAAGTGGTATCGGGACAACCCTAGTTATAACTTCAAAAGAATAGGTCACTCTTTTACATAAACAAGGCAACTAGGACAATAATTTGCACCAAGAGTACAAGTCCTTTTCAATTCAGTGGAGAAGTGTTAAAACTTTAATCAGGTTTCTATCGCTATCTGCATCCCCTTGTTTCTTTTCCTGGTGACAATCTCTCCCAGCGCCATTTAAAAACGTGAAAACGTTTTGGCTAGCGTTACAATTTAAAACTACGAGTTTAAGCATATATCCACCTTTAAGGTTCAAGAGTTTCCTTGAAGACGTCCTATTAGATGAAACAGTTGGGGCAGAGCTTATGGAAAGTAATGCCGCTGCATGCTTTCAGTTTGCAGCGGCCAATTATGCAGGTTATACAGCCGTATTTGGAACTTTTACTGGTGTTTTTAAATGAAGGAAGTTTTAATAAACATGTCTATACCGAGTATTTCTGGTTTCCTTTTTCATGGAAGCTTAGTGCAGCATCGCTGTTTGAGTGCAGAGGGTTCGATGCAACGATGTGATTGTAAAGCATTCTTGGATATAGACCCTATATTGGAGCTGATATTTAAGACCTCAATTAGGAGATCGTGCTATATGGGCTACATATATTGTAGTAGGTCCATATGCTGGTGGATTTATATTCAATCAAGATTGAATGATGGAGGATTGAGAACGTTTGACACTATTTGAATGGAATTACAGTTTTTTGCATCACCATTTTATTCTTGATGCACAATTTCATTTTTATCATGTTACATTTATATATTTGTAATAAAATTAGTGCACAGTGGAGCAAACATTTGATTTACAACAGATTGTGTAAAATTTGTATATGTGCCTACTTTTTGCTTGCAGCCCTTTCACACCACAGATTTTTTTTTTGTTATTGCTACATGTCCACCTTGCCAATGATATCTTGAGGTCAAAAGGACATATTCGCAAGCAAAGAATAATTTTAAAAAATGGGATTACCATGCCATCTGGTTTCATCTTCAGACATGACCCAAAGTCCGCAAGTCTGATGTGGCCTTTCATGTCAATGAGAATGTTATCTGGTTTTATATCCCTGTGTAGAACACACAAACAAACTCAAATTACTCAAAATGACTCTACATACAATTACTTACAAAGTTTTTTTGTAAAAAAGACATACATTAAAGCCCAGTTTCCTCAAGGTTTCATAGGAAGTCGAAACAGAGTAAGGAAATTCTCGCAAGACAATTTTTTTTTTTTTTTATTCTTTGTTTTTTTTTCTGATCATGCGTAGTCTATCATATCTGCCATTTCTCATATGGTACACGTTAAAAACATATGAACAGAATATTTTTCAATAAAAACATTGTCGTTTGTCCCTTTGGAAATTTTTGTATGGAATGTTAGAATCTGCTGTCAAAAGTTGTGTACACACTATCAGAAAATCAGGGGAAGGAGGCAGGGTTGGAGGTTAAAGTAGTGAGCACCAGACTAGGTTTACCCATGATGGCAGCATGCTGTATGAATACAACAGCCATAACAACCACGGGCAAAAGCAAGGGAGAAAAAAGCGCAGGAAGGACTGTATTCCGGTAGCCAATAATGTGCTTTATACACAAAATGTGTCTTTTCATTCCTAAAAGAGAAGTACAGCCAAAGTTATTTTCATCATACTTTTTCCGAAAAAAAGTGCACTGTGACCCACATTCAGCCAACGGCAGGCTAAAGTCCACCGTGCTTCTCTTTAATATTTCCCAGAGTCGTTTTTAT
Source organism: Rana kukunoris (assembly GCA_029574335.1). Classification (NCBI taxonomy): domain Eukaryota; kingdom Metazoa; phylum Chordata; class Amphibia; order Anura; family Ranidae; genus Rana; species Rana kukunoris. The sequence continues at coordinate 224,508,744 of CM056059.1, read as the reverse complement.
TTTTAGGGATTCTTATTACTTTTTTTTTCATTGCAATACAGGAAAAAAATAAATTGTGTACTTTATGTTAAACGATTTTCATTAACAAATAACTGTTACCTCGTTTAATAAACTTCAGCATTGAACAATTTTTGGAGATGGCAGGGCAGGGTTCGGGGGGTGCTACCCAAATAGTGCAGGGCTCTGGAGTGCTTACACACAGGAGTGCAAAGTTCAGGGGTGTGATGTGTACGGAGTGCAGGGTTTAAGGGTGTGCTATGCAGTGTGCAGCCTCAACTACCCCAAAGCTTCCTTGCATACATCTCCTACCTTGCCCAGCTATAGTACCTCCCTGTGTAGGTGGCTCTGCCTTACCTTTCAGGGAGATTGTTTTCGCTCAGAGAGACCAGTCTCTGCCGTGCCCTGCGTGCAAGGAACTCTTAGTTGTAAACACAGAAGGGAGTGGAAGCAAAGGGTGGAAATTGAAGCAAAGTTTGAGAGTCAAAGGTGGCAGAATGAGAGGAGTTCTGCCACATTCCGGCTGCAAAACCAGTTGCGAGGGCCACATGACAAAGGCCTGGCGGGCCAGATTCGGCCAACTTGCTTTATGTTTGACATGTGACCCAAGGGATCTGGCCGAGTTTCTCAGAATAGGTTTAGAAAACATCACCTAGTTTAATAAAAGGCATACCTCTGCTTTCCCTTAGATCTTTTATTTAATTTATTTCAGACTGAAACATGCGTGTGCACGTTTGACTTGCTAGTATTAATGTTTTTTTTAAATCAACATTGGTTCCACTGTTTAGTTGTGGCTTTTCTCATGCAGAATTGCTTCAGGTACAATAAGTATAAACATTTATTTCATTAGCCTAGTGCCTTTTTGAACACTGCACAACATCTTGCTGTTCTAGTTTTGCAGTTGAAACAGGAATTAAATTGTGTTTTAAATAAATCTGAGCACACAATTAAATTAAAAAAGTGATGCAAATTCAAAAGGTGTGAAAAAAAACCTTCAGGTACTCATGTTTAACTTACAGCTGTGATGACTGCACTAGAGTTCTATATTCTATAATTTTCAAAAATTATCTTACCTATGTACATAGTTCAGCTGATGTATTGAGTCTATGGCTAAGACCATTTCCGCCAAGTAAAAGCGAGACATGTCTTCTGGTAGACGGTCCTCAAACTTGCTAAGCAGAGTCAACAGATCTCCTCCAACGTAGTAATCCATCACTAGGTACTTTAAGAAGAAAAAAAAAAAACACACGTATTACATTCAGATCAGAGCACAAATAATGGATATTGCACTGTTCAGTGTAGAGATTGTATACCAGTATAAAGGAAGCAGATTTCATTACAACAAAATCACATTCCAAGTTATTTAGGTATCGACTGCCAGAAAGTAATTTTTTAAATGTGAATTTCAATTTCAGTAAATGGCTAAAAAGGAAAAAAAAAAACGGTCACCAAATCATTTAAAACAAATTAAAACCACTTCCCAAAATCTGAACAGTTGGAGTCATGAGGCCAGAGTCACCCAGTGGGTTACATTTCAACAGACATGTGACCCATCAGTAGCATTATATGACCAAAAATTGATGGAGTCTGGGGTAGAAGTAACTGAATACATGAAAACTTTAGGCTGGTATGGGTGGCAGGTGGTATTTAACCACTTGCCCACGGCGTCATGGTAAAAAGACGTCATGATTTTAAAGATGGATATCTCGGTAACGGCAGCAGCTTCTGCCACAACCGAGATATCCATCTTTTCCATGGGCAGTCCTGTACACGATAAAGGCAGTCTCCGCGGCAGATTCGCCGCGAGATCGCCGTTATCGGTGGCGGGAGAGGCCCCCCCCCTCCAGCGCCGCTTACCGGAGCCGTCGGTAGCGGCGGAGGCGATCGGGTCCTGTCGGCAGCTGTGTTGGGATACCAGTGAGGAAAAAAAAAAAAAAAAAATCGCCCCCACCCGTCCCCACAGCTCTGCTGGGCGGAAGTGACGTCAAAACGCCAGTCCCGCCCAGCGTCTTAAAGAAACATTTTTTTTCCTGACATTTGAAAAATTACTTTTTTTTTCTTTTTTTGCATTTAAGCCTAAATATGAGATCTGAGGTCTTTTTGACCACAGATCTCATATTTAATAGGACCTGTCATGCTTTTTTCTATTACAAGGGATGTTTACATTCCTTGTAATAGGAATAAAAGTGATAATTTTTTTTTTTTATTTATTTCGGTGTATAAAATTATAAACTAATTTAAAATAAAGAAAACAAAAAAAAAAAAAAAAATGTAAAAAACACACCATCCCGACGAGCTCGCGCACAGAAGCGAACGCATACGCGAGTAGTGCCCGCATATGAAAACGGTGTTCAAACCACACAAGTGAGGTATCGCCGCGATCGTTAGAGCGAGAGCAATAATTCTAGCCCTAGATCTCCTCTGTATCTCAAAAAATGCAACCTGTAGAATTTTTTAAACGTCGCCTATCGAGATTTTTAAAGGGTAAAAGTTTGACGTCATGCCACGAGCGGGCTCAATTTTTAAGCGTGACATGTTGGGTATCATTTTACTCGGCGTAACATTATCTTTCACAATATATAAAAAAATTGGGCCAAATTTATTGTTATCTTATTTTTTTATTCAAAAAAGTGTTTTTTCCAAAAAAAGTGCGCTTCTAAGACCGCTGCACAAATACGGTGTGACAAAAAGTATTGCAATGACTGCCATTTTATTCTCTAGGGTGTTAAAAATATATATATAATGTTTGGGGGGTTTAAGTAATTTTCTAGAAAAAAAAAAAAACTGTTTTAGTCTCGTAAACACCGAATCTAAAAACAAGCTTGGTGGGCAAGTGGTTAAAAAAAAAAAAAAAATTACTTTATATAAAGTCTTAATTTACTACAACTTCTCTCAGCTGATGACAAGCAAATCCTGGAATATAGTTGTAGCAACGCTCTACTTCTCAACGCAGTACGCAAAAGAAAAGAAATATGCATTTCTGGCTTTAGGGGCATTGCAGGTGAAAGGCTCCAGTTTACTTTGCTTGTGAACTCCATCTTGCACCTCCTAGGTTTGGCGATTATTGGGATACAGTAGATGATAGTTACTGTAATTGCAGGCTTTAATTGACAGGTTAGAGCAGTGTTTCTCAACCTTTTTCCAGTCGGGGCGCCCTTGAAAAGTATTTTCAGTCTTGAGGCACCCCTGTCCAAGACTTGGTTCACGTCGATGTGTGTTTTGCGGAACACGCGCAAAATCGTGCTTGTTCTTGACACACAGACAAATGCTCTGCTCTTTAGGGGTGCCATTAATTGTTAATGGTGCCCCATCCATTGGCAAACATGGGTTGCTTTTGTTATGGCACAATTAAAAAAAAAGGGTTGGGGACTTCTTTCCCCGCATTACTGCGGGTAGGGAAATGAATGGGCTGCCCTACACGCAGCACGCATCCACACAGAACCAAGAGCTTGTTCACATATCAGGCTGGAGGGGCAGTAAAACCACATGGTTGAGCTGTTTTTACCACCCCCAACTTTTGCCTCTTTAGCTGTAGAGGCAACAGCTGGGGGTGTAAACATGCTGTGGCTGGAGGTATACCCAGGGTGAATGGGGCTGCACTGCAACTACCCCGCAACTGTGTGCATTGCATTTACGGGCTTAAAACAGGTGGTGAGGAGGCAAGATATGCCTCTTTACTGGCTGACAAATGCCCCTGAAAAGCAATATGAACACAAATTGCTTTTCAGAAGAGCAGCAGTCCTTGCTGCTATCTCGAACCCTACAAAAGTAGTTCTGATGGTACAGGAATAGGGGGGGTCAGGATTAAAAGTAACATACATACAGACAGATGCGCACGCACACAAACAGACACACGTACATCTGTCTGTATGTACGTTACTTTTAATCCTGACCCCCCTATTCCGGTACCATCAGAACTACTTTTGTCACACACACACTAACAGACATGTGTACACATACACTGAAAGAAGAACAGTCAGAGCTGCACAACAACCAATCAGATCAAGAGTGCTGTAGCCATGAATGGAGGATGTGGGGTGTCAGTGACTGAGACAGCTGGTTATTCATAGCAGAGCCCCCCTCACCACCTTACCCTTGGCCTCGCAGTCAGCGCAGTACTTGTCCTCCTCCCTCAGCATACGAGACAGGATGGCCTGGTGCTGCTCATTCAGCTTCAGGGCCTTCTCCCCCTCTGAGCGGGTGGCAATGTCTGCGGGCAGGGGAGCAGTGTCGGTCACGGTGACTCTACTCTTTCTTCTTCCCCCTCAGGGAAAAGCGTGCCAGGCAGAGTTCAGGATGGTACCTGCGGCTCTCACGTCACAGAAGCAGTGCGTGCGTCCGACCCTCCCATAGCAACCGATGATGTATTCGGTTGGCAAGATGCGGTCGGGAGGCCCGCACAGCCAGCACAGCTTCCTGAGTGCCGGGGAAATGAGTTTTACACACCGAACCAACACCGCTGTAAAGTCAAATGATAACGAAGTGCCCAGCAGTAGTGTTACATTAGATAGCAGCCATAGCTGCCAATATTTGGGGTCATTTTGCCGCGGCACACCTGGGGACATTGCCGCGGCACACTGGTTGAAAAACTTTGGGTTAGAGGGTACATTTGTCTGAAGAATTAGTGCCGTAAACAGTTAAGTAGGGCATGGATTAGACGGCAACACCTTGCTCATTAACCCAACAGCTCTAGATCTCAAATTTTTGTGGACAGTTCCTACAAGCATAGATGAGCTTGTACAAGGGGAGGGTGCCATCAATAGCCATTTTCCATCCACTCACAGGGGAGGGGCTGGAGACTTTCTGTGTGCGAAGTATGCAGAGTAAAAACACAAAAAGCTGCACATATTTGTCAGGCACCACCCCCTCCACAAGGCCCAGTAGCCAGATTACTTGATCCAAATGAAAGAGAGATAACTCATAACATTAACTGTATCAACCACTCCATTCCAATAGCGTTGTTTAACCAGGCATGACCAAAAGGACATGGAAGTGCCCACCTCTCTGCCACAACAAAGGCAAATGTCTGAGGTCTCAGGGTAAATAAGAGACAAAAGTTGGGGTTTATAGTAAACACGATGGACGAAACTGAGCTATAGAGCAAATTATAGTTTTTAAGAATTGAAGCACGCAGTCCTCCCAATCATCATCCGGCAGGGTTGACAGCAATTTGGAGAGGTCTTGGTCTTCAGAGGACATGTTTTCTAACGAGTAAAAGATCAGTACTATAGGAGGGAATTGTGCTTTAGCCCTGGTTCACACTGGTGCGTTTTGACATGCGATTTGGCATGTCAAATCGTATGTCAAAACGGCAGATTTTGCCTCAAATTGCCGGAAATGGCACCGTCCTAATCGGTGCGACGCTGCATCTGCGGCATTGCACCGATTTAAAAAAGTAGTCTCTGTACTACTTTTTGAGATTTCAGCCTGCGATTTACATTGACATTAGAGGTGCGCATCTTCACTGGCCTCACGATTCGATGCGATTACGATTATCATGTCAACGATTCGATTCGATTCCACGATGCATCAAGATTACTGCGCACTGTTTTCATTAAAAAAAAAAAAATCAAGCAGTCAGGAGAACTCTGATTTTATTTTTTATTTCATCTGTTCTTTAAAAAAAAAAAAAAAAAAAAAAAAAAAAAAAAAAAAACAATCCCTGCATGCAGAAAAGTCTAAACACAGCAGACAACACCTTAGAGGAGTTCCAGGCTCCCCCCCCCCCCAACAACAAAAAATAGTAGTAGAGATGGTCAGAGACTGCAGACCTGATACTAGAGAGGATCAGAGACTGCAGACCTGATACTAGAGAGGATCAGAGACTGCAGACCTGATACTAGAGAGGATCAGAGACTGCAGACCTGATACTAGAGAGGATCAGAGACTGCAGACCTGATACTAGAGAGGATCAGAGACTGCGGACCTGATACTAGAGAGGATCAGAGACTGCAGACCTGATACTAGAGAGGATCAGAGACTGCAGACATGGTACTAGAGATGGTCAGGGACTGCAGACATGGTACAAGAGATGGTCAGGGACTGCAGACATGATACAAGAGATGGTCAGGGACTGCAGACATGATACAAGAGATGGTCAGAGACTGCAGACATGATACAAGAGATGATCAGAGACTGCAGACATGATACAAGAGATGGTCAGAGACTGCAGACATGATACAAGAGATGGTCAGAGACTGCAGACATGATACAAGAGATGGTCAGAGACTGCAGACATGATACAAGAGATGGTCAGAGACTGGGGACAGAATACAAGATATGGTCAGAGACTGGGGACAGAATACAAGAGATGGTCAGAGACTGGGGACAGAATACAAGATATGGTCAGAGACTGGGGACAGAATACAAGATATGGTCAGAGACTGGGGACAGAATACAAGATATGGTCAGAGACTGGGGACAGAATACAAGATATGGTCAGAGACTGGGGACAGAATACAAGATATGGTCAGAGACTGCAGACATGATACAAGAGATGGTCAAAGACTGGGGACAGAATACAAGATATGGTCAGAGACTGGGGACAGAATGCAAGAGATGATCAGAGACTGCAGACATGATACAAGAGATGGTCAGAGACTGCAGACATGATACAAGAGATGGTCAGAGACTGCAGACATGATACAGGAGATGGTCAGAGACTGCAGACATGATACAAGAGATGGTCAGAGACTGCAGACATGATACAAGAGATGGTCAGAGACTGCAGACATGATACAAGAGATGGTCAGAGACTGCAGACATGATACAAGAGATGGTCAGAGACTGCAGACATGATACAAGAGATGGTCAGAAACTGTTGGAAACTGATAAGCCAAGTAGCCAGCACTGGGCTCTAATGCGCTGCTGCTGCCATGGAGACAAAGACCAGCGCTGTCAATAGCGGTGCCAGGACAGCAACCCTGGTTGTTCGCCCACTGTTGGAGGATTCCCCCATTCACCTGGAATGTGTAGATGGGGGAACTGGATCTTCTTTTTTTCCAGTGTAATGACCAAACGAAAAAAAAAAGCGATCAATACATGGGCTGCATAAGTGGCTTGGTGCTAACTGGATCTTGGAAGAAGAAAATGGGGGGAGAGAGACAGATAGTCAGTTAGGGGTGAGAAAGGGACAGTTCAGTGATCAATGTGTAATAAAAAAAATGCAGTGCTCACTCATTCAGGGACCAGGCTGGAAGGTCACACACCTTGGAATCTGTAGCTGCTGGCTGTTCTTCATATCTCCCGCGCACATCCCCCCCCTTCCTCTCTCTCTCCTTCACAGCTGGACGTCAGGATAGGAGTGGGCGGGCGGAGAGAGAGAGAGAGAGAGAGAGACACAGAGACAGAGACAGACAGAGAGAGAGACAGAGAGAGAGAGAGAGAGACAGAGACAGAGAGAGAGAGAGCAGCTGTATGCAATGCTTCGTTCCGTTCATTTGGGAGGGGGAGTGAACTTTGCTGGGCTGTGTGCTGTGTGAGACAAGTGTCAGGCACTCAGCTCTCGGCTGCAGCCTCTGGCCCCTGAATGTACAGAATAATTTCTGCTGTCATACAGAGGGGATAAATCAATCTTTCTCAAATTGTTACAGCGATAATTAGTGGCTGGAAACACTGCATTGCACAGTGCAGGATCTCCAGGAACTTCGCAACACTGACTGTTTAGTCACTCCCACGGACAGCCAGTAATCTGTCTCGCAGCTCTGTGCGTGCCAATCAGGGAGATGAGGGGTCACTGTCCATATCCTCAGGAGGGGGGAGAGCCTGGGTGGGGGGGCAGCATACAGCATACTGAGGCTTGACGGGGAAACACAGCACCAGGCTCAACCAGCCGATCGGTGTAAAAATTCACTGCCGTGCGGGGGGGAGGGGGAGGAGCCTGGATGACGTCATAAATAATCGATTACCACAGGCTACCGCATCGATGCAGAATCGTCCAGGGCATAATCTCGATGCATCGATGCGGCGATCATTTTCAACACCCCTAATTGACATCTGTGCAGAAACCTGCACAGATGTCTCTGAAATCGCGGCTGAAATCGAGACTGCCGGGCGGGAGTGAAATTGTGCGAGTTCAGCTGAACTCGCACTGCTTCACTCCCGCAGCCCAGTGTGAACCTGGGCTTAGCCACATGATGGAGCTGTAAAAACATGCATTTAGGCAACCAATAGCGGTCTCCTAGCTCAAAAAAAAGGAGAGTACGTATCAACTACCACATATTGAGACCTGGCTTGCTTCCATATAATAAGTGTTTTCATAGTCCTCTAAAAGGGCAAATTACTAAGGGTCACATAGGAGCCAAGCAGTGTGGCTTCAAGTGCAACAGCAGTGTTGTCTCTAGCTGCACAAACCACCAGAGAACGATCATAAAGGACGGCTGGCCAGTAGTAGCACAAAATGTGGGAGAGCCAAATCACCATGAACGGGGTTTGGCAAAAAAAATTATTATATACAATATATACATTTTGCCATCTTTATAAGATTTACCCAACCAATGGTTTTAAGGGGGAGAGCAATGGGAGAAGATCATCTGTCGTAAAACAAGATTACGTTGGACCTCCACACCAAAGTAACAAAATTACCTCACAACCTTAAGTGGAGCAAAGGGGATTGTGGGAGTAGGTCTCAAGGTGAGAGGATCACCAGGAACTTACACACAAAAAATAAAAAATAAATAAAAAATAAATAAAAAAACACACATGATTCAGCAACAAAAAACAGTCAAAGCCAGCAGAATGTCTTACCAAGTAGCTATCATCATGAAATGCATAGTGTAAGCTTGGAATCCACTGTGTGTCTCCTTTCACCAAAACATCCCTTTCTTCACGAAAACAAGCTGTCTGCAGAACAGAACATTGTTATTTTTAAAAACAATTGTATAGAATTTGACTAAATAATTACGTTCTTGGAAAGTTGTGATAACCCCTTATTTGCTAATCATCTTCCAGTCATCTCCCTTCCATTATCATCCCCAATGTTTAGTGGTTAGTTAGTATTTAGCTGGTCTGTACCCTACCAGATATGTGTTATTAAAACACAAGGTATCGGGGAAGGCACGGTTATGCTTGACCAATGAAGAACACGAAAATGTACTTGTATTTGTTTTCTTGCAATGTAAAGGTTTCGTTTCATGCATATATAAATAGAAAAACAAGAAAAATACCCAAAATTAGGTGGGGGTGATTGGTGTTTTGCTTGCAATCCCTTCACCCAAACTATGAATTTTAGGTACATCTGGTTAGTAATAAAGTGTAGATAAATGTTCACAAAGTGTTAGGTCACCTTTACAGATTTTCTATTAAGATGAACACTGGACCACTTCCCCACCATTGATCCCTGCTGTGCTCGTCTCTGGCAATCCTGGACGGTCAGGGCTCTCCTCTCCATCCAGCACTGCAAAGGAAAGACCAGGCAGATTCTGATTTGTCAGCGTCAGCCATGTGATTATACTGACCAATTAGAATCCATCCTGTTCATCCTAGACAGAGGAGAGAAAGCGGGGGGGGGGGGATTTCAAATAGGTGGATTATCTTGCAGGAGCACCGACAGCTCAGGATCACCCGATACCATTACAGCAAGGGCTGGGGGGTGCAGATTTTCTGTAAAGATGAATACTTTAAACTAGGTTTTAAAGAGTGGGAAAGAAAAGCACACAGAAAACACTCGGGCACTTCTGTGCATGTTCACATTAGCACTCCCTTGTGGGTGCCAGTGTTTGTGTTTTCTAACCCAATTCACCCACAGTCATCAACATGCAAATTTATGTCTAGATGATAAATGCATGCAACTGCTATTACTGGTTATGAAAGGACATATGTGTCAGGTAAGACTCTTTAATATTTACACGTAAAAGATCAGCTTGATGTAAATAAAATGTATTGTGTACATGTTGCAGTCATATTTGCTCATTACATTATATCGTTATATTGAACCTGGGTGGAAGACACCCATTTAGCCCAAAAACTGGCCTGCTGTCCCCACCAGCCACTGTGCTTTACAAATATATTTCATATACATGTTTTAGCCTTTGACCTTGCCTCCAACAGTGGTGGTGTTTTGTGGCCTTTGCAGTCTCCTCTGGCGGTTTTTGTCTGGCATGGGAGCTGCGATATGCTAAGGGAGATTTGTCTCCATCAAGGTAAATACACTTTCCCGACCCTAGCATTCACCTGGTGCTTCATCTGCATTCCCTGCACTTTCTTTGTTCATTCAAAAAAGGCTTTTTTCACACTATACACACATTGCTTCAGGATTTACTTTCTTACCCATGGTCTCTGTGTCTGCTCCATTATTGGATCAGGTTAGTCCATATGTTTCTATACAAATATCTTGTGTACTTATGCTTATTTAGTAAGGCTTGATATACATACTTATGCCAGAGCATACATGCTCTCATACAATTTATTATACTACATAACTTGGCAAATTCTTAAGATACATACATTTATGTTTACAGCTGATAAAGTTGCATACTGAGACAATTAGTAAGTGAAGAGAAAAAATTGCGCTACTAAATATAACTCGGTGAAAGAGCAGCCTGCATTAACGACAGAACAATATCGTAACAAAAACAACAAAAACAATAAAAACAATAAATGCGGCGCTTAAAGAGAGATATTGTAAACCACTATTGAGTGGAAGAATATCCCATAACCTAAAATGAATATGACAATCAAAAAGGTGGTAGGTGCAAATTAAGGTGATATAACAACCAGTTCTTTATGTAGATCGTGAACATAGGAAATAAATTCCTTGTAAATTCATGTACTAAAGAAAGTCCAGAATTGCTTCCGTAATAAAAATAGTTATATGGTGTCTTAATTGATCCAATATGGACATGTGGACAGTGAGTCTTTACTTCACATTCGGGGATAGAAGAAAAAACATCCACAACGTACTCCTGTGCACTCAAGTAGATTGAATAATCTTACCAGATTCGGTGGACATACTGACCAGTGGTAGCATGTCAATAGGGCAGGTAATGGATCCTCAGCCTGGTTAGGTTCATAGAAGAAACATCCAACGGCACCGAAGGGAATCCAAAAGATCTTATTCATGTATCCAAACGTCCAAGATAGCAAGCAGATTTCTCATAGACTTGGAATTGTTTAGACAATATTGAATTGATCCTCAATTGCAGCAACAAGGTGGTGAATCCAGAGGCCTTTGCAGGAGTCCACAGGTATACAGGATGCAAATCCTTATATTCCTAGTGACACATATGGCATCATTCACTCAAAACCAGCATGGGGCCGCATGGCCATCTACTTTGTAGATTTATGGATTTCCAGTGACAGAATGAAGGCTAAAGGTCAATGAAAAGCCCAGATTGGCTAGTGGCACTGGCAGACAGCATGCGCGCGCAAACTAACAATTTTCCCACCCACTTTCAACATAGGGAATCTTCCAAAAGATTCCCTATGTTGAAAGTGGGTGGGAAAATTGTTGGTTGTGTCACTAGGAATATAAGGATTTGCATCCTGCATACCTGTGGACTCCTGCAAAGGCCTCTGGATTCACCACCTTGTTGCTGCAATTGAGGATCAATTCAATATTGTCTAAACAATTCCAAGTCTATGAGAAATCTGCTTGCTATCTTGGACGTTTGGATACATGAATAAGATCTTTTGGATTCCCTTCGGTGCCGTTGGATGTTTCTTCTATGAACCTAACCAGGCTGAGGATCCATTACCTGCCCTATTGACATGCTACCACTGGTCAGTATGTCCACCGAATCTGGTAAGATTATTTAATCTACTTGAGTGCACAGGAGTACATTGTGGATGTTTTTTCTTCTATCCCCGAATGTGAAGTAAAGACTCACTGTCCACATGTCCATATTGGATCAATTAAGACACCATATAACTATTTTTATTACGGAAGCAATTCTGGACTTTCTTTAGTACATGAATTTACAAGGAATTTATTTCCTATGTTCACGATCTACATAAAGAACTGGTTGTTATATCACCTTAATTTGTACCTATTGCACCTACCACCTTTTTGATTGTCATATTCATTTTAGGTTATGGGATATTCTTCCACTCAATAGTAGTTTACAATATCTCTTTAAGCGCCGCATTTATTGTTTTTACTGAGACAATTAGGACCATTCACCTTCACCCATGCCATGCCCCTCCCTGGGGGTATCAGTGTCTGTTTTCTCCCCCTCAGCTCCCGTGCCACACTTTGGCTGCTGCCGTCCATTTGGGGGTTCAGCAATGGAAACTGGTTTCGTTCATTGGTAAGTACTGGGCAATTTTGTTCTGGCCCATTCTGCAATTGTTCTTGCATTTACCACTGTGACACATTTCTATTTACATACATCCACCCCTGATGAGCGAGCAATAATCTTGTGAAACGTGCGTCGGGTTTTCTGATGTGTGTATTTGTATACACTGCATTGTTCAATGTTGGTATCAAATTTTATTATTCTCTTTATTATGTGCAAATCCATTGTATGTACATCAATTTTATTAAACATTTATACTGTTACTCAGTGGCAAACTGACCACCTAATTTAAAGTCCCAAGGGCGACTCTTTCTGTATATGTATATAGGGATGGAGGTGCATCACTGGTGACTGTAGACCTTTTATTTATTTATTTTTGTTTCTATTTGCTCATTCCATTAACAGGCTCTGCAAAAATATGGAAGACCCGCATAAAAAAAAAAAAAAAATGTCTAAAGGTATATAAAAAAATAAAAAATAAATTCCCAGTGCTTAGATAGGATTGCATTTTTTTTCTTTTGTAGCGTCGGGTTCACAATGACAAGGGCGCTACTTTAAATTTAGTGGCGTCCAAGCCATAGTTGGGCTCAGACTTTGCTAATTCTATGTAAAATTGCCTCTGTTCTGGCTGTAGATGAGCTCGGTAGAAGTTTTCCCCTGTTGCCTGTAGATGGCGTTACCACCTCAGGCCCATGTTGGAACTCGGGCGAACCATGGTGTGTTAAGTGGCCCTTCTTGGCAGCAGCCCAGTGGGAGTGGTGCCCCGCTGTGCATGCTGGGAGGGGATACTTAAGGGCAGACGCCTTTTTCGGGGTAAGGCGAGTGTGAGGCTGTATTCCTATAAGGTAGGCCCAGCTATGCTGGTTGGGGCCTATGGTTCTACAAGGGATCCCAAGCTGTCCATCCAAGCGGGGGAAGCTTCTTAGTGAAGAAAATGTATATCCCCCAAAAAATATCCCCCAAAAAATATAAAAAAAAAAAATTCTCAGTTTAGGCCAATACGTATTCTACATTTTTTTTTTTTACGAAAAATATCGCAATAAGCGTTTGGTTAAAAGTTATAGCGTTTACAAAATAGGGGGTAGTTTTATGGCATTTTTATTAATATTTGTTTTTTTACTAGTAATGGCGGCGATCAGCTTTTTTTTCAGTACTGCGACATTATGGCAGACACATTTTTGGAACCATTGGCATTTTTATAGCGATCGGTGCTATAAAAATGCATTGGATTACTATAAAAATGGCATTGGCAGTGAAGGGGTTAACACTAGGGGGCGGGGAAGGGGTTAAGTATGTTCCTGGATGTGTTCTAACGGTATGGGGGGGTAGACTCACTAGGGGAAATTACCGATCTTCTGTTCATACATTGTATGAACAGAAGATCAGCATTTCTCTTCTGACAGGACCGGGAGCTGTGTGTTTGCACACGCAGCTCCCAACCCCGCTCTGTACCGAGCAATCCTGGGTGCCCGGGGGGCGATCGTGCCCGGGGCGAGCATGGGTGTGTAAGTGGGCCGCCGGCGTCCCCCCCCCCCCCTAGTGGCCGCTTAAAGAGCCAATGTAGAGCTACGGGCTCTCGCCCAGGAGAGCTGACCTGCCGCCGTAAAACGACGGCGCGCGGTCGGCAAGCAGTTAAGGAAAGAGATCCACTATGCAAATTGTCTTACAGCCTGCCGGCTTGAAGACGCTTTTGCTGTAAGGCAGGAAGTTTGGGACTGAAATCTTGTGGCAGAGGATTCCCGACTATCCATTCTGTGTTCTCAGGCGGTCTGTGGCAGAGACTGTTTCTATACAGTCCGTGCATCATTCCGGCTAGGCCATGTGAGAGGGGTCTATCCGTGGGAGCAATACCCACTCAGGAGTGAGTGGTGAATACTGGAACTTTGAATATTTTTTGTGCATTCTCTACTGCGTACCTGAATCTTCCCCTTTTTCTCTATACTCTCTACTTCCTTCACAAGTTTTATGCAGCGAAAATAAAACAGTTGGAGGTTTTACATCTTGTGTGGATATTGCAATTTCTACAGACTTCCTTCCCTGGACAACAAACGTGCAAAACCCAAAATCTAAACCAGCAGCTCCTACGGGGGTACACTTTTATAGGGGCTCCTGTTAATTCATAAACTACAGCAGGGGTGTCCAACCTTTTGAAGAGCAAGGGCCACTTAAGCAACTTGGTAACCAGTTGAGGGCCACAATGAGCGGAGCGGGCAGATGATAGGTCACGGCTACTCTATAGGCCCTCCGATCCGCCCAGATGAAAAGGAGACAAAATTCCCTTCTGTTTTTCGGATTGGAGGTATGCGGACGTAAACGGACATCTGTCGCGCTATAGAGGTGAATTGAGGGTTCCATTTGGTCAGGCTGATCGTGTGAAAAGGGCCTAAGACTGCTTTCACACTGATGTGCTGCAGTTTACCCACACTGTGGGTGCAGCGTTGTGCACCTGTTTCTATCCTACGGATTTGCTGAACTCCATAGACTCCACCTGTGGCAAAAGCCAGCACTGTAGAGGAGGCATCGGCTTATGGGGCTATGCTTAGCAGCCGCTTTGTTCCTCTACCACCAGCTTCATTCACAACACTGATTCTGTGGTATGGCGGGTCGGCAACCTGCGATCTGGGCTTGCCAACTCACCATTCCAGAGCAGGAGTCGCGGGCCACTGGTTGGCCACCCCTGAACTACAGCATAGGAAACAGTTTACTATGCTTCAGTTATAAATGGACAGTGTGAGCGACCAGTACAGATCATTAGCTGTTCATTTAGAAAAGGAAGGGACTGTAAATTTAATTTTCCCAGCCTTTATCCTGAAGATCCCACACAGCAGTCAGCAGCGCTGTGGGCAAGGGGCAAACATGTATTTTTTTTTTTTAATGGCTTTAATTATTTGCCGCCCCCCCCCCCCCCCCCCCATTATGGACACGAGTAGGGACCCATGTCTAAGTTTTGCCCAAGGCCTCACAAAGCCTAGAGCCGCCTCTGCATAAATGCTTTTAAAAACGCAACGTTTGCACATGTACATTACAAAAGTAGCAGAGAGAATACACACACAGTAGTTTTAATACATTATGCAAAGCATTTACTTCCTATATCCCACTACATAAACATTTGGGACATGCATGAGATTGCCTGCACGATAAACACCACTTCTAGATACATATGCAATAAAAACTCCAGCTTCCGAGTCTCGGAAGTGCTATAAGATATGCCAAGGTGCTTGTCTATACTTGCTCAATCTCTGGAAGGCATCCAAGACATGTCAGGGAATAGGACCAATGACACATATTGGCATTCCAGTTTGACAGAACCTGAGTGAAATGGAAGGTCAGCACTGCAGCTCTCAAAAACCACAATAGTGGGGTTCCAAACACAATTAGCATTTTTTTAAATGTATGTCCTTTCATCATGCGTTTTTATAATATAAATCCGGTCACTTACTCTTACAATCCGCCGCCGCTCCGCATAGTTATTCAAAAAAGATAGTTTATAAAACTAGGTCCACACGGTTGTCATTTTGCTTGTGGGCATTGTGAAGCCTAAAAGCACTTACTTCCTGGAAGTCTTGAATGGGGAGTGATAATTGGGCAGTGCACTGCATCTTGGGAAATGACACATTTCCCAGGAGCATTAGAGGGAGATGATGTCAGAATCCTAGGTGATTCCAAGGGCAGACTTCGTGGGACTGCATGGCAACAGGCATTTTCCAGATGAGCAGGTCTTATGATGAGCACAAGAATACAAAAACAAAGAATGGCCCTACTCCAAATACCTGCACAGCACTTCATACATGTGGTATTCCTGCAGGATCGGCCTGTTTTGCTGTACAGTGCACTTGTATTTTCAGGTTACATGGCTGATATTTCGAATACATGGCACCTTAGCCAGCTATGAACTGAACTAGCAGACATTTGCCTGTATTTACATGAAAAAAGTATTCTGTTCTTTGTATCGCTTCCTTTGTGCGAAATACCTGGCGATCATGCCAGTCTCCTTGCTTTCCTATTAAAGTAATTGTAAATCCCAGATTTTAACTATAGGTAGGCCTTGACCAAGGCTTACCTATAGGTAGAGTTGCCACCTCATCCCTTTAAAACAGAACACATATTAATTACACAGGTTCTGTGGCTAATTAAGGTGGTAATTATAATTCATATGTGTTCTGTTTTAAAGGGATGAGGCGGCAACTCTACCTATAGGTAGTGGAAATATCTCCGAAACATGCATTTTTTTTTTTAGGAGATATTTACCTTGAAGTGCCTTGATGATGTCATCGGCACATGTGCTGTGAAGAAACAGACCTCCATGCTCGACGTCACTTGGCTCCAGCCAGTCACAGAACCGGAGTTCTCGCCCCCGAAAGGAAGAGAAGTGAAGATGGATGCGGCCACCAGCAGGGACAGCACAAGCTTCGTTTGCAGGTAATTGCAATGCATACTAGCCCATTATGCTTTTACTTTGCAGGGGAACAAAGAGGAAGTAAAACCTAATCGGGGTTCTTCCGCTTTAAAAACGGACCACACCAAGCAGGCGAGCACACGTTGTCAATTCTCTAGCTTTGCTGGGAACTCCGTGTACTCTCATCCAATAATCAGACTTGTCCTGACACGCCCACAGTGCACAGCCATTCACTGGAAAGCTCAGTTTGAGGCTGCTTTTCCTGCCCTAGATTTTTTTATTTTTCCAGATCTATAATAATTAGATAGAGAGACATATACACACTATATATATATATACACACACACACACACACACACACATATACACATACACACTTTCATTTCTATTTTAGACCCCTTTTACACTGGGAAGCAGTTTTCAGGCGTTTTAGTGCTAGAAATGGCGCCTAAAAACCACCCCCCATTGATTTCAGTGTGTACTTGCTGGACATTAGGAAAAGTCCTGCAAGCTTCATGTTTGGGGTGGTTTGCCCACTGAAATGAATGGCCAGCGATTAGGAAGCACCACAACACTGGTGCTTTTAACACCTTCTTTGGGCGCTAGCAAAGGTTAAAAGCGCCCTGCAAATCGAATGATAAAAAATAAAATACAAATTCGATTATAAAACAAGGAGAGCTTCACCGCCAATTCTTTGGCAGCCCCAGTGTGAAAGAGGTCTTAAAATAAATGGGTTGTTTTAGAAGGTGATCGTTTACGAGTATGGATTAAATAGTGTAATTAGCAATAAAAACCACAGCAAGACACCCAAGTTAACTTCTGTAGAAATCCACTATGCTTGATATTTCCATTTGTTTAAACAGACAAGTCACTAAAACCAACAATCAGGAAGAGAATAAAGGCTTGTGATGTAGCAGTTCAAATAGATCTCAACAAAACGACAAAAATGGAGGAATCGCCTCGTTCTGTACAACAGTGAGCACTTGGACTGTACTGCACTGGTAGGCAGGACTGCAGTCGTGAACCATTTAGTACACACAGTAATTATTTACTGTCAGCAATATAGGCGTCTCTGGGCTGCCACTGATAAACCAACTGTCTACGTGCATCCGGAAAGCATTCATAGCGCTTCACTTTTTCCACATTTTGTTAGGTTACATTCTTATTCCAAAAGGGATTAAATTCATTATTTTCCTCAAAATACTATAAACAATACCCCATAATCACAACGTTAAAGAAGAAGTTTGTTTAAAATCTGCAAATAAAAAAAAAAAATAAAAAAAAATACTATGTACAGAAGTATTCACAGCCTTTGGCCGGGTTCACACTATACTACACGACAGCAGTACAACTTTCATCCTACTTTGCTCTGCGACATCTGTAATACATTCATCCTACATTGGTCCTACATCCATCCAACTTTCATGAACAGGATACTACTTTGAACCGACTTTGTAATAGTCTGACTTGTTTTTGACCAATCAAAACAATCCCAGAGTGAGATAAATTCCTTTTACTGCTGCTGTAATCACATGTCGGATGTCTGATAAGGACAAGTCTCCTACTTTGCTCCGACATTCATCCTACTTCAGCCCATTGAATATCATTGAATGTCGGAGCAAAGTAGTACAGGGAGTGTTTTCAAAGTCGGACAGACTTGTGTAGGACCAGTTAAGACAGCTCTCATAGGGAAACATTGATTTTCACACGTCATGCTACATGATCTCCCAATGTAGGAGCGTTGTCGGAACAAGTGTGAACCCAGCCTTTGGCTGGGTTCACACTACACGACTTTCATCCTACTTTGCTCTGCGACATTGGTCCTACATCCGTCCTACATCCGTCCTACATCCGTCCTACATCCGTCCTACTTTCATGAACAGGATACTACTTTGATCCTACTTTGTGATAGACTGACTTGTTCTTTGACCAATCAAAACAATCCCAGAGTGAGATCAATTCCTTTTACTGGTGCTGTAATCACATGTCAGATGTGAAAAGTCGGATGGTTAGGACAAGGCTCCTACTTTGGTCCTACTTCAATGATATTCAATGGGCTGAAGTAGGATCAATGTAGGACCAAAGTAGTACAGGGAGTAGTTTCAAAGTCGGACCGACTTGTGTAGGACCAGTTAAGACAGCTCTCATAGGGAAACATTGATTTTAACACGTCATGCTACATGAGCTCCCAATGTAGGAGCGATGTCGGAACAAGTGTGAACCCAGCCTTTGCCATGACACTCAAAATTGAGCTCAGGTGTATTCTGTTTCCACTGATCAATCTAGTTGTAAAAACTTCTCAAGGATGGAGTCCACCTGTGGTAAATTCAGTTGATTGTCATAATTTGGAAAGGCTCACTCCTGTCTATACAAGGTCCCACAGTTAAGACCCCTTTCACACTGAGTTTTTTCAGGCGGTACAGCGCTAAAAATATCGCTGCTATACCACCTGGAAAACTCCTGCACTACATACTCAATGGGAAAGCCAAGGGCTTTCACACTAAAATGATGTGCTGGCTGCCTGGCCACACTGAACGGTCAGGGGAGATGGGCTTTAGTCAGGGAGGTGACCAAGAACCCGATGGTCACTCTGACAAAGCTCCAATGTTTCTCTGTAGAGAGAGGAGAATCTTCCAAAAGAACCACCATCTCTGCAGCTCTCCACCAATCAGGCCAGTATGGTAGGGTGGCGAGACGGTAGCCACTACTCAGCAAGAGTCACATGACAGCCCGTCTGGAGTTTGCCAAAAGGCACCTGAAGGACTCAGACCATGAAAAACAAAACTTTGAGCCGATGAAACAAAGATTGAACTCTTAGGCCTGAATGGCAAGCTTTGTGTCTGGAGGAAGCCAGGCACCGCTCATCACCTGGCCAATACCATCTCTACAGTAAAGCAAGGTGGTGGTAGCATCATGCTGTGGGGATGTTTTTTCAGCAGCAGGAACTGGGAGACTAGTCAGGATCGAGGGAAAGATGAGTGCATCTTTCATCCTTAATGAAAACTTGCTTTAGAGCACTCTGGACCTCAGACTGGGGCAAAAGGTTCACCTGTGAATACTTTGGAACATAGTATTTTTTTTAATTTTTTTTTTATTTTGAAATGTGCAAAGATTTCAAAACAAACTTCTTTTGACAACGCCATTATAGCAGCCCTCAAAATATACACTCGCCTGCTCGCATTTTGCGAGTGCATTTTGAGGGCTGCCTGGGAGCGGGGGGGCAAGCAAGGAGTGAATATAAGGAGAGAGAGAGAGAGAGGAGAGTCGCAGCCGCCGCACTTTGATAGACAGATC
This sequence comes from Rana kukunoris, assembly GCA_029574335.1. Lineage (NCBI taxonomy): Eukaryota > Metazoa > Chordata > Amphibia > Anura > Ranidae > Rana > Rana kukunoris. The sequence goes on along the minus strand of CM056059.1, from coordinate 224,488,824 downwards.
ACCTATCCCAGGATTGGACGGGTGATCTGTCTATCAAAGTTTCCCGGACAAGGGGGGAGGGGTTGTATATGAGAGCTTGCGACGGGGAACACAGCTATTGAATTAAAAGCGGTTATGTAAGCTGTGGTGGCTCAACGTGATTGGCACTGCGCTGACAAGCTGTTCACCTCTGCAGCCAAGGGTTCGGATCCCGGTCTCGGCTACATGTGAATTGAGTTTGGTGGTCTCAGCCCGGCTCCCGGTGGGTGTGCTATGCAAGGTACGCCTGTGCTTAGTACGCCCATCCCCCCCCCACAAAAAACCACCACACTTGCACGCACACACAAAAAAAAATTGGTTTAATACGCACGCACTTTGGCCATGCGGTCTTCTAAAGAGAGGCGAAGGACCTACGGGGCTGGCTTGGTGGGTCAGGCCCCCTCACTCCCTCATAGGGGGAGTCCCTCTGCCCCGATGGGGTCCTGTTGGGCCCCAGTTGGGCTCCCAAGTGAAGCAGGTAGGGCGGGGTGAGTGGGAGGCCCCCCCTCACACCCGCCATTGCCACCGGGGACATGGAGAAGGATGGCGATTGCCTCCGGGGGGAGGGTCTGCCTACTCCCAACTCCTGCAGTCCGGCTCCTCTCTCTCGAGTTCACGCACAAAATACACTAAAAAAAAACTAAAATAAATAAATAAAAGCGGTTATGTTCCCCGCGCTTTGAACAACCAGGTGGCGACGACGACGACGCGCTCTTACGCAGCACAGGTAGGCTGCAATGGGGACAGTTGGGTTGCACTAGGGACACGTGGCTCCACTGGGGACACATGCTGCATTGATAGACATGGGCAGGCTGCATTTTTGGGCACAGATAAAGAAGTTGTTAATATTTATTTTTATAACTTAATTCTGCATAAAATATTTAAGTGTAATTTCATGAGATAATTTATGAGGGCGTGTCTAGGGGCGGGACATGGTAGGGGTTGGGCATAGCAACTGGTGGCGGGTAACCCTTAAGGCCTGGCTAGTAGCTCAGGACTTGAAATTTTGAGCCCTGCATTATAGGGTATTGTTTGTAGAATTTTAAAAAGGAAAACAAATGAATTTAAAACTTTTTGGAATAATGCTGTAACATAACAAAATAAGGAAAAAAGTGAAGCACTTTGAATACTTTCCCAATGCACTGTTTACATGAGCTCTTAAAACTGAACACAAATTAATCCAACCCTGTAACATTAATTTTTCCCCCACAAATAGAGCTTTATTTTGGTGGTATTTGTTCACCTCTACGTTTTTATTTTTTGCGCTATAAAAAAAAAAAAAAAGTTTTACTTTTTGCTATAATAAATATCCCCCCCAAAATATATATATATTGTGAACTTTGGGGGTTCTTTAGCTCCATGAGACAAGTGCGTAAACCGTGTCAGTAAAGCAAAGGGTCTTTATTGGCGACCAAAACAAAATAATGCTTTCTTCAGCACCAGAAAAACGTCACAACAAAAGTCCTGCTTGTTTCCAGCATAAATTAGAAAAGTCTTTCTTCAGCACAGCAAAACAAACAAAAGAAAGGCACATACGTTTTAGTAAGAAGTCCTCCAGTCCTTCCCTGCAGACACAGCTTCACTTCCAAACTACTCCACCCTCTGTCAGTACTTCCTTTCCTTTTAACTCACTTCCTGGAAGTGGTTAACCCCTTGTGTGCCTGAAGCCAGGGGTCAAAAGGGGAGGCTCTCTTCCCTCCCAATTGTCGCTCCAGAGCCTCCGAAATCCCGGACCCCCAAATATCATTAAAAGAAGACAGAGAGGACTTTAAGCCCGTCCTCTCTGGATCCATTTTATCCATCCGGAACTTCTCACCCCCTTCAGGGTGACCTCCTGAACCTGTGTTTTAAATGGCCGAAACTCCAAAAATCGGCGCTATATACAATATAAAAAAATATTTTTCTTCAGTTCAGGCCAATGTATATGCCTCTACATATTTTTGGTAAAACACACACACACACACACACACTTGAGACCCGCGCTGTAGACGAAAGACGTCTACAGCGCGGCTCTCAACTGCCGGTTTATTTGCATTCCCCGCGAGCGCCGCTGGGGGCGCACAGCGGGGAAAAACTGCCTGGCGCATCACTAAGATGCCGATGTGCGTGCCTGGCGGCCGCGATGTCCCCTAGGTCCCTGCGATCAGCAGGGACGTGGAGCTTTGTGTATAAACACAGAGCTCCATGTCCTGTCAGGGAGAGAGGAGACCGATGCAGTGTCTCTCTTGTACATAGCGACACCGATCAGTCACCTCCCCCAGTCAGTCCCCTCCCCCCACAGTAAGAATCACTCCCAGGGAATACATTTAACCCCTTCCTCGCCCACTAGTGTTAACCCCTTCCCTGCCAGTCACTTTTATTCAGTAATCAGTCCATTACTATATCATTGTTCGCTGTGTAAATGTGAATGGTTCCAAAATAGTGTCAAAAGTGTCCGATATGTCCGCCGCAATATCGCAGGCCTGACAAAAAAAAACGCAGATCGCCGCCATTACTAGTAAAAAATAAATCAAAGATCTATCCCCTATTTTGTAGCCGCTATAACTTTTGCGTAAACCAATAAATAAACGCTTTTTTTTTTTTTTAGGGTTGGGTCACTGCCTGGAGAACAGTCCTTCCAAAGGTTTGTTCTCTGTGAGAGAGCAGATCCAAGCGATAATGCTTCGCAAGCGTAGAAAACGAAGACCATGTTGCCGCTTTACAAATGTCCTCCGGGGAGGCTCCGGCCTTCTCTGCCCAGGATGTTGCCACTGCGCGGGTTGAGTGTGCTTTTACCACAGGTGGTTGTTTACCTTCAGATTGGTATGCTTGGCAAATAGCCATTCTCAGCCATCTTGCAATAGATGATTTTGATGCCCTATGACCTTTACGGGCACCCGCAAAATTAACAAATAGTGAATCGGAGCACCTAAACTCTTTGGTGGCTCCTAAATAAATTAAAAGACTTCTCCTAACGTCTAAAGAAAAAGATTCCCCTTCATCACTTTCTGAAGGAGATTGAAAGGTCGGAAGGACAATGTCCTGCGCCCTATGAAATAAAGAAGAAACTTTCGGCAGAAAGTTAGGATCAGTTTTCAGAATGACTCTATCCTCTAAAATTAACAAAAAAGGTTCCCTAATGGATAGGGCTTGTAGATCACTGACCCTCCTGGCCGAAGTGATCGCTATCAATAAGATTGTCTTTAGAACTATATTCTTTAGGGAAGATTGCTCCAGGGGTTCAAAGGGTTGTTTCCTCAGGGCCCTTACAACCAGAGACAAGTCCCAAGAGGGACAGGTTTTAACTTTTACTGGCTTGGACCTAGTCAAGGCCTTAAAGAAATTTCTGATAAACCGATTTTGCTGGAGCGGGGTCTCCAGAAACAAGGTTAAGGCGGATGTCTGAACCTTGAGGGTGCTGACTGACAATCCTAAGTCTACCCCGGCTTGCAGAAACTCCAGTATCGCTGGTATGTCAGCCTGGTCTTGACTCCGTTCTGCTAGCCACGAGCTGAACCTCTTCCAGACCTTAGCGTATATAGCCCTCGTTACCGGCTTGCGACACTTCAGCAAGGTTTCGATTACCTTATCTGAGAAACCGTATGCTCTCAGCAGCTGTTCCTCAGATACCATGCTGCGAGTCTCAAGCCCTCTACCTGTGGGTGCCGGACTGGTCCTAAGGAAATCAAGTCCTCTCTGTTCGGAAGGACCCACGGTGGGTATATGGCTAGCTTCTTCAGGCTGGTAAACCACGGCCTTTTTGGCCAACATGGTGCAATCATAATCAGATCTGAATTTCTGAAGGACCCTGGGTATTAGCCTGATCGGTGGAAAGGCATACGCCAGACTGAAGTGCCAAGGATGGGTAAAGGCGTCTATCCCCACGGCTTGATCCTGAGGGTGGATGGAAAAGAACGCTGTTGTCTTCCTGTTCTTCCCTGAAGCAAAAAGATCCACCTCTGGTATTCCCCACTGTGCCGTAATTTTCTTGAATACCTCCCCATTGAGAGACCATTCGTCTTGGCTCACCACTTGCCGGCTGAGAAAGTCGGCTAGGGTGTTCTGGGTTCCCCTTAGGTGAACCGCGGACAATGAGGCCAGGCTTCCTTCGGCCCATACGAACAGAATGTCTGATATGGCCTGAAGAGGCGGGCTCCTTGTGCCCCCTTGCTTGTTTATATAAGCAATAGTTGTCGCGTTGTCCGACCTTATTTGGAGATGGCGACCTAATATCCGTAGGCGAAAGGCTTCTAGGGCCCTTAGAACTGCCCGGAGCTCCCTCTGGTTGGAAGACTGACGGGCCTCCACTATGGACCAGGACCCCTGGGCCAACTCCCCTTCTAGGTGGGCCCCCCAACCTGATGCGCTGGCGTCCGTAGTTATTATCAGGGTAGCCGGTACTGTCCAAGGCAGACCTTTTTCCAGGTTTGTCTGAGACCGCCACCACCATAATGCTCTTTTGACGCTGACCGGGATGGGTATGGGAAGATCTAGACTCTCCCTTGTCCCGTCCCAGTGCCTCAGCATAAGGTTTTGTAACCGTCGCTGATGGTGTCTTGCCCACGGAACTGCCGGAAAGCAGCTTGACATTAACCCGAGAACCCTCATCACTTCTCTGACCCGAACTGTCAGATTGGTCTGAAGTCGGGCCACTGCTTGCTGTACCTTTTGGATCTTCTCCCCAGGAAGGAAAACCCTTCTCTCCACAGAGGAGATCCTGTACCCCAGATATACCACTTCCTGTGAGGGGGATAACTGGGATTTTTCCCCGATTGATTAGCCAACCCAAGGACTGAAGGAAAGCCTGCGCCTCCTTCAGATCTTTCCCCAACTGCTGCCTTGTGGGAGCGACGAACAGGAGGTCGTCCAGATAGGGTATCACCGAAATGCCCCTGATTCTCAGAGGAGCCAGAGCCTCCGCCAAGACCTTGGTAAATACTCTGGGGGAAGAAGACAGGCCAAACGGAAGGGCCCTGAATTGATAATGAATTATCTGTGGACCCCTTTTTACTGCCAATCTCAGGAATCTCTGGAACTGAGCACGTATCGGTATGTGCAGATACGCGTCCCTGAGATCCATCGTTGCCATAAAGCAACCCTGGGACAGAAAGCTGGTTACAGAATAGATGGATTCCATCCTGAAACGTTTGTACTTCACGTACTTGTTTAGGGGACGGAGATTTAGGATAAGCCGGAATTTTCCCGAGGGTTTCTTCACAACGAAAACGTGCAAGTACACCCCCAGGCCTTCCTCCTCCTTGGGTACTGGTGCCAAGACCTTCTGGTCCAACAGTTCCCCTAATAGTAATCCCAGTGCCTCCGCCTTCTCCCGGTCTCTGGGTAGTTGGGTAACCAAAAAAAACGGCGGGGGAAGAGTATTGAACTCCAGCCTGTAACCGTTTTCTACTATGTCTAGCACGAACGGACTTCGCGTGGCTTCTCTCCACTGTGGCAGGAAGCCCCCCAGTCTCCCTCCCACAGGGATCAAGACGTCACTGGGTCTTAAGGGGGGGTTGAGGAGGATTGAATAAAATGCCTCCTCTGCCTCGCCCCTTATGGCCTGCCCAGTGCTTCTTGGGGCGAACGTCTTTTTCGTTTTGTTGCCTAAAGCCCCGAAAAAAATGTTTCGTTTCGGGCTTCTTTTTCTTTTCTGGAAAGGATTTTTTCTTATCCTGGGATCTCTCCAACGCCTCCTGGAGTCCGGATCCAAAAAGATGATCCCCATAAAAAGGGAGTCCACAAAGCCTCAGTTTTGAGGCTGCATCTCCTGTCCATGTTTTAAGCCATACCGCCCTTCTGGCCGCATTGACCAATGCCGCTGACCTAGCTGCTAGCCTGACCGACTCAGACGAGGCGTCGGCCAAAAACCCCACAGCCTTGAAAAGAAGTGGAAAGGACTTCAGGATCTGCTGCCTAGAGGTACCGGCAGAAATATGAGACTGAAGCTGAGACAGCCAGCATTCCAGGTTTCTAGCCACACAAGTGGCTGCTAAGGCTGGCTTTAAACTTATAGAGGCTGTGTCCCACGCTCTCTTAAGTAACACGTCACCTCTCTTATCCATGGGGTCTTTAACGACCCCATGTCATCAAATGCTAAGTCTGTCCTTTTGGACAACCTAGCTAAAGGAGCGTCCAACCTTGGAACCTTATTCCAAGGGTACTCCTCACTAGCCTCAAAGGGAAACTTCCTTTTAAGACTACCTGAAAAAAAATGGCCGCTTTTCTGGTTGTTCCCACTCCAGCAAGATAGTATCTATCAAAGACTTGTGTACGGGGAATACCCTGGTCTTCTGTGCACCACCCTGATACATCTGGTTGTGTTTAGAAAGCACTACTGGTTCCTCCCTTATTTCCAGCGTGTCATAGATGGCTTTTAGCACATCTCCCACGTCTTCCAGGGACAACTTAAACCTAGTCCCCCTGGAGGATTCTTCCATGTCAGAGCCCGGAGCCTGTGGCACTGGTGTCTGAAGCCTGTGTCGCCTCTTCCATGCTGTTGGTTCTGCTCACGGCCTCGCCGAGCGTCTGAACCTTTTGCTCCGGCATCTGTCCTCCCCGCGCCGTTTATACTTGGACAGGAACTGGGTCTCCTCGGCGCCCTCCGATGACGTCGTTCCGCAGGAAGCGCGTGTCACTTCCTGCTCCTGGAACGCAGTACCGCCCCTCAATGCGGAAGTGCGTCCGCTCGTGGCCAGCCAGCGTCTCTCACCGCCGCCACGCTCCGCAATGGCTCCCCGCCAAGTAAAGGACCCGAATGGCGTCTCTCGCCCCGGAGAAGTCCCCAGGCTAAAGGTACCGTATGGAGGGGAGCTAGGACTGCCGTCCGCGAAGGTCCAGCTCCTATGAGCTTAAATGGCAGCATCCGGGGAGCGGCAGCCCTCCCTTCCCAATAGGACAGGGGGGTGCCCAGACCAGGGAAGAACCATCTAGGTGTCATCCAGGCAGCCTCTGTTCCTTGCGTGCTCCTTCCCTTTTGGTGGGAAACACAAAATAACTGAAGGAGGCCTGAAGGCAGGACTTTAAAGTTTGGGGGTGTGTGTTTCCTGTCCCGAAGGGAGGAGCCCAAGGTCTCAGAGGCTGTCCTGGAAGACGACTTGAGAAAAATGGTTTTAAAAACAAAAATTGGGATATTATAACAAAAAGTAAAAAAAAATTTTTTTTTCATTTTTTTTTTTTTTCAGCAATAAAAAACCGCAAAGATGATCAAATACCACCATAGGAAAGCTCTTTGTGGGGAAAACATAACGAAGTGGATATACACACACACACACACACACACACACACATTGGTTTGCTTAAAAGTTATAGCGTCTACAAAATAGGGGGTCGTTTTATGGCATTTTTATTTTTTTACTCGTTATGGCGGCAACCTGCGATTTTTATCGTAACAGACATTATGGCGGACACATAGCGCTATTTTGGGACCATTGTCATTTATACAGCGATCAGTGCTATAAGAATACACAGATTACTGTGTAAATGACACTAAAGGGGTTAACCAGTAGGGGCCGCGGATGGGGTTAAGTGTATCCTAGGGAGTGATTCTAATTGTGTGGGGTGGGGCTTACTCCGTGCCGACCCTGACCTCCCTGGGGCCCTAAGCAAAATGACATGTCACATTAAAGTTGAGAGACATCATACATTAAAGTGAGAAGCGGGGGGGGGGGGGTACAGACTTCTTACATCCTCTCCCATGCAGCCAGTATGTTAAGAAGCAGGGCGAGGGGTCGAAAATGACTTCTCACCAAGCGGGGCCTCTAGTAGCTTGCATAGTGAGCCTATAGGGCGGATCAGCCCTCGGCTTACTGTGACACGACAATGATCACTGCTCCCAATGACAGGGGGCAGACGATCCAGGTCCTGTCACTAGGCAGAGTAGAGAGATACCTTGCTTACAAAGACATCCCTCCGTTCTGCCACTCTGTGACAGGTTCGCGGGACACCGGCGGACAGAGTCTGCGGGTCCCACAGGCACGGTCACGCACCCGCTAGGCGGCAGATTCAAAGCAACGTATATATACACATTGCTTTGTCTGCTGTGCCATTCTGCTGACGTACAAGTGAGTGAGGCAGTCAGCAAGCGGTTAAATATTCAAAAGAAGCAGTGCAAGTACCTGAATTTGACCGGGTGTTAGCCTTTTGCAATCACTGTATAACAGAGCTGGAGTGTGAGAGGAAGTAGCAGCACAAGGAGCAAATCAGTTCATGTACCGACAAGAATCATAAAGATAGAAGAGAAAGCAGAGTGACAGGCGACATGAACTCATGACTGGGGCAGGTCCAGGTTGACATGGGCTTTGGGGAAATATGTTGAATAATGCCAATAATAGACCGAGGATATCAAACGGAAGAAAGAAAACAGAAGAGAACTTGGGGGTAAATCTCTAAAATAAAGCTGGTTGAGTCTCTAAAATAAAGCTGGTTGAGTCATTTATTCTTGTAAAACACTATTCACTTTATCTTATTTTAGGCTGGAAGTGTTGCTTTAATACTATAAAATAGCTCATGGAAACTCATGGGGCTTGGCGAACTGTGAGGTTTTGCACATTTTCTCATAACAAATACTTGTTGGTGTGGGCCATTTTTGTACACAAAAGCTATTATTATAATTAAAAAAAAAAATGTAGACAGACAGGCATCTCTACCCAGATAGGGAACGTTAGCCTTTTCAGGCCAATTTGAAGTCTTTGTGGGCGGTGAGAAAATTATGCAGGCATTGTCTGCTAATCTCCCCCTGAAATGACAAGTTGCCTACCTGTCTTTGGGTGCAATGGATTTCGGTCATTGACCAGGAATGAATTTGCAGCAAAATTAAATTTAGAACACCCCATCAGCACACGTGTGCAAATATTATCAAAATCTTATCACCCATATTTCTCAAATTTCCATAAGTTGTCAGCTGCGCAGGTAACTAAATGCCAAGGCTACATTTTACTTTATGTTTACTCCCTATTGCAGTGGCGGCCCGCCATACGGGGTGCCACCCCCCTCAATCCACATGCAAGGTGGAGGATGCATAGATTTTTATTTTTTAAAAGAAGCACACGATTAGAGCCCCAGGCTCCAATTGGTTTTAAAAAAAGGGCGGGCATAGCACTGCGCCCTGAGCCCACCTAGTTGTGTTTTGACTTTTGCCTGTGACCCAACCAACCGGATTTGCTCTCCCCCTCCCCTTCTTTGTAGGGTATCAAGAAAGATTGTTAAATCTATTCAAATACTGCATATCCTAAAATAAAAGGTAGCTGTAGTTATCCTCTGATGTGTTTGGCAGGCCAGCCTGGTTATATGGTAGTCAGTCGATATTTATATTATAAAATATATATATATATATATATATATACACATATACATACACACATATATACATACACATATATATATATATATATATATATATATATATATATATATATATATATACACATATATACATACATACACACACACACACATACACACATACATACACCGTATTTATCGGCGTATACCGCACACTTTTTTGCCTTGAAAATCCGGGCAAAATCGTGGGTGCGCGATATACGCCGATACCCGCTTTTCTGTGCCGAATTTGAATACTGCGCCTGCATATACCGAGCGAAGTACACTCGTGTATAGTCGGGCAGGCTCGGCTCCTCTCGCACTCATGTCCTGGACGTACAGGACGTGAGCGCGAGAGTAGCCGAGCCTGCCCGACTATACACAAGTGTACTGCGCTCGGTATATGCAGGCGCAGTATTCAAACTACGCGGGAAAACTGGGATCGAGCGGGGAGGACGCCGCAGAAGGACGCCGGACCCGACGAAAAGGACACCCGAAGCCGCAGACAGACACCGCGCAAGACACCAAAACTGTAAGTACAAACATCTTTTTTCCACAGGAATTTCGGGTCCACTTAAGGGGTGCGCGCTATACGCTGTAATAACTACACCCGTAGGAGCTGCTGGTTAATTTTGGGCCTTAGTTACAATTCCTTTTCTTTCACTTTTATTTCAAACAACTTGTAGAAGTAAAGAGGTGAAGAATCAGGGGGAAGGTTCAGGTGCACAAAAAAAAAAAATCACTGGGGAATTGCTAAACTTCAAAGTCACACTCACCACTTTCTCTCGAGTATGTATTTTGCACACCCGGATAGGCCCCTCTCACCTGGCCTAGCAGCCAGGATGATGCACAGACAAGAATAATCTTAGTCTCTGCCACAGACTGGTTGCAAGTTCAGATTAGGGATTCCGGAATCCTCTGCCACAGGATTTGGTACCCGGAGATCCAGCCTTACTGTTCTAGAGCCTTTAAGCCAACTTGGCACACTGTAAGGTATTGTGGACTACGGTGCATCCTTCAATAAGTTACCAGGCCTCTCCCAAAGTACCAGCTTTCCGCTCAGTCCTTTCGGGACAGGTCCTCCCCTGGCTTCCTTCATTGAGTGGCTTCCTTCCACAGGACAGACAGCACAGGATCACATCCATGGTGTAGGACCCAGTCAGGATAACTGGGCCTGGCAAAATGTGGTATACAACGCAGTGTACACACTCACCGCTCTACTTAAATAAAAGAAAGGACCAGCTAACACAACTAAATATGACCAAGTTAGCAAGAACAGGAATTACAAAAACAATGTGTAGCGCTAAATTAAATAAAAATATGTGATGGTTGATCGACACAAATGGAAGTAAACAAAATAACCACCAATAGTGCTCAAAAGAAGTGTCTATGGTATTGTCATAATCTTAAAAGTCCAGAAAAATCAGTGAAGACATGACTGGGTGTAGAGATATCCAAAAAATCCACCACCGGTGATAATAATGACAAGGCTTACCAGATGTCAATGACCAAAATAAGTATACACCTATTAGGGTCAAAACACGCTTAATAGAAAGTCAGGGTAGCTTCCGGGGGTAGCCAATCACAGCAGGGCAACACTGCTCACGAGACAGCTGCAACCTATCGCCGATAGGTTGCAGCCGTCTAGTGAGCAGTGTTGCCCTGCTGTGATTGGCTGATTGCTGCGAGGCTTGGCGCCGCGGTGAATAGTGAGCAGCAATTTGGCAGAATTGGGTTCGTCGAGTCATCTAATCCATTGGATGACTTGTTTTTGGATGTGAATATCAACTATCTGGTCTCCTACTTATCCGGTCTGATATCCCTCTACTCTGTTTCAACTGGGCCTACCAAGCCAGAATGCAGCCTCGGCCAACATGGTCCAGAGGCTAAAATTCACACAACGCGTACCTTGCGCCTGGAGGGTCACAACATGGCTTCTGCCCCTTAAGTATCCTTCCCTAGCATGCCCAGTGGGGACACCACTCCCACTGGGCTGTTCCGAGGAAAGATACCCAATAAACCATGACCTGCCTTAGTTCCAACATTGGCCTGTGGTGGTACCGCCACCTACAGGCAAACAAAAAGGGAAATCCCTCCAGGCACAGAGGCTGATTTAGCCCCAATTAACAAAGTCTGAGCTAAACTACCAGCTCAGACACCCTCTAAATTTGACATAGCGACACACACACACACACACACACACACACACACACACACACACACACACACACACTTTATGAAAAATACAAGGTTATGCTAGTATTGGGGTTATTTGACGAAAATTGAAGAGTGCAAAATCTGATGAAGCTCTGCATAGAAACCAATCACCTCCCAGTTTATTTGTATTTATGTTTTTGGTCAAAGCTTAAAAATTTAACAAGCTGAAGTTAAAAGCGGATCGGCTACCATGCACAGATGCACCAGATTACGCACGCTTAAGTTTTAGTAACCATTGTGTCTTTCACCTTCAATAACCGATACCTAATCAATGGCACATGGAAACATTTTCTTTGAAGGGCAACATTGCAACTATTGATATAGAAGGTCTGTTTTAGAGCACTGGCTGAGCTCAGAAGAGTAAAGAGTACTGTATACTAATCTGACATACAAATTAAAAGAAATATTATGATTACTAACGCTTAGGTCATTTTAAAGTGTGCATCTGCCACCTAGTGAAATGTATATGTAAATTATATATTCCTTTTGTCACAAGTTTAAAGAGTTACATAACATGCCCTTTAGTCAAACATTCTATCAAACGTCTGCATTGACAACAGGTTTCTTTGTGCTATATGTGGGCTAGGCTTCAGAACTAGAAACTTACAAGTGTTTATTAAATCACTTCTAAAACTGTGCTTTCCTGCTGTAATCTGATTTATGCTGACTCATAAACAAGTCTATAATCTACACAAGTGTCTTTTCAACAAGCTGTCATCCTCCCTTTTGCCATTCCACTTCAAAGAAGTATTCAGATTTACAAACCCTTGGTTTCTTGGCAATTTAGAGAAAAAAAAAAAAAAAGTTATTAAAAATCAAATATTCATATGTATATTCAGCACTAAGAACTCCATGCTTAGACCAACAGCAATTAGACATTGCAAACATAGCACAATGCGAGCGACTCCGGGACCTACATATGGCAATCTAACAGACATAAATAGCTTTAGATGTGGTAGTTCAACTTGTATGCATCTTAAGTACAGCCCGGTCATAAAATTTGGAACTGTTAAAGCAATGTACTTAAAGCGGAGCTCCACCCTGATTTTTTTTTATTTTTTTAAATCTAAAAAAAAAAAAAAACTCACCCTAAATAGGCTGTTGCTATGCGGAAGTCCCGAATCTGCCCTCATGATCCGCGGTGCGGTTTTCTTCCTCCTCCTCCTCTTCTCGGTGTCTTCTTGTGAATGGGCCCCGCTGCATTCTGGGAACTGTGTGTATCCCAGAAAGCAGCCGGACCATTCACAAAGCGCCACGTCGCTCGCACATGCGCAGTAGGAAACGGCAGTGAAGCCGCACGGCTTCACTGCCTGTTTCCCTGACTGTGGATGGCGGTGCCGGGATCGAGGATCGGCATCGGCGGGGGCCGTCAGCGCGCACGCCTAGGACAGGTAAGTGTCCTTATTCAAAGTCAGCAGCTACACTGTTAGTAGCTGCCGACTTTGAGAAAAAAAAAAGGGTGGAGCTTCGCTTTAAATGGGATTACCAGTGCACAGATATACAGAAAACAAGTGTTTGTTAAGAGACACATGCTTCCCTGGCCCAAAATCAAAAGGGGTTGTAAAGGTACAATTTTTTTCACCTAAAAAGCTTCCTTTACCTTCGTGCAGTCTTCCACTTACCTCATCCTTCGATTTTGCTTTTAAATGTCCTTATTTCTTCTGAGAAATGCTCACCTCCTGTTTTTTCTGTTTGTAGCTACACACAGTAATGCAAGGCTTTCTCCCTGGTGTGGCGTGACGTGCCCGCCCCCTCCCTTGGACTACAGGAGACTCAGGACTCTCTATGTTGCAGATAGAGAAAGGAGCTGCGTGTTAGTGGGCATCCTGACTCTCCTGCAGTCCAAGGGAGGGGGCGAGCACGACACTCCACGCCAGAGAGAAAGCCTTCTATTACTGTGTGGAGTTACAGACAGAAGAACAGGAAGTGAGTATTTCTCAGAAGAAATAAGGACATTTAAAAGCAAAATGGAAGGATGAGGTAAGTGGAGGACTGCACTAAGGTAAAGGAAGCTATTTAGGAAAACAAATAAATTGTACCTTTACAACCCCTTTAAACTAAGGTTTGCTAAAATACGGTTCTAGACAGTGGCAGAATTATCATGGTCGCAGCAGTCGCATGTACGACTGGGCCCTGTAGTTCCACCAAGTCAGGGGGGCCTGCCACCCACGTGAGAGGCCGACCTAACCAGGGGCGGGCTGGGCCGGGATGCAAGGTGGACATTTCCCCCCAGGCCGTCCCGACTTGTATGCAAAACGGCCGTCGCTGACGTTTTTTTTTTTCTTTGATGAAATCGGCCTGATGCAGGGACTTAAACAGTAGGCGGCACACAAACGCCCTGTGATTGGCCGAACAGGGTCATGTGCGGCCGCACGCTGTGGAATTCTGGGAATTGTAGTCATGCGAGGCTCGCATCATGACTGCAAGTCCTAGAATTCCACAGCGTGCGGCCGCACATGACCCTGTTCGGCCAATCACAGGGCGTTTGTGTTGCGAGCACCCTGCAAATGGATCGACAGAGGCGGAGCTGGTCACGTGTGGATGCGGCCAAGCGCAGCTGGTCGTGACCACTTGCTGGAGTCCTGCCTCTCTGCATGGGGCACTGTGCGTTTCTCAGTCTCTTCTGTCAGCCCTACCCCTCTTCCGTCATCCACAGCAGAGAGCCAGGCCAGCCACCTGCAGCAGTGTGCATTGTGCCAGCCAGCCACCCACTGACCCACAGTAGGGAGCCAGGCCAACCACAGCAGGGTGCACCATGCAAGAAGCCAGGCCAGCCACCAACAGCAGGGTGCACTGTGCCAGCCAGCCACCCATTGACCCATAGCAGGGAGCCAGGCCAGTCGCCCACAGCAGACTGCACCAATTCAGCCAGCCACCGACCCACCCACAGCAGAGAGCCAGGCCAGCCACCAACAGCAGGGTGCCAGGCAGCCACCCACAGAAGCCAGCCACCCATGGTGATCCCCCCCACAGCACGGCCAGGGTGCCAGCCAGCCACCCACGGTGACCCACCCACACCAGGAAACCAGCCAGTCATAACAGGGTGCCAGCCAACCACCCACAGGAGCCAAAAACGGTGACCCACCCACAGCAGGGAGCCAGCCAGCCTCCCACGCAAATCAGCCACGGTGACTATCCACAGCAGGATGCCAGCCACCCACGGTGACTCACCCACACCAGGGATTCAGCCAGCCACAGCAGGGTGCCGGCCAGCCACCAACAGGTGGCAGCTAGCCACCCACAGAGGACGTGGGAGGCAGCCAGCCAGAGGATGCGGGAGCCAGCCACAGCTACAGCATCCATAGTTAATGTAAGAATAGCGCTACAATTTTATTTCCACTTTGTGAGAGATTGGTGCAGGGGTGAGAGTCATGTCACAAATAGGGGGTCCCATTAGACACTGTTGTAGTCTCTAATGGAGCCTGGAGGGGACACTTTCTAACAGACTGTCCATGGGACACTGTTAGAAAAAGACCCCCTCCAGGTCCCATTAGACTCTGTTGTTAAACAGTGTTTTTTATTTTCTAAAAGGTAGTACTCCATACAAATTGAAGGGGCGGGGCCAGGGGTGGATCATGATCGGACCAGGAATGGGTCATGACAGGGGGCCCTTGCTTTATTTGGTCAGGAGGCCCTGGGTGTTGTCAGTCCACCCTGGGCAGTAAGGCGCACCAGGGAGTTGGGGACCCACATGACTGGCTTGGGTTGCAAGTTTACTTGACCCCAGGACAGGAGAATCATTTCACACCCCCAGGATCGGAGGAGGCCATGCAAGGACCTGCTGAGCTGGCACTGGCAAGGGCAGCTGCCATTACTGAGGTGAGAGACCCTGACACCCGCAGCTGAACCCCACATCCCATCTACCCCCTATACACCCTATTTACCTTGCCCCAGGCCAGTGCCCACCCAGTAACCTAAAAATCACCCTCAACACTGTGGGTCCTGCTGTGAGCTGGCCATGGCCAGCAGGACCCACAGGCCATGACCAGCAGGACCCACAGGTGCACAGGCAGCTCCCAGCAGGACCCACATTCATCCTGTGCAGCTGTGGCTGCAGAAATGGAGATTGTGGGCTGTGTCCTCAATCTCATTTCTCTGTTTCAAAGATGAAACATCAGAGGTCTGTTTAGACCCCTGATATCACACCCACAGTCCAAATTTCCCATCGCACACATTCCTGGAATGCACTCTTAAGGTACTGGATGCTGTAGCGACCGCTAGCTGGATACTGGAACCTGTAGGTATTGATCAAATGTTTTTTTTTTATTTAAAAAAGCTCACATTACAAAACAATGTAGTACAACGTTTCGGGGCCATGTAGGACCCCTTTGTCAGGGGTCCTGCGTGGCTCTGAAAAGTTCCACTACATTGTTTTGTGATGTGAGCTTTCTTGAATAAAAAAACGTTTGGATGAAATTGACGATTCTTGGTGTGCTGGGGAATATCCACATATGATATCTCACCCAAGCTCCCCCGAACGGGTTCCTAAAAAAAAATAATAATAATAATAATAATAATAATAGAAAAATAAATAAAGTGGTAACAAATAAAAAATAAATAAATACTGGACACCAGTGTCGGTACTACCAGGGTCATAAAAGTCACACTTGCGACCCAGCTCTGGCATTCTGCCACCATGGGTGTGCCCCGGCTCGTGGTCAGGGGGGCCCTTTATGGTTTCTTGCACCCAGGCCCTGAAGGTTCTAGTTACGCCTCTGGTTTTAGAGACACAATCAATGATGATTAGAAAAGTTGATTTTAAATTTGTAAATCTATTTGATGACAGCGAAGAAGTGCTTATGTAAACTTTCACTTCCACTTTGCACAGTGCCTATCCTTTAAGAACAAGCTCCAAGGTTAACCTTATATCGGCTGCCATTTAATTAGCAACACATGGAAATTCATGTGTTGTACATGAGGTGATTGCCAAGATTGTAACATGCACAAATCACCCATATACTATATCTGTAATGTTTTAACACAGAGTTAATGTTCAAGAATGTGTTTGCCTTCTGTACCCCTCAGTCACTGATTTTTTTTCTCAATTTGTGTTCAAAACTGACATGTGCGATTCAAAAGCATTCCCTTAGAAGACTATGAGCCTCTTTAAATTTGCACTAAAATCACCCTGCCCTGCAGATATGTGAATCGGCTCCATAGAAAGCAGGTTTGGTTCACATGTCATGCGAATTGGATCAAAATCCAATACGAATCCAATTTGTATATATGTGAACAGAGTCCGAATGTGCATGTAGGTTTGGCAGAGAGCCGCAAAACCAGTGTGATGTGCTATGCTTAAAATTATGGGTTTGAACTTTTTTGTAAAATCATACTTACCAATGTGGACGCAGCAGCGGTCTGATACTGCATTTGTCCCCTGTCGCCTCTGCACTGAGAACCGAGTGATCGAACATCACCGATCACTCAAGTATCAGAGCTTCCCAAGCAGAGAGCTGCTGACTGTCAGTGACAGCGCTCGCTCACTGAAGCACTGGGCTGTGTCCCTCAGTGGCTGAGGTGGGTGTCCGTCCAGGCAACTGTCAGATCCAGACTTTGTTGCGGTGCCTGGATCGACGTCAGTAGAGAGCAGACCGCAGCCCACTCTCTGCTGAAAATGGGTCACAGGAGTTCAAAAACAAATTGTACCTATGTGATCCATAGGAGTACAGCCAAACAAGCTTTGGCTATACTTCTCCTTTAAAGAGGAAGTAAACCCTGATGGGTGTTACTTTCTTTTGTTTCCCTGCAAAGGCAAAGCATAATTGGCTACTATGCATCACATAGTTGGCCAACTTAAATACATAAACCATTTGATGTTATTCATATTTAAGTTCACTTTCTTGCTAAGCCCAAGTAGTATTAAAACTGGGGCTGACAAGGTCATGGTTGTTGGGAGTCACCACAAGGAATCTCTCCCGGTCTCTGACCAAGTTTTGGATCAATCCGCCTGCAAAGCTGCATCAGTCTTCAAAACCTGAAGGCTTTGAAGTGGGCCCAAGAGTGCCATTGGATGCACTGCTGAGTCTATCCATGCACATGAGGGAAAAAAAAAAAAAAGCATACTCCAGCCTGGAAAAGGGTGCAGGTGTTTTGTCAAATTAGGCGACCCATCAGATTTCGTAACGAATCAACGTTCCGTCGCCACCATCTTGCTACCCCCCTCACTCGTCAACAGTAGGGATACAATGAGAAGGGAGCAAGCGGACATCTTGTTATACCCACTGGAGTCTTGCATTCCACAATTTTTAACAGTAAACTCAGCTTGCAATACAGTATTTTGAAACCCTTCAGACTGTTTTTCTTGATTTTTCAAAGCAGTGGTGTTCTGTCATATTAACAAACCTGTGAGATCATCAGCAGGCTTGCCACTGCTTTTAAAATTCAACATCTAAACCAGGGATCTTTAAACTACGTCAATGAGGCATTGTAAAACTCCGATATTCACAGGCATGATGGGAATTGTCGAAAAAAACAAGCTGCGCAAATAACATAAATATCGACCACACAGTGGACAATCAGTGTATACAGTCATGTGAAAAGTCTCCAATGTGAAAGGATAGCACAATCTGTGCAGGAAATATTAGTCCTCCAACATACAAATGAGTCTCTAGAAACAGAAAATGTCCTAGTGATGAAAGTGATTCAAAGAGTAATCTTCTAGCTGAAGATATACTACTCCTCAATAGGAAACCATAACATCAGAACACCACGAAAAGATGACCGAATAGGAAAGAAGATCCTCCACCTTACTTGATTAGCAATCTCTTACCAGATGGGAAGATCCCAATTAGAGAACTTCTGTGGGCATATGGCTATAAACCCAGCCTAAAGGTTTGTCTGGCAAGATATCTTCACCCAAATTCTCTGCGATCCTCTACCGCTCAGGAAAGAGTGGGACAGAACCAAGCGCAATAAAAGAAAAAAAAAGGGGCGAACATAGCGTAATCCAGTATAAATTTAATAAAAATAAAGGGATAAAAACACACATTTAAGTAGATATAAAAATTTCTGTAGCTGGCCGGCTAACACAGCCCGTTCACTCCGGGACTCCGTGTAAAAGCAGTGACGTCAGCCCGGCTCCTAGGCGGCCAGCTACAGAACTTTTACATGCGATTTTAGATCTACTCAAATGTGAGTGTGTTTTTATTCTTTATTTTTATAAAATTTATACTGGATTACGCCATGTTCGCCTTTTTTTCTTTTATTGCACTTGGTTCTGTCCCACTCTTTCCTGAGCGGTAGAGAATCGCAGAGAATTTGGGTGAAGATATCTTGCCAGACGAATCTTTAGGCTGGGTTTATAGCCATATGCCCACAGAAGATCTCTAATTGGGATCTTCCCATCTGGTAAGAGACTGCTAATCATGCAAGGTGGAGGATCTTCTTTCCTATTCGGTCATCTTTTCGTGGTGTTCTGATGTTATGGTTTCCTATTGAGGAGTAATATATCTTCAGCTAGAAGATTACTCTTTGAATCACTTTCATCACTAGGACATTTTCTGTTAGAGACTTCTTTGTATGTTGGAGGACTAATTTCCTGCACAGATTGTGCTATCCTTTCACATTGGAAACTTTTCACATGACTCTTCACTAATGATTGTCCACTGTGTGGTCGATATTATGTTATTTGCGCAGCTTGTTTTTTTTCGATTTTCATGTTTATATTGCGTGTATCTCACATTTTAAGTTACAGCACTACCTTTTTTTGTTTTTGAATTACTTTGAGAGTGCAGTATCTCTACATTTCTTTATGATGGGAATTGTAGTTCCTGAACAACTGGAGGGCCATAGTTTGAAGACCCCTGACCTAAACAGTCAGACGGATTTTTAAATACTGCAATTTCACTATTTAAGCTCAGCTTACTGTTAAACATAAGTTTGTAATGTATGACTGACCACTATGAATGGCGGTCTCCTGCATGCATGAAAGCCCTGGCCTACTTCAAACACCAGCCTTGCATGTTTATGTCTTGGCTGGGTGTGTCTCTATTTGCAATATTACCTCAGCTCGTTTTAGCATCTCCCATTTGTGCAGGATTTTCATGGCATATATCTTTCCATTGCCTTTCATTTTCACTACAGCCACCTGGTTAAAAACATGAAGACATTTTTTAGAATAGCAATAAAATTCTGAAATGGGAGCAAATAAGCAAAATAAAAAAATGCAGCATACATATACAAGACTTGTATTACACTAAACAACAGTCTATTTGGCATTTTATGTCACTGGCAACAAAACTACATCCAATACGCATGCATGCATCTATGTGATCTCTTTAGCACCTCTGGTGGGGTTATTGTCAGTTCTTTCATTTTAATACCTCACGCCATGCCTTCTCTATGCCATCTTATAATTGTTCTGTATTACAAGTGCTATGGAACGGTTTTTGAGATGTTCTAACTAACATTTCTTAAAACATGAGAGGAGATCTGGCACAAAGACCAACGATCCATCTCTAGTGGTAAAACAGGGGAAAAGCAGTACGCCATCCAAGAAAAAAAAAAAAAAAAAAAAAAAGAAGCAGCACACAACATTTAGGAATAATGAAATTTTTGAATAAAATGGTAGGAACAGAACCAATTACAGTTCGTATTTGGGAACTCAACTGACATATTTGGGATGCCAAAGTGTGTTTGAATATAACCCAGAATATGTGCTGTATCGTAATAATTATTAATTTAGTTCAAATGCTGCATAATAAAAAAATAAAATAAAATCACTGCGAGAACGAGAATCGGCACACAATTAATTGTATTCTCTCATATAGCATAGCTTGTATATGTATGAGTGTCTGAGCCCATGCCACTGCAATGACCGCTACTGCCACCACCGCTGCCACCGTCACAGTGGCTTTATAAAAGCAAAAAAAAAAAAAAAAAAAAAAAAAAAACTTACCTCCCCAAAAGCTCCTCTTCCAATTACTTTTAAAATCTCAAAGTCTTCTCTTTTTAGCCTCATCTGCTTGACTTTTGAGGCAAATGGTTCAGCTGATGAGAGAAAAGAAAAGTTAGTCAGTCTTCTGCATATCCGTTTTCTAACACATTCTCCGGTTTCTTCCATTTCTTCCAGTTACCATCAGAATTCCACCTTGTAGTGCCATGTACATAACAAATCACAGCCTTCCTATTCTAATCCAATCTATACATATGGACAAAAATAAAAATGAACACAAACTGCCCAATCTCCAAGACTTCAGAGAATATATAAATGCAAGATTTTTCCCTCAACTTGAAAGGCTATTTCCCTTTCTCTAATCCTTCCAATAAGATAGAATAATCACCAACTGATGCGATTGTTATTGTTTCTTCATTGTGTTCATTACCACACATTCCATAGCCCACACGCTATGCAGTAGTTCCAAGCAACATTTAAATCTGTCCCCACATTTGCAGAAATCACAAAGGGCACTGCAAATGTAAGGCAAATGTGCTCTGGCATAATATGCTGTGGTCAATGCTGCAACGTGTTAAAACAATAAAAATCCAATCCATCTTTAGTGTAATTCTCTATTAAATGCCGGTTCACACGGGGCAGCACGACACTGCAAGACGATCTTGCACATGACTTCAGTGGCATCTTGCAAAATGACTTCTGTATAGAAGTCAATGCAAATTGCCCTGATGTCATCCCAATGTAGTACAGGAACCTTTTTTCTAAGTTGGACCGACTTGAGTCGCTCTTATTAGAACAGTTCCATAGTACAGAACTGAGCGCGACTTGTCAGGCGAAGGGAGTTAAAAGTATCTAAAGCCAAATCCTTTTTTTGTTTGCATTTTGGATAGTGTGATGGTTGTTTTTAGGATTGTCCCGCTACCGATACTAGTATCAATAGCGGGACCGATGCCGAGTATTTGCGCTAGTACTTGTACTCGCGCAAATACTCCCGATGCCTAAATAGAATACTCCCCCCGCCGATGCCACCGCATCGCGACGCCGAATCAAAAGCCGTCGCATCGCGCCGCCGCTGCAAGGGGTTAAACGCTGTGCGGGAACATCACAGCATTCATTTGAATAGCTGTAGTGTTCCCGCCCGTATAGACACTCCCTCTTGCTCGGGATTGGATGGGTAATCGTGATCTGTCCAATTCCAAGCAAGGGGGATTGTCTATACGGGCAGGCTATTCAAATGAATCCTGTAGCTTTCTCCATGCAGCTTTCAGCGGCAAAGGTAAGGGACATGGTTGAAGGGACATGGCTAGAGGGACATGGTTGAAGGGACATGGCTAGAGGGACATGGCTGAAGAGACATGGCTGCATATGTGAGGGACATGGCTGAAGAGACATGGCTGCATATGTGAGGGACATGGCTGAAGAGACATGGCTGCATATGTGAGGGACATGGCTGAAGAGACATGGCTGCATATGTGAGGGACATGGCTGAAGAGACATGGCTGCATATGTGAGGGACATGGCTGAAGAGACATGGCTGCATATGTGAGGGACATGGCTGAAGAGACATGGCTGCATATGTGAGGGACATGGCTGAAGAGACATGGCTGCATATGTGAGGGACATGGCTGCATATGTGAGGGACATGACTAGGGGGACATGGGACATGGCTGCATATGTGAGGGACATGACTGAAGGGCTAGGCTGCATATGTGAGGGGCATGGCTGAAGGGCTAGGCTGCATATGTGAGGGGCATGGCTGAAGGGACATGGCTGCATATGTGAGGGACATGGCTGCATATGTGAGGGACATGGCTAGAGGGACATGGCTGCATATGTGAGGGACATGGCTAGAGGGACATGGCTGCATATGTGAGGGACATGGCTAGAGGGACATGGCTGTATATGTGAGGGACATGGCTAGAGGGACATGGCTGCATATGTGAGGGACATGGCTAGAGGGACATGGCTGCATATGTGAGGGACATGGCTAGAGGGACATGGCTGCATATGTGAGGGACATGGCTAGAGGGACATGGCTGCATATGTGGGGGACATGGCTGCATATGTGGGGGACATGGCTGCATATGTGGGGGACAAAAAAAGTATCGGTATCGGCAAGTACATGAAAAAAAAAAAAAGTAAAAATCGGTACTTTTACTCGGTCCTAAAAAAAGAGGCATCGGGACAACCCTAGTTTTACACCAATTTTCCTAATTTTCTTTTCCAATAATTGTTATTGAAAATTATTCATATCAATTTTACAAAGCAAAATATATTGTTTACATAATTGTTTCCATGTACAAAATGTCACAAGATACAAGAGGTGATAGGAATACAGAATATCTTAACAAAAGGTGCCTATTGTAACTCTCATCTCCTTAAAACTCCAACTTAACGAACTACATAGGAAACTTATTGCAAATAAATAAAAAAAATTAAAAAAAAAACACACAACAAATAAAGACTCTACAGGCTTCATTGTAAAGAAGAGGAGGGATCCATACCATAGTACCATGTGGCCTAAGTTCCCATCCTGGCCTCTCAATCAAAATATAGGAGAATTAACCACTTCCTTACTGGGCACTTATAACCCTTCCTGACCAGGTGAAATTTCAGCTTCTGGCACTGCGTCGCTTTAAATGACAATTGCGCGGTCGTGCGACGTGGCTCCCAAACAAAATTGGCGTCCTTTTTTCCCCACAAATAGAGCTTTCTTTTGGTGGTATTTGATCATCTCTGCGGTTTTTATTTTTTGCGCTCTAAACAAAAAAAATATTTTTTACTTGTTACTATAATAAATAGCCCATTTTTTTTAAAGAAAAAAAAATTTTTTTTTAGTTAAGGCCGATACGTATTTTTCTACATTTTTTTTTTTTTTACCAAAATCGCAATAAGCGACTGGTTTGCGCAAAAGTTATAGCGCACACAAAATAGGGGACAGAATTATTATTAATTTTTATAATTCTTTTTTTTACCAGTAATGGCGGCGATCTGCGATTTTTATTGGGACTGCGACATTATGGTGGACACATCGGACAATTTTGACACATTTTTGGCGCCATTCACATTTATACTGCGATCAGTGCTATAAGAATGCACCGATTACTGTATAAATGTGACTGGCAGGGAAGGGGTTAACACTAGGGGGTGAGGAAGGGGTTAAATATGTATCCTGGGTGTGTTCCAACTGAGGGGAGAGGGGGTGACTGGGGGAGGGGACCGATGCGGTGTCCCTATGTACAAGAGACACAGATCGGTCTCCTCTCTCCCCTGACAAGACATGGATCTCTGTGTTTACACACAGAGATCCATGTCCTGTCCCTGTAACCGCCGATTGCGAGTGCTTGGCGGACATCGCGGCCGCCAGGCACGCACATCGGAATCTCAGGAATGCAGCGGGCACGCGCGCCCTCTAGTGGCCATTAAGAGCACAGGACGCCTATTTGCGTCCTGTCAGAGATTCAGGACCGCCCGACGGCCGCATATATACGTACGGCCGTCGGGAAGTGGTTAAGAACCTGTGAGAGGAATGAAAAGAAAAAAAAAGAGAAGAGAAGAGGAGAAAAAAGCAAAGAGGAGATGTGCACCCCTGTTCTCCGCTAAACCGTATTAATATATCATAATCCCTCAAAAAGGAAATTTTATCCATGGTTCCCAGACTTTATTAAAGAAGGGCTGTTCATCTAGCAATATTTCATAGATGCGTTCATTAATCATGATCCACGACAACTTAGCTTTACCAAGTCGAAAAGGGATCATGGGCACCCTCCAGGATCTAGCTATCGCCACCCTGGATGCAGTGAAGTGAAGATAAATGAAATAAGTTTCCTCATGTGTCCCGGCACCCTCTCCTCTGGACTCCCTAGTAGCGCCTGCTGTGGTGACTTGGTCAAATTCACCTGGGTGAATAGATAAAGTTATAGATGCAAATCCAAAATCGCCTGACTTTGGGACATACCCACCATATATGATATACCGTGCCCTCCATGCCACATCCCCCGAAACAGAGGAAGTGCCTGGAACATATGCCGCCACCCTCTCTGGTACCATGTACCATCACAACAAAACTTTATAATTCGCCTCAATCAATGAGGTGTTAATGAATGATTCAGAGGCGAGTTGTGCCATTTTAACCAATTTTTCCAAGCCCAGCGTTGCTTCTATATCCTGTTCCGATTTGTTCATATAAAACAATTTTTCCGACTTAAGAGGACAAGATGCTGTATATTTTTGAGATGTGGCCGGTATGCTTAAAGCAGAGTTCCACCCAAAAGTGGAACTTCCGTTTAATCCACTCCTCACCCCCATACATGCCACATTTGGCATGTAATTTTTTTTTTGGGGGGGGGGGAGTGGGGGCTTCAGGAGGAGTGGGACTTCCTGTCCCGCTTCCGCCGAGGGGCTGGTTAGGCGATTAAGCTTAACCGCCTACAGCAGCCCCTCCCTGTAGGCGATCGCATGGGACACATGATTCCACAGCGATTCCATAGGAGTGGAGGTTGTTACATCATGTGTACGCTGTAGAGTCTTCGGGTAATGCACTGATGATACACTTCTGTGTTAGGGAGTTGATATTTTTCTATTAGGGTTTGTTTTGATAAGATTCCTTTATGGTCCACTGGCTTAGCGTGCGGGGGGCAGAGGGGGCCATTGCACCGGGCAAATTCATTTAGGGGGGCACCGCGCCAGTGGACTGTGTGCGTTACTCTCTTCTATTAATAATTTGTTTTTACCGTCCGTGACACTGTGTGCACTGGCCGCCATGTTCAGTCTCGACATGGCCCGCCGGCGTGCCGTGATTGGGTCCCGGTGGGTCATGTGGCCACAGGCCTGAGCTCGAGTCGCCTGTCTGATCGTGGGTGGCGCGTGCGGGGATAATGCGTGCGCCTGGAGTCTCCCGCCCGCCTGTCACTCTGAGAGCAGAGCTCAGCCGCCGATGCCGCTGTCATCTCCCCTGCGGAGGCTCCGCCGATCCGGATCAAAGTCAGCACCAACCGTGGCACTGCAGGCAGTAAGAGCAGGTGAGGACCAGATGGTGACCGCGAGAGACCGTCACTGAGACATGTGTGGCAGTTTCTGGGACTGGGGGTGAGAACGGCCTAGTCTAGGGCTGGGAGTGGGCATGTGGAGGTGGAGTGTGGAATCAATCATCCACTCAGTAGTGCTGTGGATACATTCCTCACTGTCACTGAGACGAGACGTGTGTGGCAGTGTCTGGGACTGGGGGGGGGGGGGGGGGGGGGGGGGGGGCGTTAGAGCGGCCTAGTCTAGGGCTGGGGCTGGCAGTGGGCATGTGGAGGTTGAGTGTGGAATCGATCATCCACTCAGTAGTGTGGATACATTCCATTCCTCAGTCCTGGCTCAGACGGTAGTGGCTTATTAACCTGGAAATCTAGAAAGCATTTTAAGGTGGACCACATACAAAAAAAAAAAAAAAAACACAACACATTGAGTACAGTGCTATGAGGCTCATGCCTTTCTTGTGCTAATGTTTGCTGCTAATTTTAATGAAAGCCTTTGGTAGAAGTTGCAGAATAGTTGCATCGACAGGAAAAGATAGGACCCCAGCTGTTGCAGTGCTTAGAATATTGTGGTTTTGTCTTATATTATATTCTGCAACTGCTACCAAAGGTTTGCATTAAAATTAGCAGCAAACATTAGCACAAGAAAGGCATGAGCCTCATAGCACTGTACTCCATATCAATTTTTTTTGTATGTGGTCCACCTTTAAAATCCTTTCTAGGTTTGGTATAGATTAAAAAAAAAAAAAAAAAAAAACCCATGCCCTGCAGGAGAAAAGTCACACAAAGAAAAAAAATATAAAAATAAAAAGCATATGGTCAACCTTAAATTCTATATCATAGTTGCCATGGATTTTAACCACTTGCCTACCCCCTTCCTGCCCAGACGAAATTTAAGCTTCCAGCACTGCGTCGCTTTAACTGACAATTGCGCGGTCGTGCGACGTGGCTCCCAAACAAAATTGGCGTCCTTTTTTTCCCCACAAATAGAGCTTTCTTTTGGTGGTATTTGAGCACCTCTGCGGTTTTTATTTTTTGCGCTATAAACAAAAGTAGAGTGTCCATTTTGAAAAAAATTCAATATTTTTTTACTTTTTGCTATAATAACCCAAAAAAAATATATAAAAAAAATATTTTCCTCAGTTTAGGCCGATACGTATTTTTCTACATATTTTTGGTAAAAAAAAAAAATAATGCAATAAGCGTTTATCGATTGGTTTGCGCAAAATTTATAGCGTTTACAAAATAGGGGATAGTTTATGGCATTTTTTTTTTTTTTTTTTTACCATTAATGGCGGCGATCTGCGATTTTTTTATTGGGACTGCGACGTTATGGCGGACACTTCGGACACTTTTGTGACATTTTTGGGACCATTTACATTTATACAGTGAACAATGCTATAAATATGCATTGATTACTGTATAAATGTGACTGGCAGTGAAGGGGTTAAATGTGTGTCCTATGAGTGTTCTAACTGTTGGGGGAGGGGGGGTGACCGATTGTGTCCCTATGTACAAGGAACACAATCTGTCTCCTCTCTCCCTGACAGGGACGTGCAGCTGTGTTTACATACAGAGCTCCACGTCCCCGCTCAGTTACTGGGCGATTGTGTGTGCCCGGCGGCGATCATTGCCGCCGGGCACTCGCACCGGGATCCCAGCAGAGCGGCGGGTGCGCGCCGCCGGCGGCTTTAAATAGACATCACGTCATATGACGTGATGTCAAGACAATGGAGTCCTCCGCCCGCCGTCATTTGACGGTGGGCAAGTAGTTAAAGAAGGCACGCCCATTTTTTTTTTGCTTTTATTTAGGTGCCCCTCCCCCCAAAAAAAGTTTTCATAAAAAAAATGTATTGCTCTTTACCACCAATAAAAATGTAATGCCCCTTTACATGCGTTTTAATTATCCCTATAACCAGAGTGGATCTTTATATAAAGGGGGGGGGGGGGGGGGGCAAAAAAAAAATTCTGCCCCGGGCACCCATAACTCTGGTTATGGGTTATGTCACTGTTATGATCGCACATGTCAGCAATACGCATCAAGCCCTTAATAGTCCACCATGCAAACTCTTGGGGATTAAGACCCGGGGTGAAGTCAGGATTACAAGTTAACGGAGCCAGAGGTGCACGAGAAGATCTGATGCATAAGGCTTCATCAATCTGTCCCATAAGCCTTGTGAAAAAGATAACGTGGGGCACATTATAGTTGGTCTAGCTCTCATACGAAGCCACATCATGTGACTTATCGGTTTGGTGGGATAGAGGAATGATTCAATTTTCATCCAGGATGGTTGGGCCTGCAAGGAGTCAAAGTGCATTAATTGCACTAATTGCGCTGCTTTTAAATATTTGACCAAGTCTGGAACTCCCAGGCCACCTCTCGATCTGGGACTGTAAAGGGTACATCTATTTACCCTGGGTCTTTTCTCCCCCCAGATAAATTTCCTAATCTTATTCTGCAAGATTTTGAGATCGGGCATGCGAATAGCAATTGGAAGCGTTCTAAACAAATACAACAACCTCGGAAGGAGATTCATCTTTACGGAGTACAGTCTACCGAACCACGACGATGGATTGCTGGCCCAGCGTAGAAGGTCAGCCGCCAGTTTCCTATACAAAGGGGGGTAGTTGGCCTGATACAGAGCATGTAGGGAGGGAGTTAAAGAAATTCCCAAATACGGGAGCTCCTCTCTTTGCCACTTGAACGAGTCCTGGATTAATTTAACAGTATCTGCCTCCAGCGCAAGGTTTAAAGCTACCGATTTTGAATGACTGATCGTGAGACTTGAGATAGCAGTTAAAAAGGTACAAGGTTTGGTAAAGGTTAGGTATCGATGTTACTGGGGATGAGAGAAGCATTAAAATATCATCAGCAAAAAGGGCACATTTGTGCTCCCCATCTCCACTTCCTCTAATTTTCTATTGTGTCTTGACAGTCAGTGAAGGGAAATCTCCCCAATGGCACTCATATGGTAAGAACATGGAGATGGACATAAAGATGAACATATAGAGGAAGCCTTCCAAAAATATTTGCAATTGTATGGAGAAGCTGGTTCAGGAGAAGAAAAGAAGAAAGAACAACGAAGTATGCTAAAAATGAGCCGCCACAAGTAAGGTTCTGTACCAGGTTCAACAATAAAAAGTCCCAATAATACAGAACATTTTCAAGAGAAATTGGAAGATACTAGAATCTGATCCATTTTTGAATAAATGCCTATGTCCCTTCCCAATTTGGTCTTTAGGAGGCCTAAAGATCTGAGGAGCATCTGTTACGTACCTGCCAGATGAGCCTGACGTGTAGTGGGAAGGCTTCTCGTACAACCCCGGCTAAGGGGCCACCGATGTTGCGACAGTGGCCACAAGAGCCTGGCGGTGTATGGGTGCCTGGTTCGTCTTGGGTCTTGTCGGTTCAGCAGGAAACAGGAAGCTGGCTGGTGGGTGCACTGAATGCGTAGTCAGACAAGCCGGGTTTGGTAACAGATGATCCGATATAGATATAAACGACAGGCAGAGAATGGTCAGTATACAGGCAAGTTCGGCAACGGGAAATCAAGCAGTTGTAGAGCTGAGCGTTGGTCACAAGGCAGGCCAGGATCAGGATAACAGAGATCAATCGTAGTCAGCAAGCCGGGTCAAACACAGGAAACAGGTCAGATCACAGGAAGTCAGGTAAGCACTGCAGATCAGGCAGCAAAGACACTGTGCTGCTGAGGTGTTTAAATAGGCAGCCTGTTGTCAATCACAGAAATCAGTCTGCACCATTAACTCTTAGGTGGCAGATCCATGACAGCATCATTGCCCCAAGTAGGGTGAAGAAAAGCAAGAACAAAGGGCTGAATAGCCTCTGGACAACTATTTTTGATCAGAAGGGTAGTTATAGGTGCGGGGGGGGGGGGGGGGATTGTGGCAACTGTGTACACATGTGCCACCTGAAAAAAAAGGGAGGCGACAGGAGTAGATGGGAAGAGCCATGTGATTAAGCAATTCATAAATTGCGGCACCCCATACGTCGTCTATGGTCTACTCTGTCCATGTGGGCTCCTGTATATTGGTCGTACCTCTGGACCGATGAGCAGGATGAATGAACACAGAAGTAGCATCCTGACAGAGAAAGACAAGTGTTCGGTACCCAGACATTTTAATGAGTTCCATGACAGTAGTACAGATGGCCTTAAAGTGTTCGGCATAGAAGCCATGCCAAGCGATCTTGACACTGGCAAGAAATATCAGATTTTATGAAGGAGAGAAGCTTTTTGGATCTTCACATTAAAAACTATGGCGCCGCTAGGCCTCAATGAAGAAATTTAGCTACATAATAGTATGACCTAGATCTAGTGGTTGGACACTGGGGGTATAGGGGTCGATCCCTTCTTTGTTTCACCACATGAGAGCTACCAGGTCATACTTTTGGCAGCTAAGGGTTGGCCACGCCACCAGCTGGTCCCTTGTGGATGGCATTGGTACTACCCGATAGACAATTCCCTTTCTTACCAAGTAGCGCCAACTAGATAAGAGGGCACCTATAGGAAGTAGGTCTAGTAGAGGGTTTACATTTTAGTTTGTACCTGCAGTAAGGAGCCCTTGGATGGCGATTTAGATGTATCGGTTAGATACAATGAAGGGATATATTATGGGGGGGGGGGATCTGTAATACTATGATATAATCAACGGTGTTGTTCGTTGGACCACAAGTAATACATTGTTTCTCTCTCTAGACCCATGGGATTTGTTCCATGGGCCTTGTGCATGGTGGGTTGGTGCAATTTGTGCAGATGTGACATCAGCACCAAGGATGTTGGTGCCTATGCACCTACTTCTCCATATGTGTAGTAAAGGCATAACCTACACTGTGCTTTCCAAAATAATATATAAATATCACACACACACTTTTTAGGATCTTTTCTATGTGTATTATAATATCTTAATCATGGCTCCATTTATCTATGAATGTGTCATTTGCCAAGGGTTTTTATATACAATTTAAGGCTTTAATATTATTACTGTTTTTAAGGATGTACATAATTGTATGTTTAGAATGGGAGATTTCTTTTTAGGCTCCTATTTTTATGTATTTGACCATATATTGCACCCCCAAACGCGCCTGGTGTCCCTCTGTGTATGTGGGTATAGTTATGTGGCATCATTTATGATTTTCTATAATGGCCATTAGTGTGTGACCCACGCTTGGTGCTGACTGGCTTGCAGGCCTTGCCCCTATGTAACTCCCTGTTTATTGGTCCCATGGTGGTGCTTATGCACCATCTCTATGCTGGGCTAAAACCAGAAGTGGCGGGTGGAACGCAACACACCCGCACTTCCTGGTCGTGGGATATTGCGGATGCGCGCATATGCGCAAAGACGCTAATTTGGCGGAACTGGAAGTGCGGGGTAGAACGCAGGGGGTCCCCGCACTCCCTGGCTGCATGATGGCGTGCGTTCCAGCACACACACACGCCGATCAGGGACACCCTGTCTAGTAAGGTGAGGACAAGAAACGGCCCTATTATGACTCCTGTCCTTCAACACAAAGGGGGAGCAGGTAAGGACCATTCTATTTTTACCATCTGGGTAGTGCCCCATTTTCTAGATCATGTTCACTGCTCACATTACATTTCTTGGTGACACCTGTCATCAAATGTGTGTAAACAAGGAGACTATCGAGTCTGCAGTGGTGCAGGGATCACCCCGATACAATTTGTCTCTCTATACCATACCACACTTGTGCTCGCCCCCCCCCTTTTTTTGGGGTGGCAGACGGGTTGGGTGGGGTCCTGAGAGAGGGGTGGGGCCTGCCAGTCATTGGCCAGTAGCTTTGGGTGACACTCTTGCACACATATTAGGAGGACACGTAGGAGGAGAGAGGTATCACGGACCATCAAGGTTTTGAAGGGGGTACGCGTCAGCCATTAAGACGTCTGAAGTTCCACTGGCAGGTGCCGTGAGGTCCAGTCCAGTTGTCTGAAAAGCGCTTACTTATAATTTCCTTGTGAGTAGGACCATTGCTTTTTATTCTGTTTTAATTTAAAAAATTAAGTGGTAATGCACAAGGTCGGTGCACCCTCCTTTCTTTCCTTTTTGTTTTAGCCTTATGAACACCCTTTGTTCTGTGGAGGGCTGCAAGACTTCAGACTTTGCCGTTAGACTATACTGCTGTACCCGGTTTGGCGAAACACCAAAGTGAAGGAGGTTTTTTGTGTCAGTCAGTGAAGGGAAATCTCCCCAATGGCACTCATATGGTAAGAAACTATAGGAGGTTTTAATCGACTACATAAGTGTTTCACTTTACTGCCCTTTTATACAATACAAGATCAAATACACAAAATACAGTGCTGAAAACAAATAAATCCCTGCTAACAAAATCCACTCTTCAAATGACTGTGCATATTAAAATGATAAAAGAATCAACATGTAAAAAAAAAAAAAAAAAAAAGTCAACGAATTACCAAAAACAATACAAAGTCCAAAATTGTTGTCTAAAGTTTTCCTCTACCATGCATTTCTTCCCTGGTGCTGAAGGGCTCTTTCACACGGGCAGCCCTTTCAGATCCGCCTGCCAATTTTTTTAGGCGGACCTGAAAGGGTGCTCTGTGCTCCTTTATGGAGCCATGGATGTCAGCGGTGACATGCCCGCTGACATCTGACCCGCCAAAGTGTGACGGAGGAAAAACCTACTTTTCCATCCATCTGGCAGATCGGGTGAACACGGACAGACAGTCCATGTTCATCCAATCCACCATAGGGGAGAGCGGAGAAAAGACAGGGCGGTCCCTGCACAAATGCGGGGACCGCCCTGTACTTCGCCGGCTCAGCGGGGATCAACGGAGCGATCCTCGCTGAGCAAGCGTAGCTTCATGTGGCGAATCATTACTGATCCGCCCCGCGTGAAAGAGCCCCAAGTTGCATTAAAAAGTGCTCCCTCCACCACAATAAAGGGTTGCACTTACCAGACATGTTTTTTTCCTTACCCGAGCCGCTGTTGACAGTTGGCGCCGCCATCATGACTAAGGGAAACCAGCAGTGAAGCCTTTCAGCCAGTTCCCCACTGTGCTTGCGCAAAGCGCAGTGCATATGTGAATGTGCTGGCTACGAAGGAAGGAGGAGGGGCAGAACTGAGTCAAAAGTAGAGTGGGTAACTGTCAAAACCACTCTTTTGGGTGGAGCTTCATTTTAACCAGTGACCGTCTGCACTATAGCCAAATGATGACTACAGTGCAGACCTACATCGCCAGGAGGCTGTCAATAGACGTCCTCCCCTTTGCGCACTGTGATCACCAAGTCAATGAGACTTGGGCAATCACAGAGTGGAGTAAGGGACATCGGCCCCAAAGAGAAAGAGGCACAGCCGTCTGCTAGTGCCCATGAGTGCCACCTATCAGTGCACATCAAGAGAAAAAGAAAAAGTTCCTAGTTCCTGGGACACTGACTGAGGAATTATGGTAGCCTGCATCTTCCGCACATGAATATTAAAGCTGTACGGAAGACTGCCATCCGGATCCAGGACACACATCAGAAGCCCAGGAACGAGGGAGCAGCATAAAGGAGCAGTTTAACTATACGCATTCTACCCCAGCAGGGGTGAGTGCCTCTGGTGAGTGGGGAACCAGAAGGGGGAGCACCGGACCCACTACGAAGAGCACCCAATGTGTTGTTTATGATCACCTATTCACTTAGGAGCACCTCGGACTATTCACCGTCTCAGCTATCCTACATTATCCATGATAAATGGACTTGTATATCTAATCTGGACTTCCGACTGTGTCCACCTATTTTGTTCACTCCATTAATTGCTCCCCTAGGCCCCTATTGGGTCTAACTACACACTTAGGAGAGCATTTGCGTTTTATCTGCTTATGACTGGACTCATTCAGTATTTAGTTCCTAGTTTTTTATTTTTTTATTATATTTTGTCTCTATACACGGCACAGTGTGTTCTGAACTCTAACATATCTTATTAACCGGATGTATGCTTGAACAGTATATAGCACCTCATGAGGTAACATTGTCTCATTGGTTTATACTCCATATGGGTATTTACACTTATTATCTAAGCTGGTTACTTGGTTTGAGGTTCAGACGGACTTTATCGTCACCGCTCACCTAACGGGGAAGGTTGCCCATATAGGCCACACCCACTCTCTGTGGGTCTGGGCCAGTAGGTACCTCAATCAATCTACCAACGACGGCGCCACCACCCCCACTCTTCTTCATATTTTCCATTATACTCCCTTAGGGGTGTTATACTTAGGGGGGGCTGCAGTCCAACACTTTTAGTTATCCATTTACTATCCTAAGCGCAGATCATCCTTTATTTTTCAGAGCAGCCCGGAGCATCCTCCGCTTGGTTCCTCTGCCAGCAATGTCCGCTCCTCCCCTCTGAGTGCTCCCATAGGAAGCCGCTTGCTATAAGAACTTTCGTGCATGCCTGCGCCAATTGACACACAAAGCTAGGACGAGACGATAATGCATTAAGGAAAAAAATAAATAAAATAAAAACCCCACCTTCAGACTCTAGAACACAGGTGTCAAACAAGGCCTGCGGGCTGAATCCAGCCCTCCAGGCCATTTGATGTGGCCCTCACACGTCTCCTGCAGCTGCAGGAGAGCTTCAGCCCTCCTCAAGACCCTTTATGCTTTTAAGAAATGCATCCAGCTTCTTCCCAGTAGCAGCTACCCCCCCCCCCTTTAATGGCGTCACTTGGTGCAAAAAATAAAAATGGCGTCAACCCCCCCCCCCACAGTAGTGCAGACCTCAGGCGGTAACCCCCCCCCACAGTAGTGCAGACCTCAGGCGGTAACCCCCCCCCCACAGTAGTGCAGATCTCAGGCGGTAACCCCCCCCCACAGTAGTGCAGATCTCAGGCGGTAACCCCCCCCCCACAGTAGTGCAGATCTCAGGCGGTAACCCCCCCCACAGTAGTGCAGACCTCAGGCGGTAACCCCCCCCCCCCCACAGTAGTGCAGACCTCAGGCGGTAACCCCCCCCCCCCCCCCCCCACAGTAGTGCAGACCTCAGGCGGTAACCCCCCCCCCACAGTAGTGCAGACCTCAGGCGGTAACCCCCCCCCCCCCACAGTAGTGCAGACCTCAGGCGGTAACCCCCCCCCCACAGTAGTGCAGACCTCAGGCGGTAACCCCCCCCCCCCACAGTAGTGCAGACCTCAGGCGGTAAACCCCCCCCCCCCACAGTAGTGCAGACCTCAGGCAGTAACCCCCCACAGTAGTGCAGACCTCAGGCAGTAACCCCCCCACAGTAGTGCAGACCTCAGGCAGTAACCCCCCACAGTAGTGCAGGAGGGCCGCCGCTGGGTGTACCAAGATGTGCGCAGCTCCGGAGTTAGGCCGAAGCCGCGGCCTTTCCTAATGCTATGGCCGCGGAGGCAATCCGCGGATCGCATAGCGTGCCGATCCGAAGCGGGTTACTCGTTCGGATCACGGATCAACAGTGATCCGTTGCACCACTAGTAGCCGCATAAGGAAAGGGGGGTGCACTGTGATGTAGTGGGGGACTCAACTACTGAGGGCAATCATAATGCTGATGCAGTTCACAATGAAATAGAGTTGGACACTCCTGCTCTAGAAGCAGAAGAGAAAAAAAAAATTGGAGTTTCAGGACAGCCACAATTGAGAGATAGGCGGCTCCTCTTCCTTTAGGAAACACTGCGCCAGCCCTTAAATTTTCTCCTCCCCCTGCCAGACCTCAGTCAGCTGGGGAGACAAGAACACATTATTAATCCACAGTTATACATCATTATCATACTGCGTTCCTTGTCTCTCAACGAGACTTCCAATCCTTTGGATGGGTAACCAGGGCTGTCCTGAAAGACTACCGGTAAGTAACTCCAATTTTCCCTTCTCGTCTTTCAGGGCAGCCACAATTGAGAGGATAAGCGAGCACTTACCAACTAGGGTGGGACTACGGCTTGCAGAACCTTTCGCCCAAAGGCCTGCTCACCTGCCAACACCAGGTCTACTCTGTAGTGTTTTACGAAAGTGGCGTAGCTGGACCATGTTGCTGCTTTGCATATCTGTTCCGGCATAGCTCCAGCCTTTTCTGCCTGAGAAGCTGCCAAAGCTCGAGTAGAGTGTGCCTTTATCCCTGTAGGGATCTCTTTACCAGCCAAAGTATATGCCTGCCCAATGGTTACTCTAAGCCATCTGGCAATTGTACGCCGAGGCGCTTTGTATCCTTTGCTGGACCCAGAAAATAAATAAATGAGTCTGACTTTCTAAATGCTTTAGTCAGCTCTAGGTAGTGCAGGATGCATCTCCTGACATCTAATGTACTGAACCTTAACTCCCTTTCACCTGAGGGATTGGGACAAAAAGGTAGAACTACTTCCTGACTTCTGTGAAACTTCGAAGTCACCTTGGGTAAAAAAGCTGGATCGGTCTTAAAAACGACCCAATCTGGAAAAATAACACAAAAAGGAGGTCTAACGGACAGGGCTTCTAACTTGCTGACCCTCCCTAGCAGTGGACACTGCAACCATAAAAAAAAATAAAAAAAAACTGTTTTTAAGATCAACTTCCTTAAAAGACACTTGTCTAAGGGCTCAAAGGGAGAACCCGTAAGGGCTTGCAACACTAAAGATAGGTCTCAACTGGGGAAAGGGGGGCCCTGAGGAGGTCTGTCTGGATAGTGCCCTGAAGAACCTGACTACCCAGGGGTTGGTGGCCAGGGGTCTTTCTAAATACACACCAAGAGCTGAGACCTGACTTTTGAGGGTACTAACGGAAAGACCCTCATCTGCTCCACACTGTAGGAATTCCAAAATGGACGTAGGGCTCTGCACCGAACAGGAGAATTCTATGCACCACGCATTAAAGCAAAGCCAAACCTTCCTATAGATTGTGCGGGTTTCCTTTTTCCTGCTATTAAGGGTGGCAATTAATCCTTCTGAAAACCCCTTAGATCTCAGTATGCCTACTCAGTAGCCACGCCGCTAGGTTCCACCTGTGTACCTGTGGGCAGAGAACTGGGTCTGCAAGAGGAGACCGAGGACCGAGAACCAAGCCCTCTTAGGCCAATGTGGTGCCACTAGGACCAGGGAAGTGTTTTCCAGCTAAAACTTGCTCAGAACCACGGGCAACAGCACTGGCGGTGGGAATGCGCAACACATTTTGAACTGCCAGCTTTGGGTCAGTGCGTCTACCCCCCGTGCTCCCTCTCCCCTGCTCCGAGAAAAAAAAAACAGGGCGTTTTCTTTGGACACGAAGAGGTCCACCTCCGGTGATCCCCACCTCTTGGCCAAGGGATAGAAGACCTCCCGATTGAGGGCCTACTCGCTCTCTCAGTTGACTGACTGAGGAAATCTGCCGTTCCATTTTCTACTCCTCTTCGGAAAACTGCTGACAGTGACAGGGTGTTGATCTCGGCCCAGCGTAGAATGTCCGCTCCTCGTGCCGCCCTGTTTGTTTAAATAAGCCACGGCCGAGGCATTGTCCGACCTCACCTGGATGTGGTGCCCCTGGAGTTCCTCCTGAAAAGACATGAGAGCAAGACCAACCGCCCTCAGATCTTTCAGATCTTTCCAGTTGGAAGATGTCTTTAGCTCTTCGCCCTTCCAGATGCCTTGTGCTGGAAGAGACCCCAGGTGTGCCCCCCCAGCCCTTGCCGATTGCGTCTGTGGTTATCACCCGAGACACCAGGATAAGCCACAGACGTCCTTGCGACAGATTCAAAACCTTCCTCCACCACCAGATGAATTTCTTTACCTGGTCCGGGACCTGGACTAAGGTGTCTAGGAGCTCTAGACTGTAATCCAATACCTTTAGAAGGAAGGCCTGTAGGGGCCGAAAGTGAAGGCCTGCCCATTGGACTGCTGGGAGGGTAGATGATAACCCTAGAGTTGACATCAGGGATCTGATCGACACCTAATGACTGCCCTGGAGGGTGGCCACAGCTCTGTCCAACTTCAGAGCTTTCTCCAACGGGGAAAAAACCTTTAGGAGATTGGAGTCCAACAGGTACCCCAAATAAGTGACGCGTTGTGACGGGATCAGGCTGGACTTGTCCAAATTTAGAAGCCACCCCAGATCCGTTAGGGTTCTTCTTGTCAATTCCAGGTCCCTGGATAGTTGCTCTGGAGACGCTGCAAAAAGCAGCAGGTCGTCCAGGTAAGCTATAATGCATACTCCCTGAAGTCGCAGAAACGCTAAGGTTCTGCCAGGACTTTGGTAAATACACAGGGCGAAGAGGATAGCCTGAATGGCAGAGCCTGAAACTGAAGGTGTACCACAGTTCCCCCTAGGTCTATCTCTAATCTCGGAAAACTTTGAGAACTTCCTGCGATCGGAACATGCAGGTACGCATCGGAGGTCCAGAGATACGATAAAAGCAATCCTTGGGAAGAAGGGCCCGGACTGTAAAAATTGATTCCATGCGCAATGAATCTGTTCAGGGGTTTAAAATTCAGAATTAATCTGAATTTTCCTGAGGGTGTCCTTACCACAAAAATGTGAGAAAAACCCCTTCCCTTCCTCCGCCCCTGGAACTCCGAGGACATTTTGATCCTCTAGCTCCCTTAAGGCCCCCAGTAAGGCTTTGGATTTTTTCATGTCCCTGGGTAGCGCTGTGACTAGGTATCTCTGGGGGGGGGGGGGGGGTCGTAAATTCCAGGCGGTACCCCCTTCATGACCACCAGAATGAACCTGTTGGGGGAAATTGCCTCCCATTGTGGGAGAAAGACCCCCAGCCTTCCCCCCACCCTGACTGGGGCGTCATGGATTTTTGGGGGGCTGTTCAGGAGGGTGAAAAATCGCCCCTCTGCCCCTTCCACTGGGGGTCCAGGCCTTCTTCTGGCTTTCAGGTTTGGGAACCCCTCTTCGTCTTTGCAGACAAAACCCTTTCCCTGTCTGCACCAGGACTTTACGCCTGGGAGGAAAGAACTTTTTTGTCAGCTGTACGGTCTAAAACTCTAGACCTGGGCCAAAAAGAAGGTCCCCTGTAAGAGGTATGCCACACAACTTTGGAGGCAATGTCCCCCGGCCAAGTTTTGAGCCAGAGGGCTATTCTGGCCGAGTTAGCCAGGGCTGCCGACCTGGCCGACATGCGGACCGATTCCGCCGAGGCATCTGCTATGTAAGCGATTCCTTGCAGGATTGTAGGGAAGTAGGATAAGATGGTTTCCTTATCCGTTTCCGCCTCAATATGCTCCTGTATCCTGGAGAGCCAATGCTCTAGGTTACGGGCCACAATCGTAACTGCCAGTTCCGGTTTTAGATCCCCAATTGTAGAGTCCCACGTTTTTTTTAAGAGGGAATCCATACTCTTATCCATGGCATGGGCCAAGGTTCCCATATCCTCAAAACGCCAAATCGTTGTTTCTGGAAACCTGGTAAAAGGCTGCATCTAATTTGGGTGCCTTGTTCCAAATGGATGTGGGATCTGAAAAGGGGAACCTTAGGCTGGCTGGAGGTAGAGTCCGTAATCAGGCGCTGCTCCGGAGAGGTCGCCGACATGCTGCAGGTGGTTGCCGCTGAGTCTCACTCGCCTGTACGAGTTCCCGACTCCTCCAGCACGCGCCAGGACCCCTATCAGCTCTGCGACCCGGAAGTCACGGGTCAAAGGGGAAGCATCCGTCCTGACGCCGGAGATGTCACCCGCCACTCGGCCCGCCTGATTAAAAAAATAAATGCGGCCTGCTTCCCCGCCACGGTCTTGTGGACATGATAGGGATCCCCTGCAAACGTGCTGCCACTCTCAACACGGATGGGGTGGCATAAAGTGGCGGTAAGTACCCAACCATAGTCCTCTGGAAGCCCCTGCTCCCCTAGAATGTTTGTGATAAGCCTCAGTCCCCTGACTGCACAGCCTGGTTCCTACACAGTGTCTCCCCACCGGAGGAAACACTAAAAACTGAGGTCTGGCAGGGGGAGGAGAAAATTTAAGGGCTGGCACAGTGTTTCCTAAAGGAAGAGGAGGAGCCCATCTCTCAATTGTGGCTGTCTTGAAAGACGAGAAGAGAAAAAACACAGTATAAGAATAATAAAATGTTCATACATTTTTAGGGTGAACCCCACTCAGAGGCTGACTTCGGTCATACAGGAGTGGTCCTCAACACCAAAACTAAATTTAAATCTTTGTACAGACTGCAATTATAGAAAGCCTTTTAAAAGTCAAAAAATGACTCTAAAACCATGTCACTGCATTCCCCATGTTGTAAAATCACCGGGTGGCTACTGTAGCAAGACACTGTGCAAACAGTTGCAAGAAAAAAAAAAAAAAAAAAAAGTCAGAGCACAGTAACAGGTTACATAATGACCCTCAGCTTACAGAGCGTCAGTCAATCATATTGACACAATGAGTGACCTCAGGCAGCACAACCTGGATAACTTACAAAGGCAACAGAATAGCAAGTCACATCATGCAATAGTACAGTATCTCTTTTGAATACCAGACAATTTTCTCTACACAGCAACAGTATCCATTGAAATATATAAAATATATACAAGAATAGTTTGTCATTTTGAGAACTGCAGTAGAAGTGTGTGCGTTTCTTTTTTTAAGCTCTGCCTGTGTGATGATGCTGATATACATTGAAAGAGGTACCTTGAACATAACGTAAATATGTCCAACATGAATATTAGCTTCTTCTGTCCCATCACTGAATTGGCTACATATGCAAAATTATGAAAAATGTTTCCATCATGTGACCAATTCCATGTCTGTACTCTATTCAAACTGAAATAGGTCTGACTTTGGCAATAACCAAATTTACATTATAGTTATTACAGAGGCAATAAAACAAACTGAAACCTTAAACCATAAACCTACAGTTCTAAAACAACCTGCATCCTTTTCACAATTTTAGAATATATTATAAAAACAACAAAATAGTCCAAAAATGATAAACAGCGCTCAAATTATTGGTTTAAATGTCCAACTTCATATAAGCATTCGTTTGGTGATGGGTTTTCTAACCGATGTAGGGAGGATAGGTTGAGAAGGATCCTACACCTCTTCCCAGAAGAAAAAAACACCACAAGTGGGGCACACTCCCCTTCGGGGTACATACGCACCAGAGGGTCAAATAATCAGGAGCAACAGGTATCTTTCACTAGGTCTTCCGTCTCCATAGCTGGGACCAGCAAGGTTAATGCTCCACATAGAACACATAAAGCACAAAAAAGCTCCAAATCGTTTATTAACCACTTAAGACCCGGACCAAAATGTAGGTAAAGGACCTTGCCCCTTTTTGCGATTCGGCACTGCTTCGTTTTAACTGACAATTGCGCGGTCGTGCGACGTGGCTCCCAAACAAAATTGGCGTCCTTTTTTTCCCCACAAATAGAGCTTTCTTTTGGTGGTATTTGATCACCTCTGCGGTTTTTATTTTTTGCGCTATTAACAAAAATAGAGCGACAATTTAAAAAAAAAAATGCAATATTTTTTACTTTTTGCTATAATAAATATCCCCCAAAAATATATAAAAAAACATTTTTTTTCCTCAGTTTAGGCCGATACGTATTCGTCTACGTATTTTTGGTAAAAAAAAAAAAAAAAAAAAAAAAAAAATCGCAATAAGCGTTTATCGGTCGGTTTTCGCAAAATTTATAGCGTTTACAAAATAAGGGATAGTTTTATTGCATTTTTATTAATTATTTTTTTTTTTACTACTAATAGCGGCGATCAGCGATTTTTTTCGTGACTGCGACAATATGGCGGACACTTCGGACAATTTTGACACATTTTTGGGACAATTGTCATTTTCACAGCAAAAAATGCATTTAAATTGCATTGTTTACTGTGGAAATGACAGCTGCAGTTTGGGAGTTAACCACAGGTGGCGCTGTAGGGGATGTGAGACCTAGTGTGTTTGTTTACAACTGTAGGGGGGTGTGGCTGTAGGTGTGACGTCATCGATCGCGTCCCCCTATTACAGGGATGACGCGATCGATGCTGCGGCCACAGAGAAGCACGGGGAAGCCGTGTGTACACACGGCTCTCCCCGTTCTTCCGCTCCAGGGACGGATCGCCGCACTCCAGCGGCGATCGGGTCCGCGAATGCCGCGGTCCCGGAGCTTCGGACCGGGTCGCGGGCGCGCGCCCGCGACCCATGGCTGGGTACTAAAATCAACGTATATATACACGTTGATGTGCCCAGACGTGCCATTCTGCCGACGTAAATGTGCAGTAGGCGGTCCTTAAGTGGTTAAAATGTAAAAGGAAGCAACCCCTCAAATTATACAGCCCCCGCACCAAATGCACGTACCATTTAGTAGATTAAACAAAGCAAAGTAGTGGCGGTGTCCAATTCCCCAGGAGTTGGTGTTTAACCACAGCGTGCAAATCTCCTTCCTGGATGAACCACCCCTGGAGCGCACGCGTCACTTCCGGGTCGCCGTAAAGTCTAACAAATGCAACAATGTCAAAATAGTCATAAGTTGAGAAGGAACAAGAGAAGATGCAGATGATCTCCTTATCAGTGGCTCCAATGCCGGTAATCACATATAATAGGAAAGAGACAAGAATGCCTCGATAGTGTAAAACCTTTTTAAAAATGTATTGTATACAAATTCGTATGAATAAAAGACTCACAATTTGCAGTAGAAAACAGCCTTAAACCTGCAGCTCCGGCCGGTCGCATGCAGGAAAACCCATCTAGTTGAAAACCTTGAGTAGTCCAATGGGGTGATGACAGTGTGCCACTCAGTCCGCCCTGACTAGTTTTGTGAAAGAGTCACTTTTTTAAAAGGGCACGGGTGGCCACTGCATCACCCCTAAATTTATACTAAAGACAAGTTGAGAGCATATTAGCCCTCAGCATCACCGCCGTTGCGCGCACAGCGTCACATGAAAGAGACCAAGCCTCTATATCACGTCCATTGAGTCGCCTAACGCAATGCACCTTGCCGAAATGCATAGCAATGTGTGGCAGCGCAATCGCACTGTGGTACTTTGCCAATAATGAAGTGTACATTTTGTACACTTCAAATACGTTTTGTACAAAGAAAAAATGATGCGCTGAATCACACGCCACACTGCCCCCTACTGCAGCCAGCATCAGAGAGCTGCCGATGCAGTGAATCACTGGCAGGTCACTGTAGTAATGTGAATTTACCCTCTTTACCACTTCCGTATGTACATGCCTTTGCTCCAGCGTCATCTGCACGTCATTGCTTCGGACCAGCTTGGAACATGGATGGATGAACATGGCCCTGCTGAATCAAACCTAAAAGGCTGTAATTAGCCAAGCTTATCCTCTCCTTTGATTGGAAACATCTGCAGGGAGACCACTGCTTTACCACAGAGCAAGGGCCCTTTTCTGCAGTATACAGACAGACAGAATGCTTTCTAATGAAAATTAAACCGTCTTTGCACACCTTTTGTTTTGATGCAAACTAGAACTGCATATAAAATTTACATAACTAGGCCAAATTTCAGAAGCTAAAAATTGACATATTGCACTTGGATATAAAGCCAATGTGGAACAGTCAGCTGAGATCAGTATTCATAGTGGCAAAACTTGGCACACTAAACGAGGCATTTCTTTTGGTGATTCAAACAAAATGGATATGAATCACAGACCTTTCACGTGCCAGAATTAAACGCATCTAAAATTATCTGCACAGAATGCTAGTTTTAGACCACACCTAATACATAAACAGTTTCTTGCGCAAATTCAGTAACTGGATTTTGCATAGTCAGGGCAACTGCCTGGCCTCTGTTACAAACTACAATTAACCAGAATTAATGTTTAAGATGGTTTCATAAAAAATTAATACAACAGACATACAGCAGAGTCTCTCAGCTGGGGAGAGGGAAGAAAAAAAATAAACACACACACACCTCCACCTCACCTTTCCATAGGTAACTATCTTTTAATGCTCAAATTAACCATTTGGTGCATTAGGCCCCTTTTACACAGGTGCCTCCACGCTCCCCTTTATGGGGCAACCGAATGGTAATGGATCACCTGCCTGTTTTCATTTAATCCAACACGCCAGATGGATGAGGATTAGGACCACCGTCTGCTTTTGGCAGATTGGATTGGACGTGGTGGGTGTCAGCGGGCATGTGTCTGCTGACATCCACTGCACCATGGCAGAGACTGGAGGCTCCGATTAGGTTGGCCTGTAAAAAC
This sequence comes from Rana kukunoris, assembly GCA_029574335.1. Classification (NCBI taxonomy): domain Eukaryota; kingdom Metazoa; phylum Chordata; class Amphibia; order Anura; family Ranidae; genus Rana; species Rana kukunoris. Next base: position 224,445,292 of record CM056059.1, on the reverse strand, counting down.
GGACAGGCGGACCTGATCGAAAAGCCTGTGCGAAACGGGCCTTATGGGTAATATTTTAAACCTGCTTGATTAATATTTTAGCCAATGTCAGTGCCACAGTTATAGTGGACAGCCAGTTTAACCCACACATTATCCATCCAATTGTCATGTGAATGCACCAAAAAAAAAAAAAATGTGCATCGAGAATGCAAACATAAATTGGGATAAAAATCTTAGGAACAAAGAACACGGAGGAGAGATGGGTTTGCTTTAAGGAGCATATTAAATAAATGCATCCCATCCCAAAAATTTGAAAGAGCAAAACAAAAGTCCTGGATGGCTTAACTTCAATGTAAGAATGCATATAAAAGCAAAGGAGAAGGCTTTCAAAAAAAATACACGGTTGAGGGTTCATCAGCATTCAGACCTGATAAAGAATGCAACAAGAAACGCAAGGGTGCAATTAGATAGAACACGAAAGACACATAGTGGAGGAGAGCAAAGAAAATCCCAATAAATTATTTAAAGTATGTAAACAGTAAAAAAAAAAAAAAAAAAAAAAAAAAAAAGGGAGAACGGACCATATTGGCCCCAAATTTTTTTTTTTTTAATTAAATAAAAAAAAGGTAATAAGGAAGGACATCTGGTTACAAAGGATGGGGAGATGGTGAAGGTGCCTTCAGTAACCAAAACTGCAGTGTCTATCATGACACATCACAGGCAGCACCCTCCATGGTAAACAGAGGACAGAATTAAAAATTAGACCCGGCGAAACTTAAAGGGTCACTAAAGGAAAACATTTTTTTAGCTAAATAGCTTCCTTTACCTTACTGCAGTGCTGTTTTCATGTCCTCATTGTTCTTTTTTTTTTTTTTTTGCTTTGATGTTGCTGTAATCCTGCTCTGTTCTGGACACTTCCTGGTTGTCTGTTTCCTTATAACCACAGTGCTGGGAGCTCACTGTGGTCACTAATCAAGGAGGTGCGATTACTGTGTGTAAACTGAAACTGGATTGGGCTGAGGGGTTTTAGACAAACCATCACTGCCCTCTATTGGCTCTCTAGCTCTGTACATCAGAGAGACAGGAAACAGCAAAAACGAAACTAGAACTGCAGGTTGATTATATGATTGATTGATTAAAAAAAAATAACATTTTTAAAAGGAATCAGTTAAATATTATGTCTCTATACCCTGTAAACAGTCAATTTAACCCAAAAAAAATATTTTCCTTTAACATTAATAAATCACCAGGACCAGATGGCTTGCACCTGAGGGTACTTGGGGAACTCAATCAAGTAATTGCCAGACCATTGTTCCTAATTTTACTGACAGTCTACTGACTGGAATGGTATCAGCAGATTGGCTTTTTTCTCCAATGTAGCACCAATATTTAAAAAAGTGCCCAAAATACATCCCTGTGAATTACAGACCAGTTAGCCTAACCTTATGCAAGCATGTTTATCTTGAATCTATTGACCTTCTCAGCGGACTCAACTTGCCATCAAATAAAGAAAGGCCCATAGACGAGGTGTATCTGGATTTTGCAAAAGCATGCAACACCATTAACGTTTACTGTACAAAATAAGGTCCATTGGCATGGACCATAGGGCGAGTACAGGATTTGAAAACTGGCTACAAGGACGCATTCAGAGGGTGGTGATAAATGGGGAGTAGGTGGAATGGTCAGGGGTGGGTAGTGGGGTCCCCCAGGGTTCTGTTCTGGGACCAATCCTGTTTATTTTTGTTCATAAACGACTTGAAGGATGGGGTAAACAGTTCAATCTCTGCATTTGCGATACTAAGCCAAGCAGGGAAATAACTTCTCCGCAGGATGTGGAAGCCTTGCAAAAAGATCTGAACAAATGAACGGGTGGGCAACTACATAGCAAATGGTTTATGAACATCTGGGGGAATCTAGGATGGAAAAGGACCTGGGGGTCCTAGTAGATGAAAGCAGCAGATTGGCATTGCTGAGCCTAACAAAGCAAACAGAATAGTGGCATGCATTAAAAAGGGAATTATCCCGCTCTGCATGACACCGGTCCTCAGAAAGGATGTACTGGAAATGGAGCGAGTACAAAGAAGGGCAACAAAGCTAAATAAAAATGTCTGGAGGATATTAGTTATGAGGAAAGGTTCGAGCACTGAACTTATTCTCTCTGGAGAAGAGACACTTGAGAGGGGATACGATTTTAATTTACAAATACCATACTGGTGATCCACAATAGGGATAAAACCTTTTTTGCGAAAGGGAGTTTAACAAGACAAGTGGCCACTCATTAAAATTAGAAGAAAGGATGTTTAACTAACTACGTAGAGGGTTCTTTACTGTAAAAGCGGCAAAGATGTGGAATTCCCTTCCACAGGCGGCGGTCTTAGCGGGGAACATTGATGGTTTCAATTAACTATTAGATAAGCACCTAACGACCACAACACACAGGGATATACAAGGTAATACTGACATATAAATCACACAGATTTGATGGACTTGTGTCTTTTATCAACCTCACCTATTATGTAACTGACCCCAGACCCTCTTTGTATTGTTTTTAGAGTCCAGAAGGGTTACAACAGCTGTACTCTGGAAGTGTCCCACTTTTCTTGTTCTTGCTCTTTTGACCACACAGGAAGTAAAGAAAATGTTATAAACACACGACAATGGCGTTGGACGTTTTCCCCAAGCAGAAGAAATTACTATTCAATGATAGACACTGAAACAGGAAGAAAAGGGGGAGAACTCTACCCAACTGGGACACAAATTTCAATAAATAAAAAAAATGTATAAAGATTCTAACCATTGCCCACGCCCCCCCCCCCCCCTCCATTTACATTACACTGTTGGGATAATAAAAAATAAAAAAAATCTCCCATCTGTGCCTCTACTGGTAATTCCATTTGTCCTGGAAACCATTTCCACGGCTACAGAAAGAGGATGGAAATTCCAATATTGTAATTTTTTTTACAACAAATGAGAGATTGAAGGGAAGTTCTTTAAACAGAACACGCAATCTTGTGACAACTGTCTAGGAGATTTCCCCTCGCTTCCTGTTGTATGTCTGTGGGAAAAAAAAAAAGCGAAGAAAAAAATCTGTCAATGAACAACAAAAACAAACTGACAGAGGTTCTCCAATTCATGCTTTGTCCACTGCTAAAAAAAGAATAGAAAAAAAAAAAAAAGTTTAGTGAAAAACACTATAAAAATGCAGTTAACTGGATTTTTGAACCCAGAAGAAAATTAAATTGCATCTGAAACCTCACTTAAAAGTAAAAAAAAAAAAAGAAACTTCCAAAATACTCAAGTCAACCCGGTCCTATTTTATTGGGGTATATGAATTCCAACGATTTAGACCATTATCACAAACCGGACTTGCGTGAGAGCATGCTGTGTGGCTCAGAAATTGATAGCTTCTCATTGGGTATCATCTAACCCTCAAACCCATAGAGATTGGATACTGGAGATGAATAAACATGTTATGCTCGAGAAGTAGACACGTGGCCAACGCAATGTCCCTTATACATTTTTAAAATTGTAAAAAAAAAAAAAAAAAAAAAAAAAAAAAAAAATGGATAGACGGACAGCGTTCTATGTCCTATAATAGAAGCAAGGCATGTTCTTGAGTCTACAAGGAAGTGTTCAAACAGACAGATTAAAAAGACTATACACAAAGTAACTGAATCATCCAGGATCTGGTCATAAGAAGACCTAGTTTATCAAGTGACTGGCCAGAAGACAAAAAAAAAAAAAAAGCACAAGATAACACTTAGAAGGGAGGGAGGCATCACAGAGCCCAGCATTAGTGGTATTAATTTAGCTAGATGCAAAGTTTTATAAATATTTTTTGTAGTTCAGAAATTCATTTTAGTTGTCGCCATCGCTGAATCAGTTCTGTAATTACAAGGCAATTCCATACAAAACTCAGGTACGGAGACAGCACTGACGCTCTCCCTGGGGTCACGCGGCGATTCCATCATTGCCTAACAGACTGCCTTATGACTGTATAGTCATACGGATAACCTGCCTCCACCGCAGCATGCGATTTAACCCGCTCTTTGTGCCCCAGTATACATAAGCTAATTTTAGCTCTTTTGAGCCCGTTCTATCTATCCCCCTTCATGCGCCACGGGTGAACTACCAGACCCAGTGCCCGATTGCCTTGACCAGCTTAGACCCTCCTGAAGGAGCAGTTTCTACCCATTAGACACAGATCGTTCTGTAATCTAATTTGATCTGTGGGGTCTGTCCCTAAATGTTTTTATATTGTATCTAGTTTTATGTTAATAAATATAGCCTTTTATACCAATCTGGTTTCCTATCAGTGCCTTGAAAGTCCCAACCAACAACCATTTGACCTATGATTATTGATGTTAATTGGCCACAAGCAGCCTTTCTGCATTTTTTCATTTGGGTCTCACTTTCTTCAAAACTCAGGTATAGATATTTACTTTGAATAGCCATTTGCTCTAGGGCAAGTATTTGTCATACTTTCACATGGACTTGTGACATAAAATAACTTCATTGATCATACAGTATGTGTCACACTCTGGAAAAGGTGTACAATTATACAGACACTTTAAATATATTTGAATTAAATATTTCTATATTTGGGAGTATATTACAGTGATATGTACATACTGATCTTATTTATATGAAAATAGCCCCTTGGCTGTCACATTTTAGATTGAATACTCATCAATTAAAAATGTAAACAAAAAATAAAATAAAACTTACTGTAGATAAAAGGACATCTAGGATTGATTGTCCCGTTTAAAAAAAATGGGATTCTAATAGAAACGGCAAAAAGGAAAAAAAGAAGAAAAAATAAAACAAAAAAAAGAGAAAAGAGCTCAATAATGGTTAGAAAAATAGAAAGGAAGAACAAAAAAAAAAAAAGTTGGTCTTCGAAGATCAGGTCAAGGCATCTCCAGGCAAATTGTTTTTCTTTTTACCATGCAGTGAGGCTGGGCATGTGCCACATAGGTGAACTGGTCCTTTCCTTTTGTCTAGGGGGTGAGCGATCCTCAGGAAAAAAGGTTGCTCCCCCACGATCCAGTGGCGGACTGTTCCTGGTCTAGAGAGCCTGCTCTGGGCAAGACATCAGGAACAGTCCACTAATTAAGACTGCTGAAGCATGGGGGAGTGGACCAGTCTTGTGCAGGAGGATTGGAAGGATCAGATAAGTACCGTATATACTCAAGTACAAGCACAGTTTTTCAGCCCTTTTTTTAGGGCTGAAAATACCCCCCTTGGCTCAGAGTACCTGCATTCTTGACAGGCGTCCATTTTTTTTTTTAAAGTCGCGGCTTCCTCCTGGCATTGGACACTGTGTTCTGCCTATCATGGAGGTTCTCCATCCTCCGGCAGTCTCCCAGCAGACACTGTGTTCAGTGTTCCACCAATAAGGGAGGACCTTCGTGATAGGCGGAACAGTGTCAAATACCTAATCACGGAATTACAGGAGAAAGCAGCGACTTTCAAAAAAAATGGATGCCTGTTAAGAATGCATGTACTCGGGCACAGTGAGACTGCAATGGGCATAGTGAGACGTGCAAATGGGCATTGTTGACCCTCTTTTCCGCTTACAGTAGCTGCTGCATTCTCACCCTAGGCCATAGGTGGCAAACACAAGGCCCGCGGGCCAAATGCGGCCCTCCAGGCCATTTCATGTGGCCCTCGCACCTCTCCTGCAGCTGCAGGAGCGCTCCATCACTCCTCTGGTCCTACTCCAGACCCTTACTCTCTGCTTTCAAGCAATGCATCCAGCTTCTTCCCAGCAGCAGCATAAGGAAAGGGGGGGGGTGCACTGTGATGTAAGGGAAAGTGGGGGACTCTTTTTCTTCTGATGGTGGGGTGGCTCTTGTCATCTAATGTAAGGGGAGTGGATGTGCTGGACATCTAGTCTTACAGATACAACCGGCCCTTTTGAGGGCAATCATAATGCTGATACGGCCCACAATGAAATTGAGTTTGACACCCCTGCCCTAGGCTTATACTCGAGTCAATACGTTTTCCCAGTTTGTGGTAAAATTAGGCACCTCGGCTTATACACGAGTATATACAGTATATCTCCACCCTCCTCGATCCTAGAAAAAAAAAAAAAAAAAAAACTGTTAACCTGTGCAGTGCAGCTCCACTGCATGGGGGGAAAAACATTGCCCGGAGATAGCCTGTAATTAGGCTGACTAGGATTAAAGAAAATTAGAGACAGTAAGAGAGGTGAATAACCCATCCATTTTTTTTTTTTTTTGCCATCTGTGCCCCACTGGGAAGAATTCCCTTTGACTTTGGGCAGAAGAAATATAAAGTTAAAAGGAAATCCCTCCAAAATGAGGGAGCCATGGGTTGTCACCAGAACTAGTGCCCCCATCAAATGTTTCCCCTCTGTTTCGGTTCTGGTGACAACCTAAAATTTGAGATTGACATATACATTTACTTTCACTCCGATAATGATAAATAGGACAAAGAAGGTGAATCTTTCTAAAGTTTTGTTTTTGCATTTTCTTTCTCGTACATCACGGGACACAGAGCGGCATATTCATTACTATATGGGTTATATGGAGTACCTTTAGGTGTGGACACTGGCAATCTCAAACAGGAAGTCCCCTCCCTATATAACCCCCTCCCCTAGAGGGAGTCCCTCAGTTTTTTCGCCAGTGTCTTAGGTGTTGGTCACGGAATAGCTTTGCTCCACATCCTTGGGATTAAGGGCGGGCTAACCGGATCTGTCCAAGGAGCCTCAGTGCCAAAGTGGACAGTACCCGGGCCCCAAACCGTGGGGTTTTGCCTATAATGCTCCTCTTTGGAGGGCTGGACCCTGGGCCCAGGACTTGGAGTTTGTAAAAAACCATAAGTTCCTGTTTGCCAGGGTGCTATATAGGTCCAGGACAGTGGGTACCTTCATAGGACCCCAGGGCCTGAAGGTCTACTACGCTACCCATGGAGATGGGAGAAGATTGGATCGTTTTGCTGGACAAACATCCTGCAGCATGGAGCAGGTAAGGGGGAGCCTGCGGGACTTGGTTCGACAGCAGGCTCTCCGGGGTAACCTAAAAGGGGGGTAGCCTAAGTATGCTCTGCATTGGCAACCTTGCTCACTATGTCTGAGAAAAGACAGGATGACCCCTTTTCCCCCATCACTAGGTTCCCCTGTCTAAGAATGGTGTCGCTAGCTAACCTGCTGCTTTCTTCCTAGGACTGGTAAGGATCCCTATGGGGCCTTTTGGAGAGTCCTACCTGGCCGGGGGTTTGAATCTGCCGCCTGATACTGCAGTCCTGGGTCTCCAGCAGCGCAGCTCCTCCATGTTCCTCCTGTTCCGGCATACGCGTGCACGTCTTATAGACGTTTTTCGCGCCGTTCGGAGAGGAGGGCGGGGGGGGGGGCGTGCCTGCAGCGTCATACAGGGGCGCGCCTTGTGCTGTTATAGATCAGCAGGCATTGTCAGTGCTCAGTCTGAGGCTGATCTCAGAGGGAGAGGACGCAGAGCGGCAGAACAGTGACTCCCGGTGGCGGAAGAGGGGTAGTACATGCTGGACTTTGTTCCAATGCCTTTTTTGTTAAGCCAAGAAATTCCCCTTTTTGCAGCAGGTTGGAGGCTGGCAAACTAAGTTTGGGGTCACTGTATGTTTGAAAAAAAAAAAAAATACGGGGCCCCATCAGTTTTTGGGCATTAGTGATCTATTGTCCCCTAAGCTCTAGTTTTGTACTCCTGGCCACTACAGTCTGTTGTTGTTGGCGGAGTCCCTCGATTTTGTATTATGGCTTCCAAAGGTTCGGGGTCAAAGGGTACAAAAAAGACCAAAAAACAAAGGGGTTCCCCCTCTGATTCTGATGATATGCCGATACTTTCCCCGCAACTTATTCCCATAAAGGGCGCCTCGGATGAGCCATTAGGGGGATCTGGTGCAGAGGCTGGCCCAGATCAGCCCAGCCCTGTGTTTATCACAGGAGGAGATGCTAGCCGTATCCCTAGGGGGGCTAGAAGAGAGAATAGCAGCATTGATCGCTAGAGCTATTCCTGGCAAGAAACGGGTTAGATCCATCACCAAGAGGTGTATCCTCAGATGCTGAGATTCTCTCTCCGGAGGAATTGGAATCGCAGGAGGATCAACTAGACCTGAACCAAGAGGGTTCAGGGATTGAGGGATCTACCTCTGAGGAACCATTTTCAGACTCCCAGACAGAGACTGTGGGTACAGTCTTTGACGGACATGGTCCGCTCGGCATTTAGTTTACCATTGCCAGAGCCTCAGGTTCCTCCGGTATCCTCTCTGGGCTCTTTGAAAGCTCCGTTAAGCAACGCAGTTTTTCCGGTCCATCCTCTCTTGGAGGAATTGATCTTTCGGGATTGGGTACGGCCGGACAGGATTTTTCTGCCACCGAAGAGATTTGCGGTCATTTACCCCATGGAGGAAAAATTCTCCAAGAGGTGGAGGCTCCCAGTGGTGGATGCAGCCATCTCATGTGTGAATAAATCACTTACTTGCCCGGTGGAAAACATACATATGTTTAAAGATCCGGTTGATAAACGGTTAGAGACACTTTTAAAAGCATCCTTTGCTACGGCAGGAGCAGTGGTACAGCCAGCTGTGGCTGCAATTGGAGTTTGTCAGGCGTTAAAGGACCAGACAAAAGAAATGTTAAAGGACATGCCTACCCAACAAGCAGAAGAGTTTTCTGACATTCCCAGAGCCCTGTGTTTTGCTGTAGATGCTATAAAAGATTCCATCCAGCAGGCCTCTCGTTTATCACTATTTTTGGTGCACATGAGAAGGCTCTTATGGTTGAAGAACTGGGCGGCGGAGCCCCCATGCAAAAAGCTTCTGGCAGGGTTTCCCTTCCATGGAGGACGACTCTTCGGGGAGGATCTGGATAAATACATTCAGACTATTTCAAGTGGCAAAAGTACCCTTTTACCGGTCAAAAAGACATTCCGGGGTCCTACATTTAAAAGGCAGCTCTTTCCTGTCTCAGGGCCCTCAAATTCCAGGCAGTATCGACGGCCGCCTGCACGATCCAACGTTAACAGTAGATCGCAGGGACAGGCCCCTGGGGGTAAGAGGCCATGGTATCGCAAGCCGACAAAGACAGCCCCTAAGTCTGCCTTATGAAGGGGCGCCCCCACTCTCGCGGGTGGGGGGAAGGCTTAGTTTCTTCTCAGAAGTTTGGGAAGCCAAGATCCCCGACAAATGGGTCCGGGCGTCTGTAACCACAGGCTACAGACTGGAGTTTCTAAAGTGTCCTCCGCCTCATTTCCAAGAGTCAAGGCTACCAAAGGATCCAGCAAGGAAGGCCTCAATGCTGGCAGCTTTGGATCACCTGCTTTGCCAGGACGTAATAATAGAGGTGCCAGCCCAAGAGCAAGGGCTAGGTTTCTATTCCAATCTCTTTGTCATACCAAAGCCCAACGGCGATGTCAGGCCAATCTTGGACCTAAAGAGGTTAAACGGTTACCTAAGGGTTCGTTCCTTCCGGATGGAATCCATCCGGTCAGCAGCCGCCGCGCTTCAGAGGGACGATTTTCTGGCCTCCATAGACAAAGGATGCTTACCTTCATGTACCAATCTTTCAGTCGCATCAAAGATTTTTACGCTTCGCGGTGGGGCAGCGACACTTCCAATTCAGGGCGCTCCCCTTCGGGCTGGCCACGGCCCCCCGGGTATTCACGAAGATCCTAGCCCCAGTTCTGGCCAATTTAAGGATCCAAGGGGTCACAGTCCTAGCATACTTGGACGACCTTTTAATCATAGATCACTCACGGCCGTGTCTGCAACAGGCAGTAAACCTCACGGTTCGGTACCTCGAAGGATTCGGCTGGGTCCTAAACCGGGGAAAGTCAGCGTTCCAGCCTACAAAGCAGTTGGAATACCTCGGCATGAGGTTAGACACAGAACAGCAAAGGGTGTTCCTGCCCCTTGTAAAGATCGAGGCTATCAAGGGGTTGGTTCAGTTGGTTCTAAGCAAGAAAAAACCAACTATTCGCCTGTGTATGCGATTACTAGGCAAGCTAGTGGCCACGTTCGAGGCAGTACCATACGCTCAGATCCACACTCGCGTCCTACAGGCAGCCATTCTAGCAGCCTAGGGCAAGAGAGCGCATGCCTTAGAGTCCCCTTTGACGCTATCAAGGGTCCGACAAAGCCTGGCCTGGTGGTTGAACCCTCAGAATCTTCTAAAGGGAAAATCCTTCAGCCCTGTTGTCTGGAAGGTAGTTACCACAGACGCCAGCCTGGCAGGCTGGGGGGCGGTCTTCGAGGGGTTCTCTCGCCAGGGAACTTGGGTGAAAACAGAGAGGCAGCTCCCCATCAATATCTTGGAGATCAGAGCTGCTCGCCTAGCCCTTCTGGCATGGACCTCCAGATTACAGGGGTTCCCGGTGAGAATCCAGTCAGACAATGCCACAGCGGTGGCATACATAAACCACCAAGGGGGAACCAGGAGTCAGGCCGCTCAGAGGGAGGTGAGCTTGATTTTTCAGTTGGCAGAGGTTCATGTACCCTGCATTTCGGCGATATTCATTCCCGGAGTGGACAACCTGCAGGCAGACTTCTTAAGTCGCCAGAGTCGGTTGCCAGGGGAGTGGTCTCTGCATCCCCAGGTCTTTCAGACAATCTGCCAGAGGTGGGGAATGCCAGACGTAGATATAATGGCATCCAGGTTCAACAAGAAACTAGACAGGTTCGTGTCTCGAGCAAGTGACCCTATGGCCTGCGGAACCGATGCGTTGGTTTGCCCTTGGCATCAATTCAAACTTCTATATGCATTCCCTCCGCTACAGTTACTTCCTCGCCTGTTGCGCAGGATCAGAGTGGAGCACAAGCCGGTCATTCTAGTAGCTCCAGCTTGGCCCCGGAGGACATGGTACTCACTAGTCCTGAAGATGGCAGTGGGAGACCCTTGGACTCTTCCTCTACGACCAGACCTACTCTCACAAGGCCCGATCCTCCACCCTACATTACAACGTCTAAATTTGACGGCCTGGAGGCTGAATCCCTGATTCTCAGGGGTAGAGGTCTGTCTAGGCAGGTAATTCCTACCCTGATTAGGGCTAGAAAGCCGGCCTCCAGGGTGATTTATTACAGGGTGTGGAGGAACTACGTAGGCTGGTGTGAATCCAAAAGATGGAATTCCCGCAAATATACCATTGATAGGGTGTTAAGTTTTCTCCAGCTAGGAGTGGATAAAGGCCTGGCATGAAGCACAATCAAGGGACAGATTTCAGCTCTGTCAGTGTGGTTTCAGAGGCCGCTGGCCACCCACTCGCTGGTAAAGACCTTCATACAGGGGGTCTTGCGTATTAATCCTCCTGTCAAGTCACCAATTTGTCCATGGGACTTAAATCTTGTCCTGTCCACTCTACAGAAACAACCCTTTGAGCCGTTGGCTGAGATTCCTTTAGTCTTACTGACAAGAAAGTTGGTTTTCTTGGTCGCCATAGTTTCGGCCAGGAGAGTGTCAGAATTAGCAGCCTTATTGTGTAAGGAACCATATCTCGTTCTACATAAGGACAGGGCAGTTCTCCGGCCCCATCCTTCCTTTCTACCAAAGGTTATATCCAATTTTCACTTGAACCAGGATTTGGTACTTCCATCCTTCTTTCCAAAACCCACATCTAGAAAGGAGGGGTTGCTGCATACCTTGGATATTGTCCGGGCCATGAAGGCCTGTCTTAAAGCTACAGAAAAGATCCGGAAAACAGATGTGTTGTTCGTTCTACCAGATGGCCCCAAGAAGGGGCAGGCAGCTGCAAAATCCACCATCTCGAGATGGATTAGACAATTAATCATTCAAGCCTATGGTTTGAAGAGGTTGCCTCCTCCTTTGTCGGTAAAGGCCCATTCTACCAGGGCCATGGGCGCCTCCTGGGCAGCACACCATCAGATCTCTATGGCTCAGATATGCAAGGCGGCGACGTGGTCATCAGTCCACACGTTTACAAAGTTTTATCAACTAGACGTGAGAAGGAATGCGGATTCTGCCTTTGGACAGGCAGTACTACAGGCTGCAGTTTAAGATCCTCGGGATCAGAGGCACCCTTGGTTGTAAAAAAGAAAAAAAAAAATTTTTCTTGACTAAGTTGGAATTATTATTATGATTTGAGTATACCTCTAAATTGAATCCTTCTTTGGAAGATGTCTCCCTCCCCTCATTAAAGCATTGCTTTCGGACATCCCATATAGTAATGAATATGCCGCTCTGTGTCCCGTGATGTACGAGAAAGAAAAAGGGATTTTTAAATACAGCTTACCTGTAAAATCCTTTTCTTGGAGTACATCACGGGACACAGAGCTCCCACCCCTCTTTTGGGGAAACATTTTGGGAGGCATACTGCTTGCTACAAAACTGAGGGACTCCCTCTAGGGGAGGGGGTTATATAGGGAGGGGACTTCCTGTTTGAGATTGCCAGTGTCCACACCTGAAGGTACTCCATATAACCCATATAGTAATGAATATGCCGTTCTGTGTCCCGTGATGTACTCCAAGAAAAGGATTTTACAGGTAAGCTGTATTTAAAAATCCCTTTTTTGCATTGCAGTTTGCTTTTAAAAAGTAGCTCTTTTGGCTCCTATGGATCACAGGAGTGCAGTTCGTACTGCACACATTTGGGGAAATGTGGAAAAGGACACATTTTGTAAGACACTAGTAACTACCTCTGCCGGGTTAGCCCCCCCCCCCCCCCATATAAAAATAAAAATCGAAACTTTTATGCAGTTTGTTAGATCTTACCTGATCTATCATTGTTTGCGTTAGATCTCACACAGAAGAAGCAATATTAACAGTTATTTGCTGGGGGGGGGGCTAACCCGTCATCAGCCCCCCTATCAAATTTTCTGGCCAAAAAATCATTCGGGCTAATAGATATTCGTTAGATCCGGTAAGATAAAGTGGTTTGAACGTTAGATCTCACATCATTTCAGAGATATTCCACATACAAATATTCCACATACAAATGCAGATATTGGGTGTATACAAGGACTAATGAGGGGGGCTGGGACCAATACCGATTTTCTCAGAAGGCTGTTGACAACCCTTTGTCTGGAGCCGAGCACTTCAATTCACAGCACAGGCTAGGGAAGAAACGGCACTTAAGTCCTGTACACATGGCCCAGATTCTCGCCAGGAAAAAAAAAAAAAAAAAATTGTTTTTCCTAAAGAGATTCCTGGAAAGAATCTCTTGCCGGCCAAGTGTACAGACACCATTCAAAAGAACTGCCGTTCTTTTGAATGGCACGAACGCGGTGACGTCAGACTACGACGAGCATGCGCTCATCACATTCGATGCCATTGCCGACATCTTGCTTCACCCTGCCTATGCCTTGGAAGCTACCGCGCATGCGTTAGTCATTTTGAGCATAGGCGGGTTTCCATGGAGAGGTAATTCTACACACGCTCGGGTTTCTCGGCAGGAAAACACTGCCGAGAATCTCACGACGAGAGATCAGGTTCTCTATTTTTCATGTCTAGATTCTGGGCAGTTTTGACAAGAAACCTCAAAGCCTCGTACACACGCACGGTTTACTCAGAAAAAAAAAAGCTCTGCAAGCAGTTTTCTTGCTGGTGCTTGCCGAGAAAACCGTGCGTGTGTACAAGGCTTAAGTTTGGTTTCTTCTCCGCGCATGCGTCGTTAACATTTGCGGCAGACTACAAGTGGAATAACTCCTAAACAGCGCACGTTTAGGAGATATTTCCACTGCCTATAGGTAAGCCTTATTCTAGACTTGCCTATAGGTAGAAGGAGTCAAAAGCGGTATACAACCACTTTAAGCTCCAGTATTCTGAAGGAGCTTGATGTAGACTCCGTTTACTTGGTTGGGAACAACAGGAGACGGTCCCACCAGCTTTTTAGGGAGCATGAAGGAAGTGGTGGCCCTGGCCTGTTCGGTGGTTTGTACCCGCGCTCCTCTCTGGCAGAGGTTCTGATCGGGCATTAAGCGGAGCTCCGGCGACAAATCTTTTTTTTTCACAGTAATTCTTTCCTTGTCCTTACACAATACTCACAATTTATGTTTTTTTTTTTTTATCTGCTGATGTCCGATCTAATGAATATCTATTAGCCTGAATGATTTTTGGCCAGAAAAATTGGATAAGGGGGGCCAACCCGTCCATATTTACCATCTAAAATCTCTATTTTTATGTGGAATATCTCGGAAGTTATGTGAGATTTAACGTTAAAACCACTTGATCTTACCGGATCTAACGAATACCTATTAGCCTGAATGATTTTTGGACAGAAAATTTGATAAGGGGGGCCAACCCGTCCATATGTCCATGCATATGTACCGCCTAAAATCTATTTTTTTAATGTGGAATATCTCGGAAACGATGTGAGATCTAACATTGAAACCACTTGATCTTACGGGATCTAACGAATATCTATTAGCCTGAATAATTTTTGGACAAAAATATACATAAGGGGGGGCCAGCCCTCCCTCATTAGTCCATATGTACACCCAATGTCTGTATTTGTATGTGAAATATCTCGGAAATTATGTGAGATCCAACGTTAAAACCACTTGATCTTACGAATGCATTAAAGGTGAAACATTTGCCTTTAGAACCCCTTTAAGCTGTATTACTATCCTATAAAAGGCAGAACCCTTTTTACTGACATTGCATAACCAAGATATGTATACAGAAATAATGAGGTAGTTACTCCCACGTCCATCTTCTAATCACAACATTTGTAGCTTTGTTTACACGGCATCTCTGCACACCTGAACAAATTACACCCACATCAGTGCTCAATAAAAACACAATACAGTTCCCCCCGTAGATCACATATAGCCGACAGTTTTACAGTCAGCATGTGTACAGTTGCATGCCGTTTGGGGGCCCCTGGCCAAATAATTTGTTTAGTAGGTGATAAAAATCATTTTCAGTAATAGCAGTTTACTACTTAACATTTTGGATTGTTAAGGTAACAAGGATTGGTGATAAAGCTTCAGTGCAGACATCCATTTCACATGATAACTTTTACAATACTGAATTTCCATTCCTAGGGGTAGATCCAAGCAGCACATTCAGGATTGTGCATCCAATTTCCTGACTACTCACACTTTTGAACACCGACATGGTGGTGATCAGAGACAATGGGTGGCTGCACTGACATACAGCGATATAGCAGCTAGTTATTGTACATAATAGTGACACTGCACTTCCTGTGGTGACAGAGTCACAGGACTTAAAGGGTCACTAAAGGAAAAATAATTTTTAGCCAAATAGCTTCCTTTACCTTACTGCAATCCTGGTTTCATGTCCTCATTGATCGTTTTTGCTATGATGTTGCTGTAATTCACCTTTATTCTGCACACTTCCTGGTTGTCTGTTTCCTTAAGAAAAAAGTCCTGGGAGCTTCTCTCTGTGGTCTCTAATCAAGGAGGTGTGATTACTTTGTCTAAAACCCCTCAGAACTCATTTTAAAAACAAAACACTGCATTGGCCCCGTGTCTCTGTACTTCACAGAAGCATAAAACTAGATGCAAAAAACAAAACTGAAACTGCAGGCACATTAGATGATTGATCTTTATCTATTTTTAAACGGAATCAGTTAACTATTAGGTCTCTATACCCTGTAAACAGTCATTTCATCAAAACTATTTCCTTTACAGCTCCTTAAGATCCTCAGCTCTCCCTTAAAATGGCCCAGGGACCGCACCTCTGCCAAGACAAGAATGTTGAAAGTCAGTGAAAGCCAAAAAATGTTTAAATTGTTGTGCTGTAGCCTAGATTATTTTTTTGTAAGGTGGTGGGGGAGTGAAATGATGCACACCTTCCATCTTAAAGGACAGGTCCACCTAAAAACTGCTATGTTTACTTTGTGTGGTAACAGACAACTTAAAGGGGAGGTTCCCCTAAAAATAAACTTTTAACATTGCATGTCTCTTCTTAATTACATTTAGAATCGGCTGGTAGTTTAAAAAAAAAAACGTCCGTACATACCATTTTCGGCATGTAGTCTCACCGTCGCTTCCGGGTCTGGCGGTCGGGGACAGGCATCCGATCGACGCATACAGCGCGTCACGAGATGCCGAAAGAAGCCGAACGTTGGTGCGGCTCTATACGGCGCACACACGGGCCGTCGAGCAAATAGAGAACCTGTTCTCTATTTGCTCGACGGGTTTCCCCGACGGGCGGGGCTCGCTGAGAGCGTACACACGGCCGAGGTTCTCGGCAGAATGCGGCTCCCAGCGAGGTTCTCGCTGGTTTCTGCCGAGAACCTCGGCCGTGTGTACGCCGCCTCAGCGTCTTAAAAAAGAGACTTTTTTTTTATGTTATTTAAAAAAAAATTACATTTTCCTTTTTTTTTGCATTTAAGCCTAAATATGAGATCCGAGGTCTTTTTGACCCCAGATCTCATATTTAAGAGGACCCGTCATGCTTTTTTCTATTACAAGGGCTGTTTACATTTCTTGTAATAGGAATAAAAGTGATAATTTTTTTATTTTAGTGTTAAAAATTGGTAAAATAAATACAATTTAAAAAAAAAAAAAAAAAATAATCGCCCCGACGAGCTTGCGCGCATAAGCGAACGCATACGCGAGTAGCGCCCGCATATGAAAAAGTGTTCAAACGATATATGTGGGCAATAATTCTAGCCCTAGACCTCCTCTGCATCTCAAAAAATGCAACCTGTAGAATTTTTTAAACGTCGCGATTTTTAAGGGTATTAGTTTGACACCATGCCACGAGCGGGCGCAATTTTTAAGCGTGACATGTTGGGTATCATTTTACTCGGCGTAACATTATCTTTAACAATATGTAAAAAAATTGGGCCAAATGTATTGTCTTATTTTTTCATTTAAAAAAGTGAATTTTTTTTAAAAAAAAGTGCGCTTGTAAGACCGCTGCGCAAATGCAGTGTGACAAAAAGTATTGCAATGACTGACATTTTATTCTCTAGGGTGTTATATATATGGGGGTTTTAAGTAATTTTATAGCAAAAAAATAAATGTTTTAGTCTCGTAAACACCGAATCTGAAAAACAGGCTTGGGGCTCAAGTGGTTAAAAGGAGTTCATCCTGTGGAGGTATTTCAGGTCGTAATCCCTTCATGCAAACTGCTACATCATAGAGGGCCTTTTTCCCAGTAGCAGTCTGTTCACTGTTCAACAAAAGTCGGCTCATTGGGTCGACAAATAGCCGCTAACAAGATTTCATTTTCCAGCAAGAGACTCTTTTCATCATTGAAGATGCAATGCCCTCAGCTATCAAACCCTCCATTTTTGTTCAGGCGATATAACAGGCTCTTCCATTCCAAGAGGAATTTACCCGGGGTCAGATTGTCGCATTGCAACCTCTTGGTGACAGTGAAGGGGTGAGAAAGAAGGTTCTCCAACTCTTGTTTGTGTCCACTGGCTTTCAGTTAGGCTGGGTTCACACCTATGCGAATTGTTTGCGGTTTCAACCGCATCCAAAACGCAGAACATTTCTAAATACATTGTTTTCAATGAGGCTGGTTCACATATGTGCGATGCATTCGCACTGCGCATTGCCAGAAATCCGTATGCGTTGTGGAGGCCTTGCGGTGCGGCTCAGGTGCAAATTCAGTCCCATTACAGAACAGACGCTGCATGCCCAAGATCAGCTTTCAGCAGGTGCATGACAGACTCGCCAAAGAGTGTTTTCTCAGTGAGGCCTTGGATTAGTAGCAGGAGCTCACACGGCGCACGTCTCCTAGAGTAGGAACGTGTGTGCTATAGCTCCAGGCAGGTTTAGGAGGTAGCCAGGCAGATAGGCAGACAGGGTCAATTTCAGCCCCGCCTCTGCACGGACCGACCCGAACCCGGCCGGTTTTCTCTCTAGTCTCCCCCCCAGCATTCCTCCTCCCCTCCTCTAAAGGTGAGTCCTCCTGGGACTGAGGGCGGCCGTCCTTTTCAGGACAAGCCGCGGCGTCGGATCCCGGGAGACAGGCGTTCAGACCTGCAACATCTCCCCCTTTACAGTCTCGAGGCATCCCTTCCTCATCCCCTCGCCCCCCACCCACCGCCGTCGAGCCCCGGCTTTTTTCGATGCTCCGCGCCAACCTTGCTAGGTCCGCGGCAGCCACGGCTTAGGAAAGACCGCGGCTTCATCCGCGGCCTAGCGGCGCACCACATCCAGGCCCAGCATCTGCCCAGTACACCCCCCCTCACCCCTGGAGGACCCCATCCACCCCTAAATAAATTAATCCCAGCCACCTCTGCTGCCAATCCTCCCCACAGATAGCCCCCCGGCCTGGGTTTTTGTGCCAGGCCGGCGGCTGTCTTAGTACACCCCCCCCCAGCAATCAGAGATATCTCCTACCCCAAGTCCCCCAAACCATAACAGTATTTGATCCAGGGTCTGACCGATCGCCTTTCAGGGATCAGGAAGGAATTTTTTTTCCCTGCCCCAGCATATTGGCGTAGCCTGGCCAGGGTTTTTTTTTGCCTTCCTCTGGACCAAAGCCAGGAGAGAGGATTCAGTGAATCCCCCCTCCATCACCACCCAACCACCGCCGCCCCCCCCCCCCCCCCTGATGACGGGCAAATATGGCGAGGCTGCGGTATTCAGCAGAAACCATTTGGGGTCTGAGGCGATTTGCCGCAGTGCTACCAGCCGCCACCAAAAAGGCCCTAAGATCCGAGCAAATTTTGAGAATTGATCGACGATCGACTATCAAAAATCCAGTCATCCATCCCAACCGAAGCACATATCCTGTGCTTTGATTAACACAAGATCGGCAGTAAAACACCGATTAGAAATCCATGATTTTATACTACAATACGATTTAGACTGCCTCTTCATTACAGAAAGCTGGCTTACAGCTGACTGTAACACCATTCTAGGAGAACTGGTGCCAGAAAACTACCGTATTATAACGGAAAACAGAATAGGGCAAAGAGGAGGGGGCCTGGCGGTGATTTGCAAGACTCAGCTTGCAATCACCAAACCAATCCTTCAAAATCCTCTTCCATTCATGGAAACCCTTACGCTACAATTGCAAACAATTTCAAAGGAGACCGTCCACATTCTGCTCTGCTATAGGCCACCCGGCCCAAAATCGCAGCTGCTACCATCATGGACGGATTTCTTCTCCACTTACACCCTCAACAGCAAACATTTTTTGCTGCTCGGGGATTTCAACCTTTGGGCCAATTCCTTACAAGACCCCATCGCCGATGCCTGTATTAACCACCTGGTAGATTTAGGGTCACAGCAACTAGTATGTGGGCCCACACATGCTTCAGGTCACACACTTGATCTTATTTTCAGACAAGCTCTGGAAATAAAAATTTGGGAAAATGAAAAGTTGCCATGGACAGACCACCATGCAATTAAATTCATTATTTCCACAATTCCCCCTGCAACAAAAACATCAAATCCAGTGACAACACACTGGACTAGATGTCAGAAGAAGCTCCATTCGGAACTCTTCAAAACCACTTTAAGGGAAAAAATAGAAACTCAGCCGCATCAAACAGCCGTTGAAACGCTGGATGCCATAAATTCGGCCATGCTACAGTCAGCCGACTTGGTAGCGCCGAAACGAAAGATCCGCATCCGGAAAAATAACCGCAGCTGGTTTAACAACCAGCTGTCGTTACTGAAGCAAGAACGCAGAAGGGCAGAATCTGCCTGGAAAAGATGTTCTTCAGAGCTAAACCTATCCATCTACAAGGCGACATCAATGAAAATATCATAAAGAAATTTTCCAAGCCAAGAAAAATTATTTTTCGGAGGCTATCAACAGCGCCATAAACCGCCCCCGCAAACTCTTCAAGATGGTCACTCAGACCATGAAACCAGGATGTATTGAAGCCCCCAATACAGACACACAAGAATTTTGCAATGAACTATCGGATTGCTTCATTAATAAAATTGAGGCAATCCGTGAAAGCATTCAGCAGAACAATCCCCCCTCAGCCCCCCCTGCAGCCGCTCACACAACACCCATAGTAATTCCCCTATATCAGGTAAGTTCACCCTGGAACCCATCTCCATCGAGGCCACTAAGAATATCATTGGGGCTTTGCGCAATGGCACAGCACCTAATGACATTATCCCCACAAAACTGCTGAAGGAATGCGCCTACATCCTGGCTCCTCCCATCACGCAGCTTATCAACCAGTCTTTCTTGGAGGGCATAGTGCCCTCACAGTTGAAAGAGGGTATAATCCAACCCATCCTTAAGAAACCCTCCCTGGACCCCAAGGACCCACTCCACCGCCGTCCCATAACAAGCCTCAATGTACTCTCAAAAATAATGGAAAAAGTAGTGGTACAACAGCTGCAACAGCATCTAGATACCTACAAGCTACTTGATCCATTGCAATCGGGGTTCCGTCCCGGACACGGGACTGAAACCGCGCTGCTCAAAGTATGGGACGATGCTCTCGAGGCCGCAGACGAAGGAGAATCTTGTCTCCTAGTTCTGTTGGACCTAAGTGCAGCTTTCGATACTGTAGACCACAAACGGTTACTGACTCGGCTAGCTGAAGTAGCCAGAGTCGCAGAAGGCGATTTACCTTGGTTCTCCTCTTTTCTGGAAAACCGATCGCAAACAGTAAAGTTAGGACCCTTCACAATCGGAGAAACGCACAGTGACATGCGGAGTCCCTCAAGGATCGCCTCTGTCACCAGTGCGGTTTAACATCTATCTTCGTCCTCTTTTTGAGATTATCAGCAGCCAAAAACTGCTTTACCACTCATATGCAGACGACACGCAACTGTATTTCCGCATTTGCAATAAAAAGGATCACCACCTCAATCTAGAGATATGCCTCTCTTTGATAGAGGACTGGATGACAAAGAGTTATCTTAAACTCAACGGAGCGAAAACAGAACTTCTCCTGTTTCACGCCAAACAAAGAAATCAACCTGCAACAACCTGGACACCCCCGCCCATTCTGGGCAAAATCATCACCCCTAGCACCAAAGTCAAAAGCCTCGGGGTCATCTTTGACTCCTACATGACAATGGACGCACAAATAGGGTCAGTAGTCAGCGGATCCCATCATCTGTTGCGCCTACTACGCAGACTTACCCCTTTCATCCCCAAAGAAGATTTAGCGGTCGTGGTGGGAGCAATTGTCAACTCCAGACTGGATTATGCAAATGCCCTTTACCTCGGACTCCCCAAGTACCAAATCGCTCGTCTGCAAGTCGTTCAAAATACGGCCGCCAGACTTGTGACTGGAAAAAAACCTTAGGAATCCATCTCACCATCACTGAGGGCACTTCACTGGTTACCAGTTAAAGACAGAATTGCTTTTAAAGCACTCTGTCTAACGCATAGATGTGTCCATGGGAATGCCCCCCAATATCTATGCGATAAAATAAAAGCTCACAATCCCAATCGCATCTTGCGATCCACCAATCAGAACCTACTGCAGATCCCAAAAGCCAACTACAAGTCCAAAGGAGAAAGAAGATTCGCGGTCCAAGGTCCTAGACTATGGAACGCTTTGCCAACCAGCATTCGGTTGGAGGCGAATCACTTAGCCTTCATGAGAAAGATCAAGACTCATCTCTTTTGATATCAAAGGAGACAGGAACAACAAGTGCCCAGAGGCGATTCAGTTCGCATGTGCCGCGCTCTATACGTTTTTCATTCATTCATTATCTTCTATGGGTACGCAGCTGATTCGCAGATGTGTTCAGTTCTCTTCAGGAATTTCTCTCATTCAGCTCAATACATTTCTCCCCCACTCTCCTCTCACTCGAAACTTCTCCCAGGTCTCCAAATTCGCAGCAAAAACGAGCTAATCTGCTGAACACTTCTCTCATCTGTCTGCAGAGATAAAAGAGCTGAAATTCTCACCGCACAAGTGTGAACCCAGCCTTAATGCAAGATTTTCATTGTCCATTTCTTCTATGAAGTCTTTAAGTTCAAGCAAACATTTCACCATTAAATAAGTGCTTCCCCAGCGAGTTGTTTGATCCAAAATGGCTCGTTTTCCTGCATGTCTTTTCAAAATTGCATCTTTTTTCGGGGCCCTGGCTGCAACAGTTACTTGCCGTAATTTGCCAATTAGTGTAGCTGCATGGCAATCTTTTAATATGTATGAACAGCACATCGCATATGATGAATAGTAGCAAGCTTCAATGCTTCAACAAAGTTGTATAAAAAAAATGTCAGCATTCTCTTCAGTTTCTAAACTTTCCCTAATACTTGCAGAGCTGTCTTCCTCCAACTCTAATATCTGTTTAACTTCTTCATCTGCGTTCATCTTCTCAAATTGTGTTCAACATGTTAGAAGCGTTATCTGTCACTGATGTGAACCTGTTTGTCCTGAATGTGCAGATTTACTTTAACCTCTTCAGGTCCGCGCTATTAACAGAATACGTGAACAGCGCGGACCTGAGGCGCCGGGGTCACGTCTTTGGACGTGATTTGCTTGTAATTCCACACGCGCGCGCCACAGGGTGGCGCGCGGCGGGGAAAAACAGTCCCGACGCATCACCGAGGATCCGATGCGTGTACCCGGCGGCCGCGATGTCCGTCAGGTACACGCGATTGTCGGTGAGAGAGCAGGGACGTGGAGCTCTGAGTGTAAACACAGAGCTTCACGTCCTGTCAGTGAGGTGACAGATGCGGTTTCTCTTGTACATAGGGAGACAGCATCGGTCACCTCCCCCAGTCACCCCCCTCCCCCCACACAGTTAGAACACACCCAGGCAATACATTTAACCCCTTCCTCACCCCCTAGTGTTAACCCCTTCAATGCCAGTCACATTTATACAGTAATTAGTGCATTTTTATAGCACTGGTCGCTGTATAAATGTGAATGGCGCCAAAAATGAGTCAAAAGTGTCCGATGTGTCCGTCGCAATATCGCAGTCCCAATAAAAATCACAGATCGCCGCCATTACTAGTAAAAAAAAAAATATATAAAAAAAAAAAAAAAAAATCATAATTATGTCCCCTATTTTGTAGGTGCTATAACTTTTGCGCAAAGCAGTCACTTATTGTGATTTTTTTTTTTTTACAAAAATACGTAGAAGAATACGTATCAGCCTTAACTGAGAAAAAAAAATATAAAAAAAAAAATAAAATGGGATATTAATTATAGCAACAAGTAAAAAATATATATATATATATTTTTAAATTGTCGCTCTTTTTTTCATTATAACGCAAAAAATAAAAACCGCACGGGCGATCAAATACCATCAAAAGAAAGCTCTATTTGTGGGGAAAAAAAAAGGATGCCAATTTTGTTTGGGTATCATGTCGCACGACCGCGCAATTGTCAGTTAAAGCGACGCAGTGCCGGAAGCTGAAATTTCGCCTGGGCACGAAGGGGGTTTATGTGCCCAGTAAGCAAGTGGTTAAGCTTTTAGTAGAGCGGTACAGCATATATTAATGTTTTAAATAATTTTAACGTTTTCTTTTATGTATTATACCAGCACCTTATTTTGTTTTTTGTGGCCTCTTCCAAGCCGGTCCAAAAAACTCCCAGTCAGTCAACCACCCATTATAAAAAGGCGTACATTTAGGAAATTAGGAAGGAAATCCCATGCCTTTTGAACTCAGCCGAATGCACGTTGTGCAGGGCCTCATTTGTAAACCGATCTAATAAATATGTACAAACGCTCGTACAATTCTTTACTTTCTTAGATCCTCTTCACAAAATTCGGCTCTTCGCCGACATTTTGTTTTACCTTCTTTTCCCCATTCTACTTTGCACTGACAGTAAAACTCAGGCACACCTTGTAGGAAGACATATAGGCTCAAAAGGAAACAACCTGCATCCAAACTATATACATTAACTTTTGGGTAGTTTAAAATATTCCGACTTATGACCGTCTATGCCAACTGTCAATATGGTGACCAAATCCTGACTCATATTGTATAAATTGCCCTCATAAGGGCATGTTACTCAATGTTAGATTGTCACGCTCATATACATCACAGAACACCAGTTACGTCTGTAACCTTTTACATTATGGTCAATAAAAATCTATGGGTACCAATATAATAAAAAATAAAAAACCAACACACACGCCTTAAATAGATTACCCCCAACATTTCATGTTCCTGTAATATGTCTGCTGTATCACATACTTGTGTTTAAAAGGATTTTGTTCTGTATTGCTTCCTTTGTGTGAAAGGTGGCCATGCTAGGAATGAGAGTAAATCAATTTCCAGGTGATCAGTTTTCTGGCTGTGCAGGGAGAACAGTCCTCCAGTGATCAGATTTGTGCTGACACCACCTCTCCCAAGCACAGCGATTTACTGAGAAGATCAGCAGCAGCACTGTCACTAAATGCAAGGTCCACTCTGGGGGTGGTATATATTCTTTGGGATAAAGTGAAATGGTACCAATACATGGCACATGCACAGTAATGGCAGATAGGTGACAATATTTTTCACTACTACAAGTAGCAGCATAGTCATTTCAGTGTAGACCGGTGTTATCCACATCAGCCATGTGCCTATCCCACTCTGTCCATCTTTTAAGCTAGGGGGCAGTTTGGGAGTTGATTTAATAACGTAGACAAGAAAAAGTTACTCCTAAGGAGCTGGGATTTTTAAGGTGCCAATTAAATATAATAAATCAAAATTCAGAACTTTTTTTTTTTTATGTTTGACATGGAACAATAAAAAGAACAAAAAAAACAAGTTAACAAACAGCCTCTTGATTGCAGCGTTCACAACATGTTTACTGTAGATTGTCATGTGTAGTAAATCTCAACATGTTTTGCCTTCTCAAGGCATCCTCAGGAGAGATATACTGTAGCACACCTTTAGAAAAAAATAAAACACACACACAGAGAGATAGGGAATAAATAGGCTTCTAAAATGCACTTGGCATTATCACAGGTATACATTTTATTGTAACTAAAAAAAAAAGAAATTGCTGACGGAGTGCACTCAATTTTACCTGTGCTGCGCACAGAAACGAATACACCCATGTATAATTTATATCTGGTGCAAAATATTTACTTGTCGGCATAATCAAACCGGTTTGCATGTTAATTGATGTTTAATAAGCAGCGTTGGTCGCTGAGAAAGATATTCTAACAAGTGATTTGCAAACAAGAACACCACTAATTATAAGATAAACAATAATCTGCAGGTCTGAAAACACCCACACTATGTATTTATAACCATCTTTTCTCTCAGCCAAATCTTTATGCATACTTCCAAGCACAGCACCTACACCCCCCGGACTGTACATAAACACTCAAATGCTGCCTATTCCCTGTCTACAAAAGACAGCGTGTTGTACTGTACCGCTATAAAGCATTGTTCTTCTGGTCCCCAAGAGCAATTACTGTACAGTAGTTCATTGTCCCTATAGTAAAAATATATGCCGTCATGCCCCGAACATTTTACGTCTCCACAATCTACTCTATGTACTAAGTGAAGGAGTTTAAACAGCCATTATGACTTTATTTTCTGGTTAACCCCTTAAGGACCAAAAGGATTTACTCCCTTAATGACTAGGCCATTTTTTGCAATAAATCGACACAGTGCCATAACTGACAATTGCGTGGTTGTGCGACATT
This sequence comes from Rana kukunoris, assembly GCA_029574335.1. Taxonomy (NCBI): domain Eukaryota; kingdom Metazoa; phylum Chordata; class Amphibia; order Anura; family Ranidae; genus Rana; species Rana kukunoris. The sequence goes on along the minus strand of CM056059.1, from coordinate 224,419,846 downwards.
GTACCCAAACAAATTGCATGTCTTTTTATCCCCACAAATAGAGCTTTCTTTTGGTGCCATTTGATAACCTCTACTGGTTTTATTTTATTTTTATTATTTTTGCGCAAAAAAAATAAAGGTCTTTCTCAGTTTAGGCCAATATGTATTCCACTACACTTTTTTTTCCAAGCAATGGCACGATCAGCGATTTTTAGCAGGCCTGCGACATTGGGAAGGGAATCAGACAATAAGCAGACCTTTCTGGAAGTAAAGGTCTGCTTTAACTACATCTCACCGGGCCACTGCATATATACGAGTGAACGTGCAGGAACGTCTCTTAGAAGGAGGGGGATAGCGCATGCCTGCGCAACGCGCTCGTGTCACGCGGGCACGGCGCAGCTCCGATCAGGAGAGCTCTGTTATTAGCCCTCCTGATCACATGACGGCCATGTCCAATTACAGCCGTGATGTAAATAGAGAGCCGGTTGCTAGGCGATCGGCTCTCCTCACACAGAAGTTGTCAGTATGGAGAGGAGAGCGGATTGCTCCAGCCGGTTGGCGATAAGCATGTATGAGCTGTTTTACAGCTTTTTACACACCGATCGCCAGCCTAGTGTCCCCACACAATGTAAAAAAAACACATGTCCCCCCACAGTAAAATCATATGTCCCAATGATCATCTGCACACATACATCCATGATCACCTGCACACATCTGTACATTTTCATACATCTGCCTGTAATCACACAAAGCAATTATTATACACTTAATGGGATTTTTTTTTTTTTTAATCAAAGATATGTAGCAGAATACATTTTTGCTTAAATTTATGACAAAATCTGTATTTTTTTTTTTTTAAGAAATAGAATAATGAGAATGAAGAAAATTGTTTTCCCAAATTCCCGCTTCTAAAAATCGCAAAAAATAAAACCAAAATCATTTTTTTTTTTTTACATAAATAGGAGAGAATGCATAATAAAAGATTTATAGTTGTGCATTCTATTTATATAAAACAATCACAGCTACTAATATAAGCAAATGAGCCGTGATATCTTAAACCAATCGAGAACTACCGAAATCTTGAGTGGTTGCTTATCAAAAACAATCAATCAGTTTTACCAGTCTTGACTTGCTTTAATAAAATTTAAAAAAGTGCATCTTTATAGTGGTTAGTGACTGAACTGTTAAATAGACCTTGACTACAGAAAGGGCATCAGCCATCCTTCCTACTGCTTTTCCCTGCACTAGTGACTACAGTATTCACAGTCCGTACAATCAGAAATGTGTCATTATTATAATAATACAGCATTTATATAGCGCCAACAGTTTACGCAGCGCTTTACAATATAAAAGGGAGACAATACAATAAAAATAAATAAACAATAAAAACAAGAGGATCAAGGAGGGCCCTGCTCAGAAGAACTTACAATCTTATAGGGTGGGGCAGGTGGAACAAAAGGTTGCAACTGTGGGGAATAAGCTGATGGAAGTGGTAAATTATTAGTTGAAGAGGTGAGTTTTCAGGGATTTCCTGAAGGTAGCAAGAGTAGGGGATAGCCGGACAGGTTGAGGTAGTGAGTTCCAGAGGATGGGAGAGGCTCTGGAGAAATCTTGTAAACGAGCGAGCTTGACAGTAGGAGATCATGTACAGAGGAAGACTACACAGGACAGAACAAGCCTAAATATGGCAGAGAACAAGGGTAGTATCCTAAACTAATATATATATAAATATAAATTAAAAAAAAGATGATGAATCTGCAATTTACTCGCAGTGGTACCTTCATATACGTCTGTTGGCATGAGAACACTAAACAATGGCATCCATGGAAAAGTTGCAAGGAGAAAGCGAGGATTATCCAAAAAGAAAAAATTGTAACATCGTATGCCATCATTTTTGTCAATAAAAAGGTAGATGAAATTAGAGCCATAAGAGACAATGGCCCCTATACATTTTACATCCTTTTAACTTGTATACCAACTGCATGGGCTATACAGACTAAGGAAACATCTGAAATGGGATAAGACTCTGCGGTAAACATAACCCAAGCCAGAATTTTGTCTCTACTCCACCTATTTCAAGTACAAAGATAACCTCAATGGAGAGGAACATGCTTTGCTATGGGATTAACTGTATCATCCACTGTAGCCAACATAAAAAAGGTGGCAGAGACTTTTTTTTTTTAAATACAAGTTTTTTCCCTCAGTTTAGGCCGATCCGTATTCTTCTACATATTTTTCGTAAAAATCGCAATAAGCCATTGATTGGTTTGCGCAAATGTTATAGCGTCATAAAATACCATAAAAACTACCCCCTATTTTGTAAATATTTTGTCTTTTTTTTTTTTTACTAGTAATGGCGGCGATCTGCAAATTTTATTGGTACTGCGACCTTATGGCGGACACTTGACACATTTATGGGACCATTGGCATTTTTATAGCGATCAGTGCTATAAAAAACGCATTCATTACTGTAAATGTCACTGGCAGGGAAGGGGTTAACACTAGGTGGCGAGAGAGGGGTTAATTATGTTCCCTAGGTGTGTTTTAACTGAAGGGGGCTTGGGACTGAAAGGGAAATGACAGTTGTTCATACATTGTATGAATATGCGATCAGTCATTTCTCCCCCGTAAAGGACCAGGAGCTCAGGGTTATCGCTCTGCAACGAGTGATCGTGGGTGCCCGACGGCGATAGTGCCCGCCGGGCACGCGTGTCACCCCTATGGATGCATTAAGGTATAAAAATAAAAAAAAAACACAACACACACACACACTTTAAAATTCGTTAAACTTGCACCTACAGGTAAGCCTAGAGTAAGGCTTACCTGTAGGTGCAAGAAATTCTCTTTAACCTACACAGTTAACCCCTAAACCCCCGCCGCATGTATATTTACGTCCACAGAATGGCTACATGCGGCGGGCGTCTTACCTCTGGGAGCGATGCGGGATGAGGGGTGCGGCTGTTCGTTTTTGTCGGCCCCCTCGCGATCGCTCCCAGCGAATCAGCAGAGCCCCCGCTCTGTACTTCCTCTGCCTGTGTAATGTAAACACTGGCAGAGGAAGTGATGTCACCTCTCCTCTCAGCGGTATTTTCAATCCGGCGAGAGGAGAGAAGATATCACAGTAAGTTGCACCAACACTACACTGACACCAGTACACATAGGCACACTTAACCCCTTCTGATCAGCCCCCCCCCCCCAGCCCCCTGTCACAGTGTCACCGATTGCAGTGATCATATATTTACTGATCACTGCATTTAGTGTCAGTGTGACAGGCAGTTAGTGTTAGGTCCAGGGCAGTCCCGTACCCCCCCACCCAATAAAGGTTTAACCCCTTGATCACCGCCCTAGTTAACCCTTTCACCCCTTATTGCCAGTGTCACTAAGCGATTGGTTTTCTGATCGCTGTATTAGTGTCACTGTAGCCGCTAGGTAGCTAATTTTTTTTTACTGAAGACATGTGGCTGAATATATTTTGGCCTAAATGTTTGACTAAAATTTAGTTTATTTCGATTTTTCCTATAACAAAAAGTAAAAAAATATTGTTTTTTTTCAAAAATGTCGCTCTATTTTTGTTTATAGCGCAAAAAATAAAAATCGCAGAGCCAATCAAATACCATCAAAAGAAAGCTCTATTTTGGGAAGAAAAGGACGCAAATTTTGTTTGGGAGCCACGTCTCACGACCGCGCAATTGTCTGTTAAAGCGACGCAGTGCCAAATTGTAAAAACACCTCTGGGCATTTAGCAGCATATTGGTCCAGGGCTTAAGTGGTTAAGGAGATATTTGGAGAAAGACCTCACTGGTCCATGCCATCTCCCAGAAGACAGGGTAGCCCGGAAGTGGGAGCAAATACTTGATTAGACAGGTATCAGCAATCCCCCCCCCCCCCCAAAAAGTAAGCCCAATAAGCAGAAGTTCCATTTTTGGGTGGAACTCCGCTTTAATACTTTCCTAAGTTGTTATCTTGTAAAGAAAAAGTGAGGCCATAAGAGCCTGTTCTGTGTGCATATGATCTGCAGCAGTCATACAGCCATGAATCCAAAACATTTTTCATTAGGGCCTCATGAACTGTACAAGAAGGAAACATTCTTTAGGGTTTTGCATGGACATGTTCTACCTGAAAAACAAGCATAGTCAGATCACTTGAAGGACATGCAGCAGAAACCTCTTACACACAGTCAACTTCAAAAACGACAGAAGAAACATTTGGAATTCCATGTGCAAATGTATTTTAACCCCCAGAGAACTTGACACCATAATACAAGTGCATCAGTACAGTGGACCTGTCCTGCAAAACACACATTACATTGTTTTTTTTGCCCCGAGAGGTTAGGAACTACTAACAAAACACGTTTTGGAGTGTATGTTACATTTTAAAATATTCACCTTTATGAACCGCTCATCGAATACCAACTAGGATCCCCTTTTGCCACCAAAACAGCCCTGACCCATCGAGACATGGACACCACTAGACCTCTTTAGCTATGCTGTGGTATCTGGGACCAAGCCACCAGTAGCAGACCCTTTAAGTCCAGTAAGTTGCAAGGTGGGCCTCCCAGTATTGGGCTGTTTTTTTCCCCCAGCACATCCCAAAGATGCTCAATTGAGAGCTGGAGAATTTGGAGGCCAAGCAAATACTTTAAAACTCATTGTTATGCGCCTCAAATCATTCTTGAACCTTTTTACAGTGTGGCAAAGCACATTATATTGCCGAGAGAGACCATTGCCATCAGGGAATACTGTTTACACGAAGGGGTATACTTTGACACAAACAATGTTTAGGTTAGGGTGACCAGACATCCCCAGTTTCAGGGGACAGTCCCCTGATTGAGGACACTGTCCCCGGCCCAAGTTTGTCCCTGGTTTTGTCCCCAGATTGCATTTAATAGCGGGCAGAAGCAATTTCAGTCAGTGTAGAATTTAAATTAAAAAAATGAATTACACACCCCCGCTCTGCCGTGGCTACTAGCATAGGGGGTTGTATTTTTCCCATTATCTGTGCCCCTTTCTGATGATCATGTGCTGGTCGGAGCGGAGGAAATATTTTTTCCGTTTCAGGCGCATGCCCATTCAGCTTCGCTCGCATGTTCTTCTGCCTTGGTTCAAATCCTGGCCAGACACCTGTCTATCTCCTTGCCTTCCCTGGCAGAGTTATCTTCCTCCACTCCCCATCCAGTAGTAGCCGGGGTCCGAAGAGTAATGTCGCGTACACACGGTCGTTTTTTGCGATGAAAAAAAAACTTCGTTTTTTTAAAACGTCATTTAAATTGATGGTGTGTGGGCAAAACGTCGTTTTTTGTCTTAAAAAAAAACGACCAAAACAAAATTCCAACATGCTTGAATTTTTTGTGTCGTTTTTCAAAACGTCGTTTTTTGTTTCACAAAAAGTCACCATGTGTAGCAAAAATGTCGTTTTTCAACCCGCACATGCCCAGAAGCTAGTTATGAAGCGAGCTTCAATGGAAAAGAGTGGTGAACGTAACCTCGCTTTTTGTGAAAAAAACGATGGTGTGTAGGCAACATCGTCTTTGAAAAGTGACGTTTCAAAAACGTCGTTTTTAACTTCACAGAAAACGTCGTTTTTTTTCATCACAAAAAATGATCGTGTGTACGCGGCATAAGACTTGAGAGGCTGTGAGGCGGGCGGCGACGGGCAGAGAGTCGCTGATTGCCGCCATTACTAGTAAAGAAAAAATATGTCCCCGGATTTCATTTTAAAAATCTGGTCACCTTAGTTTAGGTAGGTGGTCCAAAGAACACTCACATGAAGGTTAGGACCCAAGGTTACCTTCTTCACATGCTGCCATCTATTCCCCAGGAAACTATGCACACACATCCAGCCATTCACATGATGTTAAAGTGTTACTAAACCCAGAACCATGCATTCACTATATCTGGTCTCCCATGGAAATGCAATTTTAGTAAATAACTGCTAAATGATTTTCCTCATCAGCAGTACATGGCAATCTTGTGACTGCTATTGGTGCCCAGCTGAGCACTGATTAAGGGCCCTTTCACACGTTCGTCCATTTTTTAGGGATGAAAAACGGACCGCAATGCTTTCCTATGGGATAGCGTCTGTTTACATCTGTCTCCGTTAAGCTCCGTTTTTTTTGAACGGAAGAAGACCCTATTTTTCTTCCGTCAAAAAAACGGAACGGACGAAAAACGGATGTTAGCGGACGATCCGTTTAACATCCGATCCGCTAACATCCGTTTTCATCAAAATATGTAATAAAATAAAAGTTCCAACGGAAAAAAAACGGGACGAAAAAATAAAAATAAAACAGACAACTGATGAACGGATGACAAAAAACGGACCTAAAAAAAATGGTCGCACGTGTGAAAGGACCCTAAAGCTTGCAGGATGAGTTTTCATTCTCTGCTACTTTTCCTATGAGGCTGCATGACTCCTGATCCACCGTCTGGATAGTGCCGATTGGCCTGTGTCGATGATGCACCCTTCCAAAAAAAAAAACACACAAACACATGCAACCTTTTAGCCATACGCATCAAACTGAGTATGTGCAGAGTGCTCCCAAGACTCTGTACTATAAGGAGATGGGGGCAGTGGAAGGAGGGGAGGATCCGAGAAGACAGGATCAAACAGCCTTTTTACACAATGCAGAGGATTAACCCCTTAGATTCCACAGCGAGTAGAACAATCATGCTTTACTGCACACAAACTGGTTTTACTGTTGTGGGTTTAATAACACAAAAAAAAAAAAAAAAAACACATGATCAGACCAGGGCACCATTGCCATGTGAACCAGTTTGAATGCTCATGTGCCCTTTGTAGGCACTTTTGCCTCTCGTCTTCATAAACAATACCCTGGCCTGCAAAAAGACATCTTCCTGCACACCTAAAATCAACACACTTGGTACTAACCTTTCTAACAGGTCCAACGAAATCACTCAACATTTCCATGTGCACAATAATGAGGTTGTAAAATGTTATTTATTTTACAAATGGGTTCCTTTAAGCTGGTGCATTGTTGGTTCACTAACCCTTTCCTTAGATTTCCCTTCTAAAAGCTTGCCCCCATCATCCGAGCCGTTCTGGCTGGGGGTTAGTCAGTGTGCTCGGACCTCCCTTGGGACTACATCCCTGCGGGGAGACGCTGTGAACATTCACAGGGGAGGAGGCGAGCACGCTGGCTAACCCCAAGCCAGAATCGCTCCAATGATGGGGGCAAGCTTACTGGAGGAGGAATAGGAAGTGAGAAATTCAGACAAGAAAAAAAAAAAAAAACACATATTTAGAAGTATAAGGACAAAGGTAAGTGAGCCAACAATACACTAGCTTAAAAAGGAACCTATATAGAAAACAAAAAACCTTGACAAACCCTTTAAAATGCTAAAAGGAACCCATAAGGCAGTTAAAGGGGAGCGCCACTGTTAAAAAAAAAAAATATTATTATATTATTATTAATAAAAGCCAGCAGCAACAAATACTGCAGCTGCTGAATTTTTTAAATATTGGGACACTTGCCTGTCCTGGATTCCAGTGACGTCTGCAGCAGAAGATGAGCGATCGCTTGTCACTTTTCTGCCCCACCGCCATCCTCGGTGAGGGAATCAGGAAGTGAAGCGCTCCGGCTTCACGGCACGATTCCCTAAGGCGCATACGCGAGTCGCGCAGTGCCGTCCTCACTGGTTCCCGCTGTGTTCTGGGAGCCGAGTGTTTCCCAGAACACAACAGGCGGGAAGTGACGCACTACCCCCAAGTGACCCCACAGAGAGGACTCACGGAAGTGGGTGCAAATACCCGTCTGACCGGTATCTGCACCCCCTCCCCCCTGAAAAGGTGTCAAATGCGACACCGGGGGGGGGGGGGGGGTTCCGATGAGCAGAATTTCCACTTTAGGGTGGAGCTCCGCTTTAAAATGAATGCATTACATAGATGTATTATAAGATGGCACACCAATATCCTGCTTATGGATAGTGTGATAAAAATAGTATAATGTGTAATATACCAATTTCAAATTGTCAAGAAAGCCAGAAAGACCAGTCCAAACCACAGAGTAAAGATACCGAAATCTCAGTGATGTGGTCAGAGGACAGGTTGGGTGATAATGATCTCACATTATGACAGAAAGTCACACCCTGTCAGCCTCTTTGAAGTGCCCCTATGCATAATAGGATGTCACAAAGAACAATATTTTTCCACACTTGTGCATTTTATATTAATACACACAAGAATTACAATAAAAATACTGTAAACTTCTTGTACGTAGAAAAGAGCATTCATACCTCCCAGATCCTGCATTACTGTCCCAGGATTTAGATTTAAGAAAATCCTGGCGTCCCGTGGGTCCAGGACATGTCCTGATGCTGGGACTTATTCCAACACCAGGAAGCTGCAAGTACTGCCAGGTGAAGCGATCACAGTTCAAGCATTGACATAAATTAAAGCTAGGGATTGAGTGGAACAAGTAATCTGCATTACTCAAGTAGAAGGCTAGGTTCACACATGTGTTGCAGAAGCACTCAGTCACGTGCTTTCAAGCGCAAAAAAACATGCATCCCTTCTGCAGATAGACGGCAGGAACGCTCACGTATATAGTAACACGTGGTTGCGCCAACCCTCATGGTAAAGTAAACAACTGTGCCTGATCTCCTGTGCTAAATATATCTGTATATTAGTAAGTAACGAGCGATAAAGGGATAAAGGGTTTGCTGCCAAATACCCAAATGTGTTCCTAAAATGAAGATAAAAATACTAGTAAAGAACTACCCTAATGAACATACAAACAAATGGTCTCAGTGCTCTATGTGGATCCTCTAATGGGGATAACACCACTCCTCTGTTGGTGCTTGCAATGTGTCCTATAATAATCATGGGCAGTATTGCTCAGAAAAGAAAGTAAAAGACCAACATAGTGTTGAATCTTAAAAATCTTTAATAAAAAATAAAAAAATAAAAACACACACACGCGCGCCTGTGCAGCCCCTAAGGATCATTTGCCTGTTTAGTTGGTAACAAGCTCACAGGGTATAATCTTGCTTAGAATGCACGCAGACATCAATAGACCCCACTTACGCATTTTGTCACACTTCGTGACTGTCTAAAAAGGATCATTTTGAAACTATATTTCCTTATGCCTGGAATCCGATCTGATACCAGCTTATTTGCATTATGCTCTTTACTTGTGGACCGAGGGCTTTCACACTGAGGCGATGCGCTGGCAGGAGAGAGAAAAAAAAAATCTCCTGCAAGCAGGATCTTTGGAGCGGTGAGGAGTGGCGTGTATACCACTCCTTCCTATTTAAAACAATGGCAAACCGTAGTAATACCGCCCGCAGTGCACCTGTGCAGTATTAACCCTAGCGGGGGTCAATACCGCATCGCCAACGGCCGAATCCTGCGGCAATTCCGACAGTATATCGCTGCTATTTTTTTAGCGCTGCTATACTGCCACCCCACCTCCCCCTTATCACATTTTGTTGCTATGAAAAAGACAGAACATACACTGTTTTATCCAGCTGTATTTACTAGTGCAACTCATAACATCCAAGTAAAAAGAGAACACAAAGATGTCAGAAAAAAAAGAGGGGGGGGGGGGGGGGGGATAACCGCCTTCTGTCAATAGTTTGTTGAACCACCTTTTGCTTTAATTACAGCCTTTAGTCTATTGTGATATCTACTAGCTGCAATATTTGCTCACTCTTTGCAGAACTGCTCAAGTTCAATTCAATTGGTAACCATTTGTGGACTGCAGACTAAAGTCATTTTAAAGATTTTCAATGGGGTTTAAGTCTGGGCTCCGACTAGGCCTTGCAAGGACATTCACCATTTTCTCCTTCAACCACTGTGTGGTCATTTTTGCTGTGTGCTTTGGGTCAATGTCATGTTGGAAGGTAAACCTTCTTCCCATTGACAACTTTTTGGCAGAGAGCCACAGATTTTCCTTAAGAATTTGATGGTAATTTGTCCCATCCAGTTTTTCCTCTATCCTGATAAGTGCTCCAGGTCATGCTGCAGAGAAAAACACCCCATAACAGGATATTACCACCTCCGTGCTTTACTGTAGGAATGGTGATCTGTACTGGATTCAAAGTTGGGAGGTATGCTTATTAGTACCACACCAACAAAATAACTACTACCCATTCTTATGCCATCATAAATAACTATTAATACCGATGTATTTAGTCAGTCATTCATATTAATAGCCAGTATCTATGAATCTTCAAGTACTTACAAATTATATGTTGTTCAGTGGCGACATATGCAAATGTGTGAGAAATTTCCATAATATAAAAAGTATGACTTGTATAAATAAAAACACACACATTTATTGGCGTATAGCACTCACTTTTTTTACCCTGAAAATAGAGGGTAAACTGTGCCTGCATGTTATACGCAGATCTGTGTGAAGTTGGCACCCCATGTTTGTAAAAATCGGAATAAAAATATACCATTTGTTTGTGCCGCTTTGGTTCCAGAGATATTGAGCGTTATATTTTCTGTAACCACACTGACTTTACACCTCGTTATTAAATCTTACATACAACTAGATTCATTTGTTCCCAGTTTGTGCAGATTTGGTGGATATTATGCGTGATGTTTTACTTCACATGCATAGTTTTGCCACCCCCCGCAGGGATTCCTTTTCTAGTGCCATTGGTACATACAAAAATCTTTATTATAATACTACTTCAATCAAATCAAAAAGTACATGTATACAGAAGTATTTTGCTAGCGGATATTTTGGGTAAGTACCAACAAGAACAATATAAGATTCCAAATCAAACAATGGCGCCTTTTTTTTTTAATTCAGCAACATGGGGTGCAACATGGGGTGCAATACGCGCAATATCTCCAGAACTAAAGTGGCACAAACATTTATTTTTGCGGCACAAACGAATGGTGCGTTTTTAAAAAAATTATTAAAAAAGCAACATGGGGTGCAAAGTGGCCAGGGCTTGCATTAAATTGAATGTTTTATATCTCAGAAACCAAACCGGCACAAACGAATGTTATATTTTTATTCAGATTTTACAAACATGGGGTGCCAACTTCACTATACGCAGGGGGCTGTGGAAAGGGTTTTTCCTGAAACTTCCCTCTTAAAGTTAGGGTGCGTGTTACACACCGATAAATATGGTATATTGGCCATTTTTCAGAGAATATGAATAAACAAAAACTTTTCACTCATAGTGTTTGGCTAAAGCCATTTATGATCAACTGTATTTACCCTTTTTAAATCATAAACTACCCTAATCAAACATTTACAGTTCTTAATACCGTGTATTGTCCCCTTTAACATCAATGACAGCTTGAAGTCTTTTGTGGATGAGGCTTTTTATCTAAGATGGTAAAACTGCCCATTCTTCTTGGCAAAACTCCTCCAGTTCCTGTAAATTCTCTGGCTGTCTTGCATGAACTGCACATTTGAGATCTCCCAAGAGTGGCTCAATGATATTGAGGTCAGGAGACAGATGGCCACTCCAGAACCTTCACTTTATTCTACTGTAGCCAATGACAGGTCCACTTGGTCTTGTGTTTTGGATCATTGTCATGTTGGAATGTCCAAGTACGTCCCATGCGCAGCTTCCTGGCTGATGAATGCAAATGTTCCTCCAGTATTGATAACATACTGCATTCGCCTTGCCATCAATTTTGACCAAATTTCCTGTGCCTTTGTAGCATTTTCCACTTCTTGATTAGAGTTTGAACACTGCCGATTGACATCCTCAATTCCTTGGATATCTTTTTATATCCCTTTCCTGTTTTATACAGTTCAACTACCTTTTCCTGCAGAACCTTTGACAATTATTTTGCTTCCCCCATGACTCCGAATCCAGAAATGTCAGTGCAGCACTGGATGAAAGATGCAAGGGTCTGTCAGGAGTCCAGAAAATCATTGACTTTGTTTTTATTTATTTTTTTACACATACACTAATTACAAGCAAACAGATCACAGGTTAGGATGGTTATCTTTTTTTTCACAAGAAATAGGATGGTTATCTTTAATAGCCATTCAAACCCCTTTGTCTCAACTTGTGTGCATGTTATCAGGCCAAAATCACCAGGGTATGTGGACTTTTGATCGGGTCATTTGGGTAATTTCTGTTGCCCGATTAATAAATGGCTTCAGCCAAACACTTACCATGAGTGAATGAAATGTTTTTATGTTATCATTCATATTCTCTGAAAAATGGTCAAGAAATCAAATTCGCCAGGGTGTGTAAACTTACGAGCACAACTGTATGTACACACACACACACACACACACACACACACACACACACCTCAGCAACAGAGGCAGACAAATTTATCTAGAATCAAGAGTAAGTCAGTAACTCATCAGCAAGCCTTTTTAAGGGAAACCTGTGCTGAAGGAAATATGGCATCTGGCAAATAAAGCGCTAGCAGGCCGCTTCTCGTAGCAAACCAATCATTTAGGCCCAGTTCACATTTTGATGCTCCATTGTGGCATGTTATCAAAACATGCATTGGGGCAGCCTCTTCATTTGATTGGACGGACAATCCACCAGAGCAAAAAATGTAAATATAAAAAAAAAAAAAAAAAAAAAAAACTCCCAAACAAGTTATACTTACCTACTCTGTGCAGTGGTTCTGCACAAAGGAGCCCAGATCCTCCTCTTCTCGGGTCTCACTTTGGTACTGCTGGCCCTTCCCGTTGAGTGCCCCCCACATTTATTCGGGCATGGAGCCACGGCCCGGTCCCATCCCCTTTCTCTCCTCATTGGCTCCTGCTGCTGTCAATCAGTCAGAGAGCCAATGTCACTGTGCTGCTGTCAAAGCCAATGAGGAGTGGAGCCCTGGACAGCCAAATCTCTCATACAACATCGCTGGATATAGATGGACCTCAGGTAAGTATTAGGAGGGCTTCTGCACATAGACTGCAAAACCTTCTGCCTTTACAACCACTTTAAGTCATAGAACTGAAGTTCAAGGGTCATCATTACTGCTAGGAAATAAGCATTTACGGGAAGTGGTCAGCAATGTCCCGCTTAGCACACATTTCCTTAAACCAAGGAATATGCACATCCATTTCCAACATGCAACAGTAGTTTTGTCTTTGTTGGCTACAAAGTCACTGGCAACAGTCTATTAAGAACATGTAAGGTGATATTGGGGGGGGGGGGAGAGAAGAAGGAAGAAATAGATGTAGGAACTTAAAAAAAACACATGCGCCAAAAACATCAGCTGCATGCACTCTGAATATCTCCTAAACTTGCACAGTTTAGGAGATATTCACAGTACCTACAGGTAAGTCTCATTATTGGCTTACCTGTAGGTACAAACAAATATATATATATATATATATATATATATATATATATATATATATATATATATATATATATATATATATATATACACACACACACACACACGACTTTACTTCCACTGAACAGGGATCTGCCTAACTAAACAAGGCAGATTCACGTTCAGACAGAAGGGGGGGCGGAGTAGGGATGGATTCTTCATTCAAATCCATTTCTTCCCTTAGTGAAAGCAGCACACATAGTAAACCCAAACACCGGCCAAGCACACAGTTAACCCCCTTGATTGTCCTAGTGTCATTAGTACATTGACACTGCATATTTTTAGCACTGATCATTGTATTAGTGTCACTGGTTCCCACAAATGCCTCGTTTCCACTGAACGAAACGGTTCGGGTCGGTACAGTTAGAATGGACCGGTCTATTCTTAAACCATGTCGTGGAATACACACTGGCCTAAATTTATGAAGGAATGTTACCACCAATTTTTTATATATATATATTTTTTTTTGTGCTATAAACAAAAAAAAAGACAAATTTTGAAAAAACGCATCCCATATTTTGTTATGGGATGCGTTTTTTCAAAATGTATCTTTGTTTATAGCGCAAAAAATATAACGCAAAAAGGTGATCAAATACCACCAAAAGAAAGCTTTATTTGTGGGGAAAAGAAAAATGACAAATTTGAGTACAGTGTCGCCCAACCACGCAATTTTCAGTTAAAGTAATGCAATGCTGTATTACCAAAAAAATTGCCTGGTCATGGAGGGGGGGGGGGGGTAAATCTTCTGGCAGTCAAGTGGTAAAGGTAAGCATAATGCTGAAGGTAGGTGCTTTAATTTGCCAAATAACTGTTCTGGAAATTTAGAGCTAGGACCACAGGAGGTCCCTTGGCAAGGGCACTACGGCCTACACATGTATTTACAATATATGTACAAACAAAACCCTCTGTTTTTTTTTAACATAAACAGTTAGGGCCAATTTGGTTGTTTTGCAGGCTGGCAAGTAATCCGAAACCCATGGTTTGTCATATGGGGTTTTAAGCCTAAGCTTATGCAATGTAGAAATAAGGACTCCATGATACCTACTACCCCAGATGTGCTTAAGTAGAACTTTAGCCAAACAATTTTTGAGATTTAAAACAAGTGGGAAGGAGTTACAGCCCATGTTGGATTCGTCTCGCTTTGTGTCCCCATTGGGGATTTATTTCTTTAGTAATCTTCCTGGAAAAAAAAAAAGTTTCCAAAACTGAAAGAGGTGAAAAGTGAAAAAAGGAGGGGGGGGGGGGAATGCTAGATTTTACAGTTGTTACTGCAACAGTAATGGTGGGAAAAATCTACCACTGGGGACACTTATTCTTGCGACAGCCGTCAAAGCTGCCCATTGTATCTCTGGGAACCGGAAGAGTACAAGTGCATAGCATGCAACACATCAAAGTCAGGTCACTCCATGTAAAAGGACCGGTGCTTGCCCATTGGCCTAGCACTGCCACATAAGGGTGGGAAGAGTCCCCACTGGAGTGATTTAGAGGCTACATGGGGCCATCTTTCCTTGCTTCCAGTGACTGAAGGTTACTGCAGGAGAAAAAAAAAAAGGCACAGGCAAAGCACAGGATCACTTTAAATCTCTCATCCCAGCCAAAACTAGAATGTTTGATTCTAGAACATTGAATAAACCAACAGTTTCATATATCTATTTAGAGGAAAGTTCTCTGCAGCTGGGTACACAGCTCTATCCACCTACTATACCTACTAGGGGACTTCATTCTACACACTGGCATATCCCCCATGGGTGCAATGTGTCCAGGATACATGGGCCCCAAGGGGGGGGGTGCTCACTGTGCCCCCACACATTGCACAAGATGTTGTGGGGAAACACAATCAATTCCCCCTTAAGTGTGCCTGATGGATGCAGCTGCATTTGTCACGGGCAGCTGGGAGGCCTATAGCAGGGCTGTCAATTAGCCCAACACCTACTCGACCTGTGATTGGCTGTAGATTTAGCCCCCACCTACTCCACCTGTGATTTAGCCCCACCTACTAGGCCACATAGGAGGAGGTGAGCCGAAGCTGTATTACTGCGATAGTCCAGGGAGATGGAGAACAGTGGTAAGCGGTGCATTGGTGGGGTCCGTTTGACTGCGACACAGAGGCTCACTTACTACTGACCCTCTGCATCACTTAATTTTGACCCCTGAACTCTGTAGTAACGCAGAATTCAGGGGTCAGTAGTAAGTGACACAAAGGTCAGGGGTGCAGAGGTCATGGGGCATTAGTAAGCGACTTACTACCGACCCTTGAACAGGTGCCCCAGCGTTTAATGTTGGGCCCTGCCCCTTTACAGGTGCTGTACAGTCCCTATGCAACACCCTTTCATTCTATACTATGCAAGTCAACTTCATGTTCACAGTGTCTCCCTGCAGGGATGTAGTCCCAAGGGTGGTCCAAGCATGCTGACTAACCCCCCAGCCAGAACGGCTCAGATAATGGGGGCAAGGTTACTGAGGAACAGGAAGTGAGACATTTAGACAAACAAAAACAAAAAACATTTAGGGAAATCCAAAAGGAAAAAGGGTAAGTGAACCAACTAGCTTAAAGGTAGCCATTTAGAAAATAAAAAACAAACCTTTACAACCCCTTTAACCACACTTTAAAGTGGTTCTTCAGTCTGAAACAAAAAAATGTAAAGTCAGCAGCTACAAATGCTGCAGCGGCTGTCTTTTAATAGGACAATTACTGGTCCATGGATCCAGCATGGTCCTCATCCGCGCTGTCTCTTTAGGTCCAGGCGCCGGCATGCAAACTTTGGGAAGCCAGCTATGAATGCTTGTGGCTTCACAGCCAGCTTCCCACTGTGCAAGCTCAATGGTCCCACAGCTTTCTGGGAACTGTGGTGTGTTCCAGTGAACTGCAGGGGAAGGGGGGGGGGGGGGGGCTGACTGAACTTTTACTCGGATCACCCCGCTAGCTGCCCCCCCCCCCAAAAAAAGGGGGAGTTCTGCTTTAAGCCATGCCCGATGTCCAGCACAAATAGAAACAGCACGCTGCTTTTTTCATGGCACAGTCTTGCGCCCAGGACCAGAAACCAAGGAATGTTTCAATCACTATCTGTTTATATGCAAAAGATAAGCTTTAGGTTGACAAACCCTTTAAATAACTCACCATTTAGAAAGTAAACATTATTGCTGAGCCCAAATAAGACAGTTTTAGGTCTGTGGGCCTTTACATGGAGAATCAAATAACAGCTTTGACAGGACGCATAATCAGAATATATTTTAGCTCAAAGCCAGTGGTCTCCAAACTGCGGCCAAGAGGCCAGATGTGGCCCTTTGCTTGACTTTAGCAGGCCCTTGGGGCACCATTGCCTCCACCCAATGACGGGGGCACTATTGCCTCCACCCAATGACGGGGAACTCTCTCTAATACTAACAATGGGGCAATATTCCTCCCACTAATACCAATGGTGGGGCATTGTTCACTTCCATCGGCACCAGAGCATTGCAGGCCACAGTCTGGCCCTCTCAAAGTCTGAAGAACAGAAAAACTGTCCATTTGTTCTGAAAGTTTGGAGACCCCTGCTTGAAACTAAAGCTCTCCGACATCAACCTCACCCACATTTCTGGACTTTAGCAACATAGTACGCTCAAACACTAAACATATCACACAATGAATAATGAGAAACAAGATTTGCATGTTCTTACCCCAGGCCAGGAATTCTGTCACGTTCTTGTCCCGACGGAAAGTTGCTACATTGCATTCTTGACACAAGCAGACAAGGATGTCTAGAAGGGTTTCCACACTTAAGGAATGGCATCCAGCACCATGGGGGCCTTTGAGGACCAGGTCCTCCAAATCCTTCAGCCTTCTCTCCACCGACATCTTGACGATTCTCCAGCACCAAGGTGCTGGCAAAGTCCCACTCTTTCACGCCAGATCAAAAAAGAGCCCACTATGGCGTATATACGCAGGTTTATCCAAAAGTTCCGTAAATAACCAAATGTAGAATGGAAGCTTGATGTCTCCCAAAAATTCTAGGCCCCTGTAAGTGTCTTGTTAAATTACACAAATATAAATACTTATTAAAAAACAAGCCGCACGGTGACATTTAGGGGGGGTGGGGAGAATAAGTCGCGTTTGGCTTTTTCCAAGCTTATCGCAGCTAACTTTGGATGGGGTGAGGAGCGTAGTCACTCATTCATATCACACACCTGGATGTCTAAGCTCGCCCTCACTCCTACAGACCGTGCATCTACAATCACCCATACGATCACCCGCACACCCAGCCACACTTTCCCCAGCCGTCACGCACACACGCATTCACACAGCCCATTGTGAACATAGACTGCAAGACTGACGCACAACAGCAACACTCTTATTAGACACACAATCACAGGGACATTCCATGCTTGTCAATGGCTTACACCTTTCATTGCAGAGAATGGCAAGCCTTCAGCATGAACACCCAGAGGGGTCAGCCAACCACAACACTCACTAACCTGTGTGATGACTCCTCAGGTGTGTGTTCACTAATACACCCACACCCCTGTGCTGTGCCACTGACTCCCTGAGCTCAATGGGTTACCCGTCTACCTGTGCCCATACTAGACATAAAGGAGCCGAATAGACTACACCAGAAATAAAGGCGCTGTCTGAGCCTGCACTAGGAATGAAGGAGCCGATATCCCTCCCGGCACACGGTGAGCGCTTCCTGAAGTGGCCGCAATCAGCTCCCTTCTTCCCTCACCTGTACAGGTCACGCCCAAACACCGGAGAGGGCGTGGCTACACGGCGCATTCCCACGCCTCCCCGTGCACACCTGGGAACGCCCCCACCGTTGATTGACGTCTCGCACAGCTAGTGAAAAGTGACTAATCTCAGCAAAACAAAGTCACGTGGCCGGAGATAATGGCGGTGTGTGACAGCACGGGCTTGTATTGTACAGAGGGGGCAATGTCCTCCAATGACATGATCCGGCAGGTTGTGGAGTCTGCCAGCTTGTCATTCTTTAGAAGTTCCCAGCCTTCCAAACCTGCTGGGACTTGTCACCCTGTACAAGTGAAGAAGATTACGAGCCGACTATGTATTAGCATATTACATTATATTATATATTAGCTGGACAGGTGTGTTGTATGCTTGCTGGACATGACATCTAGAAAGTAGATATTTTTACCAGTGACCAATTTAAGGACTAAGCCTGTTCTGACATTTGTTGTTTATAAGTAAAAATCTGTATTTTTTGCTAAAAAAATTACCTAGAACCCTATAACATTTGATTTTATATTTTTTTTTTTAGCAGAGACCCTTTGAGAATAAAATGGCATTTGTTGCAATATTTTATGACACAGCGGTCTTTCAAATACTTTTTATTAATGCACTTTAATAAATTAAAAGCGAAGTAAGGTTTTTTTCTATTTATTTATTCCCCCCCCCCCTTTTTATACTTGCCTAGGTGGATGCTGCATCTGTCCCCTGGCATCACTACACTGAGAACCGAGCCATCAAACATCACTGATGGCTTGGTTCTCACAGATCCCAGAAAGGAGAGCTGCTGACTGTCAATCGGCAGCTCTCCGCTCTGCCCCTCCCCCCCACGCTCATTGGAGCGATGAGCTGTGAAGGAGCGGGGAGCGGCCGTCATAGGCTCTCAACGGATCACTGAAAGGCTGAGACAGGCATCAGTCCAGTCACCTGGCGGATCCAGACTTTATTGTCGGGATGATGCGGTGCCTGGACTGATTCCAGTGACGTCAGCAGAGAGCGGAAAGATCAGGTCACAGCAGTGTCAAACTGATGGCACTCCTGTGACCCATAGGAGAAGACCAGCCAAACAAGTTTAGGTTGGACTTCTTTAAAAAAAAAAAAAAAGTAAACACAATTTTTTGTATAATGTGAAAGATGATGTTACGCCGAGTAAATAGATACCTAACAAGTCATACTTTAACCACTTTCCGCCCGCCCACCATCAAATGACGTGGGGCAGAGGGGCTCTGGTTCTGGGTGGACATCATATGACAGTGCATCTGAACGACCGCACCTGCAGGGGGGTGCTCAGTGAGGTGATCGTGGTCATGCAGTGTTGCTAGGAAACGGAGTGACCCTGATCTCTGTAAAGAGCCGATAATGCGGCTCTTTAACCATGTGAGTGGCTGTGTCCAATCACAGCCGGTCACATGTTAACAAGGAAGTGCTTGTAATCGGCGCTCCTCGCTTCACACTGACACACTGACTGTGGCGAGCCGATCAGCGGAATCTCCTCGCAGGGGACAGTAAGAGATGTAATCAGGGCACTGATGATCAGTGCCTTGATTACATTACAGCACCAGAAGTGCCAGCAATCAGTGCCCATTAATGATGCCAGTCAGTGCTGCCTATCAGTGCCACCCATCAATGCCCATTAGTGCCACCCATCAGTTCCCTCCAGTGTTGGCTATCAGTGCACGTCTGTGCCACTCATCAGTACCACCTATCAGTGCTCATCAGTGCCACATATCAGTGCAGACATTTCCATATCCATAAGTGCAGAAAATTAGTGCCAAAAAAAAAAAAAAAAATTACAGCAGTGATTAAATACCACCAAAAGAAAGCTATATTTGTTTGAAGAAAATTATAAAATTTCAAGTGGTTACAGTGTAGCATGACTGCGCAATTGTCATTCAAAGTGTGACAGCGATAAAAGCTGAAAAATTTCCTTTGGCAGGAATGGGGTGAAAGTGCTCTGTAGGCAAGTGGTTAAAATTGCGCATGCTTGTGGAATGGCGACAAACTACGGTATTTAAAAATCTCCATAGGATTGGGATGCCCTGCCTCCCATATACTGTAATGCGGCATTACAGTATATTCCATCAGAAAAAAAATCCATGGTTTTGTTGTCGGAAATTCCATGGATTTTTTTTCTGATGGAATTTAGGCTCAAACTTATGTTGCATACACACGGTCACACAAATGTTTTTTGGAAACTCCGAACATCAAGAATGCGGTGACATACAACAAGTTCAATGATTCCGAGCATGTGTAGGATTTTTGTGCTTCGGAATTGCATACAGACGATCTGAATTTCGGACAATAATTTTTTCCCGTCGCAAAATTTGAGGACTAGCTCTCAAATTTTTGCTGTTGGAAATTCCGACAGAAAATGTCTGATGGGGCCTACACACGGTCGAAATTTCCAACCAAAAGCTGACATCAAACAATTCTTGTCAGAAATTCCAATCGCGTGTATGCGGCATAAGAGTTTTATTTTGTTGCATAGTTTTGCTTGTTTTGGGTCTCTCATGTAGTTGGTTGGATGCCTTCCCAGCTCTATGCACTGACAACATTTTCTTTACTGTGCTATTCCTTCGTGCCGCCCATACTGTGTACAATACACAGTATGGGCGGCACGAAGGAATAGCACAGTGAAGAAAATGTTGTCAGCGCATAGAGCTGGGAAGGCACTGTCTTTAATGCATAGAATGCATTAAGATAAAAAAAACTTCTGCCTTTAGAACCACTTGAACCTCACTGATTATGTCTGATTTTTGAATCCCAAAGCGGTACATTGTTTTGCATAGAAATTTGGCGATTTATATTGTAGGCCTGTAATTCTTAGGAATAACTCACTTAAATCTGTCCAAACAAGAGTCTAGTAGACACCCCAGGTATGATAAAGTTTGAAACACAAAATCATAAATTATAATATAATAAATAATAGTAATAATCAACCCTCAAAATTAACACTCGCCTGCTCGCTGTCTGGTTGTTCAAAGTGCAGGGAACATAACAGCTTTCAATTTAATAGCTGTGTTTTCCGCCGCGCTGTCATATAAAGCCCCTCACCCTTGTCTGGGCACTTTGATAGACAGATCACCCATCCCAGGATTGGACGGGTGGTCTGTCTATCAAAGTTTCCCGGACAAGGGGGAGGGGCTGTATATGATGACTTGCAGCGGTGAACACAGCCATTGAATTGAAAGCTGTTATGTTCCCTGCGCTTTGAACAACCAGGCGGCGGCGGCAGTGGTGGCGGCTCCGGCTCTTCTGACTCCTCTCCTCTCACCCAGCACAGGTAGGCTGCTATGGGGACATTTTGCTGCATTGGGCATAGTGGCTGCTCTGGGCACAGTGGCTGCTCTGGGCACAGTGGCTGCATTGGGGACATGTGCTGCATTGGTAGACATGGGCAGGCTTAATTTTTGGGCACGGATAAAGTTGTTGTTAATATTTATTTCTATAACTTAATTCTGCATAAAACATTTAAGTGTCATTTCATGAGATCATTTATGAGGGCGTGTCTAGGGGGATTAGGGGCAGGACATGGTAGGGGTTGGGCGGGGCAACTGGTGGCGAGTAAGCCTTGAGGCCTGGCTAGTAGCTCAGGACTTAAAATTTTGAGCCCTGGTAATAATAATATAATACATTTTAATAATACATTTTATTCAATAAATGTCGTCACTTTCAGTGTCTGATGATGAATTTCTCTACGAATCACTATCACTCAATTCTGCAAGTAATTCTAATTCACTATTGCTGTCTAAAACCACTTTTGACGTAGAGGGATGCTTTTTGGATGCCATGGACGTTATCAAGTATCCAGGCAGAAAGAACAGTGTATATATATATATAATATAAACGTGCATGCAGGGCACTGGACAAAGCACTAGGGACAAAAGGAAGATGAAATGATTTGATACAGTAAGGTAATCTTACAGATGACAGTGTACTGTATGTGTTGTGTACTTTTTTGAATTTGCGCCAGGCTCCGCCCCCATGCGTTGCGACGCTCGCAGGAAACAGAGCTCGGAACAGTGATGAATCGGGCGGAGGACACAGCGGTAGGACATTGCAGGATCCTGGAGACAAGGTAAGTAACCTGTACCAGGATACTTCAGTGTAATCCCGAGTGTGGCTCAGGGTTAGCGCTCTTGGTACTGAAAATTAACCCTGAGAGACACTCGAAAATACCGCTAGGACGGTTAAATGTTCTTTTTTTATTAAATTTTTTTAACCTTCAGGCCCCATTTCACCCCTGAGTGTTTTGTAACCTGAAGCTTCAGAAAAAAATCAATTATTCTCCATAGTGGTGGTTCACATCTCTACAACAAAGTGCCTGAAGCCAAAAAAGTGTTGGAACTACTTCTGTAGCTTGATTTAAAGCAGCTGAAGACAGAAACACATAGAAATAATTGATAGTTTTCTCTGTTGGCTAATACAAAAATGCCAAAGCTCCAAAACTGGAAATCATTGTGCAAAAACATGCATACAAACGCACAACAAAATGTCATGGAAAAAATTAAATGCCCAGGTGTGAAAGCGGCCTTAGGGCTGTTCAGTACCGTTGTGAATACCATAGATCATGTTTCCAATACACTATTATCCCTGGACCACACAATTCATTGGGCCTGACTGTACAAGCAGCCGAACCCCACTACAATATATTTTGTCAGCTCTGTACACAGCAATGTAACCAACGTTCTAGCAAACACATGGCTGTAGTTTGAATGTACATTCCTGAGGGTGAAAATGCACAGGAACGCACAAGGGTGTGTATGGGCAGGCCTAAAAGATGAAGGAAAAAAATAAATAAAAAACCAAATAGGCTTAAAGTGTTACTGCCCTTTAAGTAAAAGGTCATTAGGCTACTTTTCCCTGAATAATTATTCCATTAGTTATGTCAGAGGTAGTTGGCTGCATCTATTGATTTTTAAATCATGCTAACTAGGTCACATTGCTTTAAGCCCAATAGCAGTCCTATGCATAACAAGTCATTTTCCACTCACACACAAGTAGTAAATTGGAAACTATTTACTTTTAGGTCAGAAGTAACATCAATAAAAAAGTCCACAGACATAGAACATTTTCCAAGTTTATTAAACCGTAACAAATAAATATTACATTTTGATTTAATCACAAGAATGCAATTAACTTAGCTTCAAAATGCTGGCAAATATACCCATCCCTAATGATCATTTTTCCGCATGGAAAAAAAAGTCCCTTTTTAAAAAAAAATATTTAAAATGATCGTGTGTGGGCTTCACATCATTTTTCGAGTTCTTAAAAACTACATTTTTTTTTTCCGAACATGCTGCATTTTTAACGACGTTTTAACCACTTGACCACTGGGCACTTAAACCCCCTTCCTAACCAGACCAATTTTCAGCTTTCGGTGCTCTCACAATTTGAATGACAATTACTCAGTCATACAACATTGAACCTATTTAAAATTTTTGTCCTTTTTTTCACACAAATAGAGCTTTCTTTTGGTGGTATTTGATCACTTCTGGGTTTTTTATTTTTTGCGCTATAAAAGAAAAACGACAAATTCTGTAAAAAATAAATAAATAAATCTTGTTTCTGTCATATTAGCAGGTTATTTCTCACACACAGCATATGCATACCACAAATTACACCCCAAAACACATTCTGCTATTCCTCCCGAGTATGGCGATACCACATGTGTGAGACTTTTACACAGAGTGGCCACATACAGAGGCCCAACATGCAGAGAGCACCTTCAGGCGTTCTGGAACACCCAGACCAATTCTGACATTTCTCTCCTACATGGAAAAATCATCATTTATGTGCTAGAAAATTACATAGAACCCCAAAACATGATATATGCTTTTTTAGCAAAGACCCTAGAGAATACAATAGCGGCAGTTACAACTTTTTATCTCGCATGGTATTTTCGTAGAAATGTTTTGAATGCGTGATTTAAAAAAAAAAACAGTTTTGTGCTAAGAAAAAAAATAAAGTAAAGTTAGCCCAATTTTTTTTCATAATGTAAAAGATGAAGTTACGCCGAGTAAATAGATACCCAACATGTCACCCTTTAAAATTGCGCACAATGATGGAATGGCGCCAAACTTCGCTACTTTAAAATCCCCATAGGCGACGCTTTAATTACTTTTATTGGTTACATGTTTTTAGTTACGGAGGAGATCTAGGGCCAAAATGATTGCTCTCGCTCTAACATTCGCAGAGATACCTCACATGTGTAGCTTGAACACCGTTTTCATATGTGGGTGGGACTTACGTATGCTTTCGCTTCTGCATGCGAGCACACGGGGACAGGGGTGCTTTAAAAAAATGGGTATTGCAGAGTATTTGGGTATTGCAGAGTATTGGGGTATTGCAGAGTATCGCGCAGGGTATTGGGGTATTGCAGAGTATTGGGGTATTGCAGAGTATTGCGCAGGGTATTGCAAAGTATTGGGGTATTGCAGAGTATCGCGCAGGGTATTGGGGTATTGCAGAGTATCGCGCAGGGTATTGCAGAGTATTGGGGTATTGCAGAGTATCACGCAGGGTATTGGGGTACTGCAGGTTATTGGGGTACTGCAGGGTATTGGGGTACTGCAGGGTATCGCTCAGGGTATTGCAGGGTATTGCAGAGTACTGGGGTATTGCAGAGTACTGGGGTATTGCAGAGTACTGGGGTATTGCAGAGTACTGGGGTATTGCAGAGTACTGGGGTATTGCAGGGTACTGGGGTATTGCAGAGTACTGGGGTATTGCAGGGTACTGGGGTATTGCAGAGTATTGGGGTATTGCAGGGTACTGGGGTATTGCAGAGTATTGGGGTATTGCAGGGTACTGGGGTATTACAGGTTACTGGGGTACTGTAAAGTATTGGGGTACTGGGGTACTGCAGGGTACTGGGGTATTTCAGAGTACTGGGGGATTGCAGAGCTGGGATGGATGGAGGGATGGCTGGATCTGTGACTGCATTTGTCACAGATCCAGCCACAGTACAGCTGCTGACACCCCGCTCCCCCCCCCCTCTCCTCGCACACTGTACCGAACGGTACAGAGAGGAGAGGGAGGAACCGGTTTGTTTACAAGTGATCGCGCCGTCATTTGACGTCATATCAGCGGCAATTTACCGTGATCCGTGATGCGCCGGGTCGAGCACGGACACTTCCGCGATCGTGTGTGGGCTAAAACGATGTTAAAAACCCAACCATGTTCAGAAGCAAGTTATGAGATGGGATCGCTCGTTCTGGTAAAACTACCGTTCGTAATGAAGTAAGCACATTCATCACGCTGTAACAGACAGAAAAGCACAAATCATCTTTTACTGACAGGAAATCAGCTAAAGCAGCCACAAGGGTGGCGTCATCCGCATGGAACTTCCCCTTTATAGTGCCGTTGTATGTGTTGTACGTCACCGCGCTTTTGCTAGAGCATTTTTTTTAAATGATGGTGTGTGGGCAACGTCGTTTTAATGATGAAGTTGGAAAAACTTCATTTTTTCTACATGCCGAAAAATGATCGTGTGTACGCAGCATGAGGCCTCATGCACACTGCAGCTGTAAAAAAAAAAACATTTTACAGGATGTCAGATTTTTTTTTCCTGCCCCTAAATGCCCCTCTGTTTTGTGTCTATATACGTGCAGGTTTTTAATGGCGTTTAGGGGCAGAGATCTGAATACACTAAAATCGCATTCATAAGAGGAATGTCTTGGCAAAAAAACTTCATCCGACGAGCCTACACATGTGTAAGTCTAGGTTCCCATCTTTGCGGCTGCGCTTGATGCGTTTTCAAGCATGTTTTGCAGTGCATTTTTAAACCTGTGATTTTATGCGTTTTATTTATATGCACTGTAAACATACTGTATAGCTGATTGCTAAGGAGGGGGCCGGGAGTTATCAGCTGTTAGCGAGGTTCCCAGCTGAAAACTGAATGTAAAAAACAAAAAATTGGCGGCAAATTGTGAAAAAAAAAAGGGGGGGGGTTCCCCCCCCCCCCCCCGGTCCATACCAGGCCCTTTGGGTCTAGTATGGATTTGGAGGAAAAACGGTCCCCCCGCGCCATGCTAAAATGTAAAAAAATAAAAATATGGCGTTGGGTTCCCTCCCCCTCTGGTCCATACCAGGCTCTTTGGGTCTAGTATAGATTTGGAAAAAATCCATACCAGACCCTTATCTGAGCATGCAAGCATGCAGCCCCATAGGTAAGGGAGGGGACGCGCAAGCAAGAGCCCCCCCAAATCATACCAGGCTGCATGCCCTCAACATGGGGGTGGCTCTGAGCCCCCCACCTCAAAGCACCTTGCCCCCATGTTGATGAGGACAAGGGCCTCTTCCTGACAACCCTGGCCATAGGTTGTTGGGGTCTACAGTTGGGGGGCTTATCAAAATCTGGATGCCCCCATTAACAAGGGGGGCCCCCAGATCCTGCCCCCCACCAATTTACCCCAAAAATTGTGAAATGTTAATAAAGCAGGACCCCTGTAGGGGCTGCTAAGTGATGTGACCCACCGGTCACCCTGCACGCCCAGGCATTCACTTCCCAGTCCCTTTTGAGACAATGAACAGTCCATGTGCTTGTTTTTGTTGTTTTTATTGAAGGGACAAACTTGGATGGGTAAAAGAATATGTGGGATGCCCAGTAAAGATCATACAAATTTGGTTAGGATAAAACTATGTACAGTCCAGTAGATTCACTCCATTCCTCCTCCTGCAAATCCTGCTTCCTATCTAATGATTCACTCCACTCACCTCTTCCTGCACATCACTTCCTATTTAGTGGTTCGCTCCATTCCTCCTGAATGTTGCTTTCTATTTAGTGGTTCCAGAAACAGCTAGCACGTGGTGATTAGGCCTGACACTGGCTCAGCCGGGCCTTAGAAATTGCCTTTCCTGGTGCCTCCATGGCAGCATACCTGTGATAGAGCTCCGCCTCGACTCCTCCTTCAGGGCTAGTGAATAGCATAAATTAAAAGGCATAGCCCCTCCCCCAACATTCTCTTTTTTTCCCTCATACCTTCTTGTGCTGGTAAAGAGTAGATGTATGTCCATACCTCTGCAGTCGGCAGCATCCGCCGGGTTTAGCCTTTCCCGTGCAAAGTCCTCATCTTGGGCCGCTCAAAGCGCTAAGAAGGCGGGGAACCCCTCTGTGGATCTGGTGGGGTCATATCACAGTTTCCTCACAGGAACAAAGTCTCTCACATCCATGATGAATGCAGTGGAGTCGCAAAAGGATCAGCTCACATCTTTCCAGGCTGGTGGTTTCCATTTTATTTTTAGGCATATATTGTTTTTTGTCTCTCCCCTCTCCCATCCCTTCCTTCCTTCCTTTAACTTGCCTATCTCCTTTTTTTAAAAAGAAAAAAATGTGTGCTTGTTGTCTTTTTTGTGATGCTCCCTTTAAGTCCAGTCAGTTTGATGGGGCAGGTGCCTTTTTATCCTGACAGGCTTGCAGTTGTTGTTTGTTTCCCCCCAAAATTAGCGGTGGGCTACAGCTTTTTGTTTTGTATATCACTCAACATCACTGCGGCCATCTTGGATTCTGGAAAAAGGGCCAGATTTGCCCTTTTCTTCCAGAATCAATTCGCAATGGTGGTTATGGGATCAGCCCATCCACCTGAGCCAAATTAAGTTCAGATTCAGGCTTAGCTGCCAGAGTCTACTCAGCTGTGCCCTGCTAGGTTTCACTGACACTGCTTTGTGGTAGATACCTTTGTTTTTATTCTCAAAAAAATTGTGATTTAAAAAAAAAAGTATGTTTTAAAAAAAAAAAAAAAAAAAGGGACAAAAGCTCCATAGTTCCTTTTTTTTCCACTTTCTTACTAAATTCCCGCAGCTGATCCTTCTGCCTAACTCCGCAATTAGTCACTTATCTTGCAACAAAGATCCTTACACTCCTATTAGGTATGTGACCAACTATATGTGAATTTTGAAAAAAAAAAAAGTGCGCTCACTGGTCTAATGTGAGTTCCTTACATTGTGGCCCTGCCCACTCCAAGAGGTCCAGAAAATCTTCAAGACACTGATAATGACAGCTCAGAACGCAGGTCTCATTCTTCACGCCACTGGTCCCAGGTCCCATTCTTCACGTCATAGATCAGAGAGGTCAATATCCAGAGGACAAGATCCTTCCCCCTCTCCTAGGACCTATACAAAGAAGAAATGCTGGACAGGCGGGGCCACCCCACTACCAGACAGAGTGGTCTGTAAGAATTGTTTTATGAACTATGCGTCCAGCCGCAAGCTAGTAAATCAGCACGCTGTGGATCTGCTCAAGTGAACAATGAAGGTCTCCTTCTCTGAGCTTGTGACTTTGGTCCCCGCTCAACCAGTTTAGCAGATATCCCAGGTTCAGAATACAGAACCTAATCTCCCTGGTCCTTCAGTCGGTACACCTCTGCCACTGTCAGGCTGACCAGCTAGAGATTCATCACCTGAAGATCCCTCAGAGGACTCTTTAGAGCAGTCAGAACCTTCTGGCTTCAGTCTCTCCTTGGTAAAGCCGTTCATCCAGGCAGTCAAACTGCAATCACCAGAAAAGATGCAGAAGAGCCTCCCCAAGAGTCTACGAGTTGCTTCCCATTCCTCAAAAGGAAGCAGGTTCTCTTCTCGTTGATGGGCGAGATTAGGGTGACCACATTTGTCAGGTCATTCAGAATGAATGGTCAAAAAGACTTTCATGGGGCCGGTTCAATAAACTATACCCCTTAACAAAGTTGGGAAGGCAGTCACTAAACTCCATGCCAGTGGTAGATGCATTGGTGGTGCGACTCGCAAAAAAATAAAAATAAAAAACTTTACCAATGGAGGATTCCGCTTCCTTCAAAGACCCTTGAGACAGGCGAACCGACCTGGAGCTGAAGAGGAGCTACTTAGCCCCGGGAGCAGCGTGTAACCCAGCTATCGCCCTCACATTGGTATCAAATGCCATAAGATCTTGGACAGATAATATTGAGAAGGCTTTGCGTCAGGATGTCTCCAAGGAGGATATAATTAAAGCCTTGGAAGAGCTTAGATTGTCGGCAGACTCTGTCAGGGTAGCGGCCATTGACATGATCAGGTGCTCTGCAAGATCCATGTTGCATTCAGTAATGGTGAAGAGGGCCTTCTGGCTGAAAGATTGGACGGCTGACTTATCCTCCAAACAAAATTGGTGCAAAATCCCATTCAATGGGAAAGCACTATTCAGAGACAAAACAGATAAAGCTATCTCCAGGCTGTCAAGAGGGAAGTCCGGTATGCTTCCCAAGGCCAGAAGGTGGTTCCTCTAGGTTCCGCCAGACAAATTCAAGGGATTTTTGGGCAGTCAAGACAGCCCAGAGACAACAAAGACTTTGGAAAGGTACTCAGACATTCTTTTTTGAACAGGAGGATGAAGGACCTTTCCCGCTCCACAGGAGCAGAAGCAGTCTTTGACGCCAGAGGAGCCCAGGCACTCCCGGTGGGAGCCAGGCTAAGCTTCTTCGTCCCAGTCTGAGCCACATGCTGTCGGGACCCCTGGGTTCTGTCAACAATTCAATGGGGGCACCTTTGGAATTTCTCTCATCCCCAACCCCCACCTCGGTATTCTTTCAAAGAAACAGAGGTTCCATCCTCTCTGCCGAAGGCTCAAGCTCTGTAAAACTTCCTAACGTCACTCCAGCTTCAGGGGGCAGCTGTTCTGGTTCCCTTGGCAGGGCACTTTGCAGGATTCTACTCCACCCTATTTCTGGTCCCAAAATGGACAATTGACAGACCTTCAGAGGCTCAGCCCGTATATCCCCCCCCAAAAGCTTCGGAATGGAGTCCATGCAGTCCAGCCATCAGATTGGATGATTTAAATCGATCTGGAGAATGCCTACCTACACGCTCTAATTCTACCTGCAATTCAAAAATATCTGAGATTTGCAGTGGGATGGACCCACATACAGTTTCAAGCCCTACCTTTTCGGTCTGTGCACCTCTCCCAGGTTGTTTACCAAGATACTAATATCCGCTCTGGTTCCCCTGCGAGAGAGGGGCTTAAGGATATACCACTACTTGGACGACATCTTTCTCCTAGCAAGCAATCCGCATCAGTTGGTATGTCACCAGAAATTCTTCTACAGACCCTAAAAGAGCTAGGGTGGCTAATAAATTCTGAAAAGAGTCAACTAGCACCCACACAGCAGGTGATCTACCTGGGTGCAATGTTCAACACTCAGGAGGGGACAGTGTCATTACCACTGCCAAAGGCAGGGATTGTCACCCAGAGAATGATCAAGGTCATCCGGAGCCCATATCTGACGGCTTCAGAATGCCTGAGCCTCATTTGCACATGTCGTCTGTATACCCATAGTTCCTTGGTCCCATTGGCACCTGAGGTAGTTCTTGACAGGTTTCTTGGTGCAGTGGAAGAAACGACTATCTCAGACGATACTGCTGACGGGAGTAATGCACAGGAGTCTTCACTGGTGGACAGTTCCAGAAAACCTCTCCAAACCTGATCACCTGGGTCCCCTTTCTTGGATCACATTTATGTCCGATGCAAGCAAACAGGGCTGGGAAGCGCATTGCAGGGAAACCAGAATACAGGGTAGATGGTCATGTTCTACCCAGGGAGTGGGTATCCAACATCTTGGAGATTAGGGCAGCCTTCTTAGCACTAACTTCTTTGGCATCCCAAATCAAAGGCCAGAGAATACTTCTATGCCTAGACGACATGGCAGCTGTCGCTTATCTGCAGAAGCAAGGAGGCACTCGCAGCAGGTCGTTCCTCAAGGAGGTGGCGCTGATCATGCTCTGGGCAGAGAAGAACCTCCTGGACCCCAGAGCAATGTATCTACCAGACAGGTTGAACATGGAAGCCGACACTTTGTCCAGGAACTTCCTGGACGACGAGTGAGCTCTCCACCCCCTCGTCTTCAAGCAAATAAGCCAGCATTTGGGATCCCCCTTAGGTAGACTTGTTTGTCTCCCGAAGAATGCCAAGCTAGACAGATTCTTCTCTTGGATGCCGCATCCACAAGCGGAGGCAGTGGATGCCCTGTCATGCCCCTGGAGGTTCACCACGGCACATGCCTTTCCTCCCAGGCCATTAATATTCAAATTCCTTCTGAGGCTCCTCAGGGAGTCAGTCCAGGTGGTGGCAGTACTTCTGTATTGGCCGAAGAAACCCCGGTTCCCTCTAGCAATGCGCCTCAGTGTGAGCTCTCCAATCAGGATCCCTCCTTTCCCTCAACTTCTGTCGCAGCGCAGTCTAGTTCATCCAAACCCTCAGAAGTTGAATCTTCGAATCTGGAGGTTGAGAGGCAAAGGTTTGAGTCCCTAGGGTGTTCCCCAGGAGTCCTAACAACCCTTCTAAAAGCCAGAGCCTGCAACTTATGTGTCAGGACCGGGATTTGAACCTGGGACCTCAGCTGTGTCTGGCAGTGAGCCTTCTCACTGAGCTATATGGGATGCTGGACAGCTCCCTGTCTGTTCTGCTGGACAAACCCATCAGATCCATTGGACCTTGCTGCCTTGTGTCTTGATCATCTTGAACCTTGAACCCCTTGCTCCTCCCACAAACTTCCTGATATAAGCCATGTCTCTGCACTTCCTCCTTGCCAGAATATTGTGCCTTCCCAGCCAGTGCCTTGCAATTTGTCTGCTCTGCTACCATTGTATCTGCAACCACCTGTGTTTGACCCTCGGCCTGTTCCTGGACTTCTCTACTGCCTGATCCTAATCTGCTACCGTCTGTGTTTGACCCTTGGCCTGTTCTTTGACTGCTCTTCTGCTTGATCCCAGCTTGCAGCCGCTTGTGATTGATCCCTTGGCTTGTTTCCTGACCACGCTACTCTTTCCTCCTTGTCTGCTTATCCGCTATTGGACCCCGGCTTGCTCACACCCTGGTGGGGCAAACTTGAGGACCGCAACCTGGTACTAGCTTGCAGCTAAATCCATCTCCACCATCAGGAGCTCTGGGGAAAACCAGCTAGTACTTAGATTCCGCACCTCAAGGGAGCCTGTGTTATCTGCCAGAAGTGACTGCCTGTATAACTGTTCTGCTACAATCTACACAACCGACTGAATTATTTTCTGTTTTCTCAACCCCTCATTCACTCAACACACAAACTACTCATGAAGGGCTAAGACCCAATATTAAAGAAACCATTGATACTGGGTTTTTTCCCCAGGTCACACACATTTCGACAAACCCTTAAAAGATGATAGGGCACCCGATGAGCAATCAGGTACAACTCAGGGGCTTGATATCATAAATCTTTCTGATTATGTACTGTCATCAGACGAAAAGACCCTACTAGCCAAAGGCCTCACTTTTTGCCCCGAAGCTCATTTGGACACATTTGAATTGATCAAAGATATTAACTTATTTGCTAGGAAACTCTTATTAAAAAGTCTCTATTCTAAACCAAAGAATGATTCCACCTATAGGACTATACAACAACACAAGGAAGACATGGATCTGCTTCTATCACTTTGTGGTGAAGCTGACATCTCTGATCCTAATGTAATGCAGGATCTGGAAGAAATGTCATTTGAATTAGATGCTGTGGGTACCCCAGAAACACCGGTCAATATTCTAAAAAACAAATCGGACAAGTTTCCACCGTTACAAACCAACCCTAATTTGGCTGCGTTTGTAGCACTCACCACCGCTGAAATAAAAAAGCTACACCCTTCACGAAGTACCAGCCACTCTATCCGCCAGAAAAATAATGCTTTAGATAAATTGAAAGATTGTCACTCTTTAACTATTAAGCCCTCCGATAAAGGAGGAAATATTGTTATTTTGACCAACCAACAATATAAATCCATGTGCCTAAAAATTCTTTCTAACAAAGACTGGTACCTACCTATTCCAAAAATCTCTGTCAGCAAATTTGAAGTTGAGTTTTATGCTTTGGTTGACGGGGCTTTTTCCCATGGTGTCATCAATCGTGATACTTGGGAATTCCTCCGTATCAAGTACCCTAGAATTCCAACTTTTTATTGTCTTCCTAAAATTCATAAGCATATGACTGATCCACCTGGTCGACCAATTGTTTCGGGAAATGGCGCCATAACTGAGAATCTCATCATATATGTTGACTCATATTTGAAGCCCTTCGTGGAACGTCTTTCGTCTTTTATTAAAGACACCATCCACCTATTGCAAAAAGTTGAGCACCTTCATACATCTTCTAACACGCTGCTAGTAGCTATTGATGTAGAGGCCCTCTACAGCTCCATCCCACACACCTCAGGCTTGGCCGCCATCCGTAATATCCTTTTTCCCATTTTCAAGGCTGATCCCAAACTTGGGGAATTTTTGATAATGGCCTTGGAATTCATACTTTATCATAATGTATTTTCGTTTGACGGCTCCCATTTCCTCCAGGTGCAGGGGGTTGCGATGGGGACATCTTGTGCCCCATCGTATGCCAACCTGTACCTGGGGGAGTGGGAGAAGTCCTTCCTGACCAGTACAGCCATACAACCATTCATCCATCTAGTGTCGGCTTGGTTTAGATACATAGATGATGTCTTAGTGGTATGGGAAGGGACCATTGATGAATTGAAAAGTTTTATGTCTATTATGAACAACAATGACTGGAACTTAAAATTCACAATGACACTAAGTGACACCCAGATCGCCTTTTTAGATGTAACTCTATCAAAAACTTTGGACGGCAGCCTTTCCACAGGCCTTCATAGAAAACCCACAGCCGGCAATACAATATTGCACGCTACCAGTGCCCACCCTTTACCCCTAATAAGGTCTATACCATACAGCCAGTACTTACGTCTCAAGCGCAACTGCTCCAACCAAGAAGTATTCTTGTTGGAGGCTGCAGCACTAAGAGACAGATTGCTTGTGAGAGGTTACTCTAAGAAGTGCCTCAAAAAGTCTTTCCAACGTGCTAATACGCATGTCAGACAAGATCTACTCTCCCAACCAAAGAAAAAGTCTATCAGAGATGGAAACACTCTACGACTAATTACTAAATATCACATGCAACACCAACAAACGAGAGGGATCCTTAAGAAATTTTGGCATCTACTCTCCTTAGATCCCAATTTGGGACCCTTCGTTACCAAAGAACCAGCCATTACGTACCGACGGGCTTCTTCCCTCAGGGACCAATTAGTCACGAGTGAATTTAAGGGAGACTTTAGGAAAGATCCCTGCAAAAGAAAGGGCACATATACATGTGGCGGTTGCTCGACTTGTCGGTATATTAACACTGACCCAGAGGCCCTGCTACCAAATGGGCGACCCTTTAAACCACGCCATTTTGCAAACTGCAAGACTCCTGGGGTAGTGTATCTGCTTACCTGTTCATGCAACAGATTTTACGTGGGTAAGACCAAACTGCCCTTTTTTAAACGGGCTGCCCGACATATTAGTAACATGCGTTCAGCAAATCCTGATATGCCCCTAGGCCGTCACATTTTGCTTCATCACAATGGGCATTTTTCAGGGGCTAAATTCCTCATCCTCGATAGGATCCACCCCAATCCTAGAGGGGGTGATTGGAACAAAACCCTATTACAACGCGAAACCCGATGGATTATAGACCTAGAGGCAACTACTCCCCCTGGCCTAAACGAACAGATTAGTTTTAGGCCCTTCTTAGAAGGGTTTTCTTCGGGTGGTTGTGAAAAAGAGTAAGGTTGTGAAAAAGAGTAAGGTTGTTGCAGCAATCTTTGTTACATATACATATTTTTTTCTTTATGTAACTTGCTTTCTAGGCATTATGGTTGTGCTTTCGCTCCCTTTCTCGTTTTTGTGTCCGTTTTTGTGTCCGTTTTTGTTCTGTCCTGTTTTGGTAGTCCTTCTTTGGAAATCTTTATTGTAAATTTATTTTCTTGTTCTTTTGGATAAACATCATTTAGCTCATTATGTTTCTCTATATGAGATGCATCCTCGTTATAATTACACAGTGGTTTTCTTGCCCTGGTTTGACTTGGGGAACTAGGCACCCCCATCCTCACGGTAAGCACGGCGCACCCAGGCCGCCATCTCTCAGATGACGGCCTTCCCGTTGACCCAGTCATAGGGCACTTTGTGCTCTGTGATCACGGGTCAATTCTTGCGCCGCACAGTGACTCTGCCCGGACAGGGGATTTTGTTAGACTTCTTTCCCCTCTCTGGGTATGTTCTCTGTACCCCTATATTGGCCACTGCCTTCATCTAAACATTACTCATTACACCAATCTAAGCATAGTTATCATCGAGCTGTGAACTTTCGCATATGCTGTCTTTTGCGATTATGCGGTTCTCTTATCTTACTAATGGCATAGCTTTTTTGTATGATCCTTTTTTCCTTTTTTCCGTTTGTTTGGGTGTTATTTGCTGACAGTTGTTACATCCTCCCTATTACTATCGAGAAGACACTTCCGCTCACATGACTGTCACTGATCATGTGATATGTGACACGGTTTGTACTTCCCGGTTCACTCCCACTTGCGCATTGATAATGTGATTGCGTGCGCATCCCGATGCGAGTGTGACCTGGAACATCTCACTGTGTCCGCCCCCTCTAAGCCCTTCCTAAGGTAATACACCTAGGATTTAGGGGCGGTACCTTACGATCTAACAGTGACGCGATCGCGCTGTATGAGCGCCGTCTGCCGTACACACGCCTTTCCCGTAACCACACCCCCTTTTCCTACTTATACTCCGCCGTCTCCCAGGAATGGTTTACCTGGTTGACGGCGATTGCAACAAACATCTATTGAAAGGTACACAGCTGGCTGTTGTCTTGCACTGTCAGCTCCCCCTCCCCAAATATTTGGTTGTTTTTCTTCCTTGCTTTATATTAATTAAGCTGCATGCCATTTGCTGAATCCCCCGCTTTCTTTCAGCTCTCTTGTGCTGTGCTCCACGCTTACTGTGCTGTGCTCCATGCTGACCCCCTCTGGCTATTCTTATGTGTTACTTCCCTTGGACAGGTATATTACCTACAATTTTTCTTACCCTAACTAATAAGTGATATGATATATATGTAGTATTTTTTTCTACTTTGCATATATATTTTTTGTGCATTCTGTCCTTTATTTTAGGGACTATATAACTCCTTTAAACTTGGCAGTCTTTGGCCTGGGGTTTGCTTCCCTTTGGATGTGTGTTTGCCTGTTCCCCAACTCCTGCATACCATCTTTTCAGGAATACCTCTCACCATGGACTTTTTTACCCTGTGTTCTTATTGAGTTGCCATCTCTTGACTGGTATGTTTTTTGTTTATCTTGCACTTTCTATGCTTGCTGTTTTAAAATTTGATGTAATTATAAAAGTTATTGTGATGCTACGGTTATGTAAACCTGATGTAATATAATTTGTTCCCACACAGACTCCGGCCCCCGAAGAAGGGAAACCCCCGAAATGCGTAGGGCCTTGTAGAGTTTATATTTATGTGGATCAGTCTCGATTTTTGGCAAATTTATAATTTGTAAAGTGTCATTTTGTATGATTTGTTTTTTCTATACGATTAAATATTTATTATTATATATATAATTTCTTACTTGTTGTACTATTACATTTACGCTTACTATTGTTGCCTAAAAAGCCCCTCCCCTGGGGGAACCTTTCTATTTCTTAATCGATTAGGGGTGTTGGCAACACTCACACTCCTGTGATGTTACACAATTTTTTCAACTGTTCTGCAACTGCTATAGCAATTGGCCTCTGAGCCTGACCCCAGACCGTGACATTATGCCATATATTCAAAAATCTGGGACAAGTTCTTGTCATTTGCTACCAGAGATGGATTTGATCCAATCCTTCCCTCTAGGTCCAATATTCTAGGTTTCCTTCAGACAGGACTTGATCTGGGGCTTGGTCTGAGCTCCCTCAAAGTGCAGGTAGTAGCAATCTCTGCTGCAACAAATAGGAGATGGGCGGAGGATCCTTTGGTAGTCACTTTCCTCAGAGGAGTATTGAAGATTCGTCCTCCTGTCAGACGATCATTTCCTAAGTGGGATCTGTCCCTGGTCCTTTGAGTTCTATCTGACCATTCCTTTGCTCCAGTGGAACAAGTAGCAATATGGAACCTGACACTAAAGACGGCTTTCCTGCTAGCCATTACATCTGGCAGAAGAATCTCGGAACTTCACTCCTTAGGGATAGGTGACGGCCACATCTTTTTCCCCCCGACAGGGTGGAACTTCGCCCTCTTCGAGGGTTCACACCTAAGGTCGTTACTCCAAGCCACCTGTTGGAACCCTGAGCACTACCAGTATTTACAGACACAGGTTTAGAGTCTCGTCGTGAGCTGGATGTATCCAGAGTGCTCAGGGCCTACCTAGAAGCCATTGACCCCTGAGAGACTTTTTATTGTACCGTTCAGTAAATACAGGGGGCAAAGAAGCTTCCATCAGAACTCTGGCAGCTTGGGTTGTGAAGTTAATCCAGAAGGCCTACAGGGTGAAGAATATCCTCCATCCTGAGTGAATGCTCATTCTACAAGGGTAGTCTCAGCTTCCTGGGCAGCAAGGATTAATGGTTTGTTGGAGACGGTGCACAGGACCGGCCACCTGATCTTCCCACCATATGTTCCTCAAACACTACCATATTGGTCCAGGAGCTCTCACGACTGTTGAGTTTGGAAGAAGGGCAGTTAAGGCTGCTATGTCCTCTTCTAATTAAACATTTTTTGTTAAGCATTATCCCACCCATGTCAGCTAGTTATTTATCACAGGTATGCTGCCATGGAGGCACCAGGAAAACGGAAAATTGTATCATACTTACCAGTAATTTTCCTTTCCTAGTGCCTATTCATGGCAGCATACGCTCCCACCCTCAGGTTTTCTATATTACGGAGAATGTTGGGGGAGGGGTTATGCCTTTTAATTTATGCTATTTACTAGCCCTGAAGGAGGAGTCAAGGCGGAGCTCTATCACAGGTATGCTGCCATGGATAGGCACCAGGAAAGGAAAATTACTGGTAAGTATGATACAATTTTCCGTTTTTTCAGGTTGGTAACGCGGGGCCCCTATAGTGTAGAAGAAAATATGGAAAGTCTCTTTAGTACTAGCTGTCCTAATGGTGGACCACTGCTCCCAGTCAGCCCTCTTCAGGCTCTGCCAACCCTCCTGGCTGCAGCTGTCCGACGCCACTGCCTGCAAAATACCAGTACACACTACTGGCCCTGTACATATCCCAGACTTCACACTCCCAGTACTCTCAGGCGTGCCTCCCCAGTTCTCCTGACTGTGCAACTGGTGGTTCTCTCCTGAAGACAAACGGCACTACTAGCAGCTGCTGTCTTCGCTGGCTCCCGCTGTTCAGATCCATCTTGAGTTCATGAAGGGATTCATCCTGCACCCGAGTCTCAGGCCCAGGTTCGACCCCCCCCCCCCCCAGACTGGGGAGCTCCCTCAAAGGTCACGACAGCCTAGTACTCCATTCTAGGTTCTTTCACCCAACAACTGTCCAACTGGGCTGACTCTAATTATTTAAGGAGGCCTGCCGCTTGCCAATCCAGGTTGGGGATTGGTCAGGGCTCCTAAACACACCACAAGGCTCTAGAAGGAAAAGGGAGGTTTTAGTGATGCTGCCTGTGAATCACCAGCTGCTGCCCTGAGCTCACACAATCCAAAACTTCCAGCTAGGCCTGCCTAAATGTACCTATACTTACAAAAACCCTAACCTCCAGCACCTACACAGCCTTGCAAAAGTATTCTCCCCCCCTTGACATTTTTCGTGTTTTGTTGCCTCACAACCTGGAATTAACATGGATTGTTTGCAGATTTGCATCATTTAATTTACAGAACATGCCCACAACTTTGAAGATTTTTTTTTTTTTGTATTATTATTGTGAAGCAAACAACAAATATGACAAAATAACAGAACAAGTCAATGTGCATAACTATTCACCCCCCTAAAGTCAATACTTTGTAGAGGCATCTTTTGTGGCTATTACAGCTCCAAGTCACTTTGGATAAGTCTCTATGAGCTTGCCACATCTTACCACTGGGATTTTTGCCCATTCCTCCTTGCAAAACTGCTCCAGCCCCTTCAAGTTGGATGGTTTGCGCTTGTGAACAGCAATCTTTAAGTCTTACCACAGATTTTCTATTGGATTGAGGTCTGGGCTTTGACCAGGCCATTCCAACACATTTAAATGTTTCCCCTTAAACCATTTAAGTGTTGCTTTAGCAGTGTGTTTGGGGTCATTGTCCTGCTGGAAGGTGAACCTACGTCTTATCCTCCAAATCACACACAGAGTGGTACAGGTTTTGCTCAAGAATATCCCTGTATTTAGCACCATCCATCTTTCCCTCAACTCTCACCAGGGTGAAGTGATGTGTTGGGTTTGCGTCAGACACAGCGTTTTCTTTGATGGCCAAAAAGTAAAATTTTAGTCTCATCAGAACTGAGCATCTTATCCCATACAATTTGGCAGTCTCCCACGTGCCTTTTCGCAAACTCAAAACGTGCCATTTTGAGTTTTGCTGAAAGTAATGGCTTTCTTCTGGCCACTCTGCTATAAAGCCCAACTCTGTGGAGCGTACGGTTTATTGTCATCCTATGTACAGATACTCCAGTCTCTGCTGTGGAACTCTGCAGCTTCTCCAGGGTTACCGTAGGTCTCTGTGCTGCCTCTCTGATTAACCACTTAAGACCCCGGACATTTAGGCAGCTAAATGACCCGTCCAGGTTTTGCGATTCGGCACTGCGTCGCTTTAACAGACAATTGTGCAGTCTTGCGACGTGGCTCCCAAACAAAATTGCCGTCCTTTTTTTTTTTTTTCCCACAAATAGAGCTTTCTTTTGGTGGTATTTGATCAACTCGGTTTTTATTTGTTGCGCTATAAACAAAAATAGAGCGACAATTTTGAATAAAATGCAATATTTTTTACTTTTTGCTATAATAAATACCCCCCCCCCCCCCCCCAAAAAAAAAAATATATATATATATATATAAATAAAAGGGTTTTCTTCAGTTTAGGCCGATACGTATTCTTCTACCTATTTCTGGTAAAAAAAAATATCGCAATAAGCCTTTATCGGTTGGTTTGCACAAAATTTATAGCGTTTACAAAATAGGGGATAGTTTTATTGCATTTTTATGAATTTTTTACTACTAATGGTGGCGATCAGCTTTTTTTTTTTTTTCGTGACTGCGACATTATGGCGGACACTTCGGACAATTTTTGGGACCATTGTCAATTTCACAGCAAAAAATGCATTGTTTACTGTGAAAATGACAATTGCAGTTTGGGAGTTAACCACAAGGGGGCGCTGAAGGGGTTATGTATGACCTAATATGTTTTTCTAACTGTAGGGGGGTGTGGCTGTAGGTGTGACATCATCGATTGTGTATCCCTATAAAAGGGATCACACAATCGATCACGGCGCCACAGTGAAGAACGGGGAAGCTGTGTTTACACACAGCTCTCCCGGTTCTTCAGCTCCGAGGACGATCGGGTCCCGTGGTCCCAGAGCTTTGGACCGGGTCGCAGGCAAGCCCTGGGCACTAGCAGAGGATGTACCTGTACGCGCATGTGCCCAGCCATGCCAATCTGCTGACGTAAATGTGCAGGAGGCGGTCCCTAAAGGGGTTGTAAAGACAAAAATATTTTCCTCTTAAATTAAAGTCTGACAGTAGCTGATAAAGTAAAAAGTAATGTTTTGCATTATAACTAGTTTGGTACCTGTTAAAATCAAGCTGTTTTATTCACCTCCGTCACTCCTGAATTGTTTTTCTCAGTGACTTCCTAGTTTGCGGTGCGCAGTCATTCTTGCTACATTGCGGCCTAATGGGAACTACAGTTTCCATTAGGCTTAGCCTCCATGCCTGTGAGGGACAAGAGAACATCTTCACGCAGGGCTGTTGTCATAGGGAGGGGGTGAACACATTCTGCTTTCCACCATGCAGATGCTGGTGGAAAGCAAGAAGAGGAGAGACAGGAAATGGCATTTTCAAACCTGGATTACTGTATTTTGGAAGTCAAAAGGAAAAATGAGGTAAGTGATATTTAAATGTTCTAGCTTACAGCAATCAATTGATCTAATAAAAAATTAACCTTTAGTGTTCCTTTAAGCGGTTATTCCCCTCTTTGCCGCTCCGTGAGCTTTAGTGTGCAGCCGTCTCTTGGCAGGTTTGCTGTTGTGCCATGTTCTTTCCATTTGGTTATGGTAGATTTGATAGTGCTACTAGGGATCATCAAAGATTTGGATATTTTTTTATAACCTAAATCTGACTTGTACTTCTCTACAACATTGTCACTTATTTGTTTGGAAAGTTCCCTGATCTTCATGGCAGTGTTTGGGTAGTGGTGCCTCTTGCTTAGGTGTTGCAGCCTCTGGGGCCTTTCAAAAAGGTGTGTATATGTAATGACAGATCATGTGACACTTAAATTGCACACAGGTGGACATCATTTCAGTAATTATGTGACTTCTGAAGGTAATTGTTTGCACCAGAGCTTTTTATGGGCTTCATAACAAAGGGGGTAAATACATATGCATTGACTGTGTGTACAGTTGAAAAATAAAAGACAACTTATTTTAAGTGATTTCGGAGTGCGGCTGTCCAGTTTTCGTCCTTCAATTTGCTATCATTAGCAATGCCAACCCTTGATTGCATACGGGGCTCACCTGGTGAGAAATCTGTCTGTAAATACATATGCACATGGCAATGAGTTTTCTTATTTCAGAAAAAATGTTTTATGTATATATTTTTCTCATTTTACTTCACCAACTAAGACTGTTCTGATTCATCACATATAATTCAGATTAAAAAAACATCTTCTCATTTAATAAAGAACTTGTCAAAAACCGGCTCTTGTATTTTGTTAACATTTCAATTTTTTTAATTTTTTTGGTAAAAGGTTGGGGGTACGATGTACCCGATATAAATTTACATATGGGGAACTGGGAGCTTCCAGATTTTGATAAGCCCCCTGCCCGCAGACCCCAACAATCACCGCCCAGGGTTGTCAGGAAGGGGCCTTTGTCCTTATCAACATGGGTGCAGGGTGCAATTTGACCTGTCAAATTTCATCACAAGTCGCTCCAGTGTGAACGGGGGCTAAATGCACTCAAATGCTAGACACGTTTAGCGCTTCAGAATTGATTCATTTTAGGCTGCATTCACATCTAGGCTTTACTTGCCGCGATTCAATTCATTTTTTTTTTTTTAATAAATTCTCTCCATTGAGGTCTATGGCCGAACGCCAATGTCGCCTGGAAAAAAGGGTCCGGGACTTTTTTTTCAGGCGGCAGGCGTACGGCGTTTCAGAGATGTGAACCATCTCTACAGACATCAATGGAAATTCGCCCCTCCAGCGGCACGAGCGTCGGGCGTTTTGTCGCCTAGATGTGAATGGAGCCTTAGATTAACGTAATATTCTTATAAATGAAATGAATAAACGCCCAAACACATCTACCTTCTCAAATACAAATCAGTTGATGTTTGTTTTACCTTTAAAAAGTGAACCTAGCACAGGGTAGCTTCAAATCTGACTGGGTTTAGAATTCCACTTTTTTTAATACTTTATTATTTTACTATACTATATTATTTTATAAACTGTAACTATTAATCTGAACACAAGTAAGCCTACCCACCAAACGATTTGTAATTCAGGTCAGTCAGTCTTACAATTCAGACACCTCTGCCAAACAACACAGACAGGTTCTCAGCCATAATTGCAGTGGAGCATGACAGCTTGGTCCAGGATACACTTAAGTCAATCATCAGACATAAATGGAGAAATAAGATTATCCCTTTGATTTCTCCTTCTATTTCCTAAGCCTCGATTTGCTCTGAGTGCTGTTCTGCAGGGGATTACAGGAGATTAATACCAAGACAGATTCAGAAATCGGAATCATGGGTGGTGAGGAGGCAACATATTGTTTGGTTTGTGGTGATTCGGAATCGCGGCGATTCAGCCTGCAATCTGGAACGCCATAGTGTGAATGGAGACTTACTTAGCTGTGTGCATGGTTCCAACAATGCATCTCATTTCAGGTTGGGTTCCCACTATTGCGAATTGGATGCAAATTCCAATAGTTGTCGGGAGACGCCTGGAAATACTGGTGCTTTTTGAGCACAGCTTCCAGAGTTGAGTTCCTCTTTAAAGTGGTTGTAAAGTCTCAAGGCTTTATATTTGTGTGCAGCAGCCCCTGGCCCCCCTATTACCTACCTGACCCCATCTTGAAGCAGCGATGTGTACGAGAGCAGCTGATCTCCTGGGTCTCTTCTTCCTCATAGGCTGAGACAGTAGCCAATGGCTCCCGCTACTGTCAATCACTGCTAGTGAACCAATAAGGAGAAAGCAGGGGTGGGGCTGCACCATGCTCTGTGTGTGAATAGACACAAAGCAGTGGCTTGGGAGCCCCAATAGCAAGCTGTTGGCTATGGGGGCACTCAGCAGGAGGGAAGGGGCAGGAGCACCAATAGGGGACCCAAGAAGAGGCAGCTGCTGTGCAAAACCAACACACAGAGCAGGTAACTATAACTGCCTTTAATATCAGTTTAAGGACCAGAAATATTAATAACTTGTACCCAAGTCACAGAGGATTTTTTTTATTACTGGACATGGCTGCAAAACACTCAGGCAAATATTTCCATAATTAGTCTATAAAACGGAAAAAATACTGCGCTGTCTTAGTGAATGTGTGAATAAACACAAAAAGTGTGATTAATAAAAGTGAATATGGCGCCTGCTGCAACTAAGCATGTGGGATACACACAAAATAGACAATGTAAAAGAGTATATAGCTGCACTGCAAAAAATATATCTTGTGTGACTAGTGATATATATTAAACCCAAATGCATAAACAAAAAAATAATAATTAAAAATTAGAATGACATTAATTGGTGATAAAAAAATAATTCCTTGAAGGTTGGAACGACCTGTGAATGACAATGAAGCAAACCATAGTGTACAGAACAAGAAAAATGAGCTGATCCAAAGATCACAATATAAAAAAGTCCTCCAGTGAATGAAAAACAGTAAAAACACCCGAGAAGAGTGATGTGCTCCTATAGGAAAGATTCCTCCA
The DNA here is from genome assembly GCA_029574335.1 of Rana kukunoris. NCBI lineage: Eukaryota > Metazoa > Chordata > Amphibia > Anura > Ranidae > Rana > Rana kukunoris. The sequence goes on along the minus strand of CM056059.1, from coordinate 224,375,925 downwards.
CCTCTGGCAAAAATTTCTCCTTACCGTCTTCACTGATCTCCTAAATGAGATTGTGACAGCATGTGGCTAGTTAATCCCCGCCCAAGGTTTCTCACTGCTGGGTGTGAGGCTCCTATCCTTCCAACCTCTCAGGAGTCCTCAATATCTCTTCCGTAGTAATATTCCCCATGAAAATGTAGAAAATACTGACATGGTGAAGTACTGTATACAAGGTTTATTAAAATAAAAGAATCCCACTTACAGTCATAAGCGTAGTATAAGCACGTATCAAAAATGTTCAAGCCGGCCGGCTTTCAAACTTTCCGCCCATCCTCCCGGGATAGTTGCATTCTATAGTTGGTGACGTCAGCACGCCGCTTCTCCCTACAGCCATTTCGTTAAATCGTGACGTCTACCAGGGGCACTACGCTTATGACTAAGTGCAATTCTTTTATTTTAATAAACCTTTTATACAGTACTTCACCATGTCAGTATTTTCTAAATTTTCATTGGGAATATTGCTACGGGAGAGATATTGAGGACTCCTGGGACGTTGGAAGGATAGGAGCCTGACACCCAGCAGTGAGAAACCCCGGGCGGGGATTAAGTAGCCACATGCTGTCACAATCTCATTTAGGAGATCAGTGAAGTCTTTAGGGAGAAATTTTTACCAGAGGTGGAGGAACCTTTTCTATAGGAGCACATCACTCTTCTCTGGTGTTTTTACTGTTTTTGAGTCACCTTTATAATCACTGGAGGACTTTTTTATATTGTGATTAGGGTTGAGCGAACCCAAACTGTAAAGTTTGGGTTCGTACCGGACCCGAACCATTTGCTGTAAGTTCAGGTTCGGTAATTTAATGGCGTGCTGCAGGGCAGCCAATCATCATTAATTTTACTTGTGTGACCTAGAAGCCATCGCAGCCATGCCTACTAATGTCATGGCTGTGATTGGCCAGTGCAGCATGTGACCCAGCCTCTATATAAGCTAGAGGCACATAGCACAGTTCGTCACTCTGCTTCAGATAGGGTAGGGAAAGGCTGCTGCTCTCAGGGAGAGATTTCGATAGGAGTCAGACTGTCCTGCAGAAACACCAGCACTGCATATGTTACTGTGAGATACTTTGCAAGATAGTTTAAGGAAAGGTTCCTGATTGTGCTTGTAGGGAGAGAATTATACAGGAGTCTGTCCTGCTTCAGAAATCTAATTACACCAGCACTGCATATGTTACTGTGAGATACTCTGCAAGATACTTTAGGGGAAGGTTCCTGATTGTGCTTGTAGGGAGAAAAATAGATAGGAGTCTGTCCTGCTTCTAAAATCTAATTATACCAGCACTGCATATGTTACTGTGAGATACTCTGCAAGATACCTTAGGGCAGGGGTCTCCAAACCTTTTAAACAAAGGGCCAGATTACTGTCGTTCAGATTTTAGGGGGGCCAGACTGTGGTCAGTGGGAATAGAAAAAATAAATGAATAGTGCTGGTAGTCAGTAGGTGGAATTGTGCCCCATTGTTGGCATCAGTGGGGGAATAGTGTCCCATCATTGGTATCGGTGGGAGGAAAAGTGCCTCATGGCCAGTATCATTGGGAGGAATAGTGCTTCATATCTGTAGGAGGAATTCCCAAGGGCTGGATAAAGGCATGCAAAGGGCCGCAGTAAATATTTCCATAATGCCTGTCAGTCCTGGACAGAAGGAGAGAGAATGTTGCGACAAAGCCGTATATAGGAAGCTTTTTTTTGTCTGGTAATCATTGTTAAATGACTGCAAAGAGTGAGTTACTAAATTCAACTTTCAGCCTCTTTACTGTAACCAGAGTGAATATGGCTGTACAGACTTTTATATAAATGTATGTTTGCTCTAGGAGTAGCCAATGTAAATTAAAATGTAGATCTCCATCTTCATGCTTTAAGGCATATCTAATTAATACGGTAACCATTGATCCAATATTGGCAGAAATGAACAGTTAAGATATCCAGAATTTCTATATACATAAAAAACAAAAAAATTTCAATGTCTTATATTTTAATGTATATATTTTTTTTTATACTGTATGTGTAAACAAAAAAAAATGGTTATATATTTAAATCTGACTGATAGATTTTTAGGGTGATAGAAATGAGTGTCTTATTGCGGCAGCAGGCCTGGGAATATACAGAAATGTGTGTGGACAATACTTGCTTGCATCCGACAAGCCACATGCAGGCACCTCCCTATAATATTTTTAGTTATGTCACATTAGGCTTATGTACAGTGCATCCAGAAGGTATTCACAGCCCTTCACTTTTCCACATTTTGTTATGTTACAGCCTTATTCCAAAATTAATTAAAATCATTATTTTCCTAAAATTTGACAAACAATACCCCATAATGACAACGTGAAGTAAGTCAGTTTTAAATCTTTGCAAATGTATCAAGACTAAAAAAAATCCCACGTACACAAGCATTCACTGCCTTTGCCATGACACGCAAAATTGAGCTCAGGTGCATCCTATTTCCACTGATCATCCTGAGATGTTTCTAAAACTTGATTGGAGTCCACCTGTGATAAATTCAGTTGATTGGTTAACAGTGCATGCCAGAGCACAAACCAAGCCATGGAGTCCAAGGAATTGTCTGTAGACCTCTGGGACAAGATTGTATAGAAGCACAGATCTGGGGAAGGGTACAGAACAAAGTCTGCAGCACTGAAGGTCCCAATAAACAAAGTGGCCTTCATCATCAGTAAATGGAATACATTTTTTTTATACCACCAGGACTCTTCCTAGTGGGAACGGACCATTTTTCAGTGGCAGGAACTGGGAGACTAATCAAGATTGAGGAAAAAATGCATGCAGCAATGTACAGACACATCCCTGATGAAAACCTGCTCCAGAGTGCTCTGGACCTCAGACTGGGCCAAAGGTTCATCTTTCAACAGCCCTAAGCACACAGCCAAGATAACAAAGGAGTGGCTACTGGACAACTCTGTGAATGTCCTTGAGTGGCCCAGCCAGAGCCTAGAATTGATCCTGATTTGAACATCTCTAGAGAGATCTGAAAATATTTGTGCACCAATGCTCCCCATCCAACCTGGTGGAAGTTCAGAGGTCATGCAAAGAAGAATGAGAGAAACTGCCCAAAAATAGGTGTAACAAGCTTGTAGCATCATACTCAACACGACTTGAGGCTGTAGTTGGTACCAAAGGTCCTTCAACAATTTTGGAGGAAAATAATGAATCAAATCAATTTTGGAATAAGGCTGTAATATAACAAAATATGGAAAAAGTGAAGCGATGTGAATACTTTCTGGATGTACTGTAGACTAATACGAGAAATACATGCGACAGTAAAGGGGCCGATTTATAAATATTTCTGACCACTTTTACACACATAAATCAAAAAAATGTCTCAGGCCCTGTACACACGATCAGACAGGTCCGATGGACCGTTTTCATCGGACCAGGCTGAAGTGGTCTGATGTGTATACACACCATCGGACCAAAAATCCGATCAGACCAGAATGCGGTGACGTAGAACAAAACGACGTGCTGAAAAAACGAAGTTCAATGCTTCCAAGCAAGCGTCGACTTGATTCTGAGCATGCGCGGGTTTTTGGTCCGATGCTTTTGTGTATTAACCATCGAACCTGTCCGACGGACAGGTTTTAAAGCATGTTTTAAAACTTTGGTCCGATGGAAAACGGTCTGCTGGGCCGTACACATCATCGAATTGGTCTGATCGTGTGTACGCGGCCTCAGACTTTGGAAGCACTCTTACTAAATATAGAACAGTTAAAATCAAGTTGTTAGTTGCAATGGATAGTTTTATTTCCTGTGACTTAAAAATAAATAAAAATGAAGGCAGATTTAATCAGTCATTAGCATCTCCTCTGTCTACCCTGCCCAGGGAAATCAAATGTTATGCTGAATTATTAAAACTGGGGTAGTAATCCATCACTCCATTATTTAAAAAAATATATAATAATTAGCAACAGCTATCTTTTGTGTTCCAGTTTTCTTTGGCCTTGTTGTTTAAAATCCCCTGGATCTGAGTTCCTTTTAAGACAATACCTTGACCTTTCAGATTTTCTGAATCCCAAAACATGACAATAATTTGATTATGGGTTGAATCTAGTGGTCAAGTTAGACACTGACTTATATACAGTATCTTGAATGCTTCAGCAGCAAGACCTTATTTTCATAACCCCACTCTGTCCTCTCATCTTCTGCCAGCTTCATTTGTTGCCTTCATAAGTTTAGGTTAATACTAAATTCAACCCATGGTATTTGTGAAACACTCTTGAAAACTTTATAGGTGTGCTGTTATTTGTTTCTGGTTTTATTTTTTAATAAAACTTTTCTAATTAAGGCCCCTTTCACATGGGGCTGCCTGTCAGTTTTTTAGGCGGACCTGAACGGGTGCTCCATACAGGTCTATGGAGCGATGGATGTCATCGGTGACATGTCCGCTGACATCCGCTAAAAAGTGTGACGGATGGAAACCCTATTTTTCATCTGTCTGGCAGATCGGATGAAAACGGACTCTACGGCCCGTCTTCATCCGATCCCCATGGGGGAGAGCGTCACTCTGACAGGTTGGTCCCTGCACAGTTGGGGCAGAGACAGACCTGTCACCTGCCTGCTCAGCGGGGATTGACACAGCAATCCCTGCTGAGCAAAGCAGAGCCCGTTCACGGACATGTCCATGTGAAAGAGCCCAGAAAAAAAAAATCCAACAGAGAAAGCAAAAGCTTCTCATGATGACCACAGTAAGTGTGGAGCCCCAAGAACTAAATCATGGAAATCTCACCAATAATGTTCTCAAGAGGTATTGGCATGTGGATTAATGCATATCTACACCCAAGAACAACAATTTTATATACTGCATTTTACCAGTCTGCAGATGTGGCGGCTGCATTCCTTTTTAAATTACTTCCAGGCGATAAACATTTTCAGCTAATAAAGAAATGACCTATTAATCTTGCCAGAATTGTAATATCTTTATAATTTACCGTGTGCTGAACTATAAGCACAATGTTACTTTTCTTCCAAGCTGTGTTTGCTAATTTACACATTCCCTTTCCCTCCAACTAATGGAGATAAAGAGGATCAAATGTCTAATCTGACAAACATCCCTCCATAGATATAGAGGACTGAGTGAGCGTAGCCACTTTAGGACAGGAAGAATGTTATTCATTGGAATACCAGGCCAAAATGTATATATATATATATATATATATATATATATATATATATATATAAAAAAAGATGCAGCTATCCATCTAAGGACTAGTAACCGGCTATATATTACATTTTTGTTTTTGTGTTTATTAACTCTCTAGAACAGGGGCCTCAAACTGGCAGCCCTCCAGCTGTTGCGAAACTACAAGTCCCATGAGGCACTGCAAGGCTGAGGCCGCGTACACACGACCAAATAAATCTGTTCAAATCGGTCTGACAGACCGATTTGATCAGATTTGTCTGCTGGGCTGTTTTGGTTTGATCGCTGTACACACGATCAAACCAAAATCCCCACCGGCAGACAGCGCGGCGACGTCGCCACGTCACCGCACCAGAAAGTAAAACACTTCCGCGCATGCGTCGAATCCATGCATGCTTTAAAATCTGTCTGCTGGCAAAATCTGTCTGTCCGCCCGTACACACGATCGAATCTGTCTGCTGAAACGGTCTGTCAGACCGTTTCCAGCAGATAGATTCGATCGAGTGTACACGGCCTGACAGTTACAAGCATGACTCCCACAGGCAGAGGCATGAAGGGACTTGTAGTTTCGCAACAGCTAGAGGGCCGCCAGTTTGAGGCCCCTGCTCTAGAATCTACCAAAACCTGAAATATCAGTTTTGTGTGAGCTGACCCTTACACAGGAATGATGTACGAAGAGCAAAATGCCATTGTCCAACACACTCGGTATCCTTGTTTATTTGAAAGAGAATACCTGATTTTTATCACAAACATACACAAAAGCAGAAACAATTTAGGAGAGTGTCAACAGTATATTTTGATTTGTGTTTAAGAATTACCGATGCCATAAAATATTTTAGTGTTTATTTGTTAGCAATGTGTCCTGTCAGAATGGCAATATCAGAAAGAAACTTGTATTATTTAACTGAAATTCAAAAAAGTAGTGACTGACGGTCACTATACCCTTATCTAATGAACCCCTGCGTTACTTATTCCATCGCTGTTTTCACACTGTTGGCCAATGAAAAAAAAACCAGCAAAAATCAGATACAGGGAAAAAAGGAATGCATTACAGGATGGTCATTAAAAATAGCTGTATACAAAACATTTATGGGTCTGACTTCCAGTTCCTATGGGTTACAAATTCTCTTGACTTCTGCTTTTTTTTTTTTATTAGACACAGAAAACCGTTATTGTAAAATTAGACCGGAAAGAAGGGTGAAGTTTTTCCACAACATCTTTAGTTATTTTCAGGCTCTGGTGCCCTTTCTGGTTGTTGATTCAGCAAACTGTTGTTCTTGTGCCCTTTCTAAAAGGCACAAAACAGTTACAGGGAACCACGCATTCCCTGAAGCAGTAAAGTATGGTCATTGTCCCTTCTGGTCTAAATAATACACACCTTGGCCATCACAACTGGACCAACACTTTCGTTTTTTTTTAATTCGTTTTTTTGTCCCCTTTCTTTCAGTACAAAGGCTGAAGGGACTTGAAGTAAATGATGTTGAGTAAGTCAAGGCCCTCTCCTGTTACAAACATAAGTTGTATTTCCCAAAACAGATGATTTGTTAAAAGTTCTCCTGATTGGTACACCAAAGGCCTTGTATACTACTGGGGATTTCCAATGGGGACATAGTCCAAGGCTGTCTTTTTCTCTGGAATGGTGAGGTATCATCTACTCTTGTCCAACCCGGATGTGAGGATTCAATAGTGGGTCAAGATTCGGGTCATTTTCAGCCGATGCTCTACCCCATTTGGACATAAGTAAAATTAGGGTAAGGAAGCCTAATACACCAATTATTAGGACAATGAAAAAACGCTGTTTGGTGGAAGCTGGCTGGGACTTAGAACCAGCACGATTTCTGTAAAGGAAATAATAGATATAAGTTAAACAGGTCACAGAGTCAGTGGAGAGCAGTATCTATGTAAAGAGTACATAGTTCAATATAAATAAAATGTAACAGGTAGCGCCTAGAAAACAATAGCGAAATATATGATTTGGGTATATACTTTAAAAGGAACACTAAAGAGATTTTTTTTTTTTTTAAATAACAAACATGTTATACCGTACTTACCTCCACCGTGTAGCTCGTTTTGCACAGAGTGGCCCCAATCATGGTCTTCTGGGCTCCCTCAATGGCTGTCTCAGCTACCCCCGCAAGAACTTTCCACCTTCATGCGAGCTCTCTCGCATGGTGGTAAGTTCTTGCGGGCGCACTCCCGTGATACAGTGAGCGGCTACGGCCGCTGGCTGTATCCCATTTGGCCCCGCCCCCCGGCGCGCCGCGTCATTGGATATGATTGACAGCAGCGGGAGCCAATGGCTGCTCTGCTTTCAATCAACCAATGAATGAGCCGAGAAGCAGACCGAGAAGCCTTTCAAAGGGGTCAGGTAAGTAAATGGGGGCTCGGGGGGCCGCTAATGCTCGGATGTTTTATTCTAATGTATAGAATGCATTAAGGTGAAAAAACATGCATCTTTACAATCCCTTTAAAAGTAGGACTATAGGCAAAACTTTTGGATAGAGCAAAGGAGGGGTTACAACCCCAGCCAGATTTTTTTTCCACTATCTGTGTTGCATTGCAGAGATTTCCCTTCACTTCCTGTCCCATAGCCAATAGGAAGATTTCTCTTCATCTCCTCTCAAGGAAACAGACAGCAATAAATGCTGACAGATGTTCTAATCCCTCTCCACTCTAACCAATAAATCTTGCATTTAGTTATACTTTAAAGCGAACTCTGCAGATACTCGCCTCCCCACCAACAATCTTCAGGGTGCCGGGTCTTTAGCCATTTTGACTGGCTAGTATGGGAAGACATAATTCCTGTGCATATGCAGGCGTTCATTTGTCTTGGCTCTGTATTGAGAATGTATGTATGTATAGCTGTGCATGCAGAGAACATTGTGAACTGGCAGGTAAGTTTGTTTTATCGCAAACAAGATATAGTAGGTTTCTTCTGCAACAAAGCTTCTATCTGCTCCCAATTTTATGTTTTGTACTTTTAGTTCTGCTTTGTTAGGATTACAGAAAAAAGAGAAGAAGAATTGAGGAAAAATAAGAGGTTCAATTAAAAAAACCTAACGCAAGGATACAAATCTAGCCACATGACTATCATTTTTAAATCTCATTAGAATTTGGAGCAAAAAAATTACTTCTTTATTAAAATTTGGGTTCTTATCCTGGTTTGTTAGCTTTGTGAATTGAGTGCAAGGTCTACAAAGATTTTGCCCATCTAAAAGTCAAACAGTCACCATTTCAGGACACCTAATCTTAAAGAGGTTCTTTAGCATGACAAAACCAGAAAAAAAAAGTCAGCATCTGCAAATAGTGTAGCTGACTTTTAATAAAAGGATGCTTACCTGTCCAGGGATCCAGCACGGTCCTCCTCCAGGCTGGTCTTATTCGCTGGTCACCGGATCCTCAGGACCGCAATGTTAACTGTGGGAAGCAGGCTGTGACTCCTTGCGGCTTCACATCTGACTCCCCACTGCACATGCGTGAGCCGCACTGTGAATGGTCCCACAGCCTCCTGGCACCCATGACATGGCCAAGAGGCCTCTTTAAAAGTTGGAGGGGAGGGGCGGGAAACGAGCCACAAAAGTGGAACTTCCTTTTAGGGGTGAAGTTCCGATTTAAAGCGCTATATCTGCAACTGTTAAATATATTTATGAAAGACTACATTTTAAATTTTTATTCCTACTGCATAGGTTTTTACAGAACTACATTTCATAAGTGGTAGTCTTACACTACTAAATAACAGAGTGGGTGGTTTGTTGTTGTAAAAGGTCTCAGTCCAAATTCTCTTATTTTCTTTGCAAATGTTAAATACACTTGTGAAAACACATAACAGGGGCCTGACAAAGGATTTGTAATTCTCTTCCACCAGGCTCACCACTGACATGAAAGCAAAGCAGGTCTACTGCACCACTGCTATAAAAACCAAACATGGCCCCAGCTTACTGACTGGACAACAAAGATGAGGTCTCCCTGGCTCAGCTTTCTTCTCTCATCAGAATGTTTAATGCCACAATTTGTACACAGCATTTTCATATTTGCCTAGAGTTGGGCTTTAATATCATAGTCCAAAGAAAAGGTAGCTAAAACCCACACATGGCACCGATCTGTTTGTGAAATAATGTCCCTCTCTTCAAGATCACGGCAGTACTACCTAAACAGCACAATACTCTCATAGGAAAAAACATTAATTTACAGTTAGCACAGTCAGTTAGTAGAATAATATAAAATTAGCCTTATAAAATACTAAACTAACCGCAGTATCCTTGCCAACCAGCTCAGGGTCGGTCTCCTCCTGTATTTGTCTTCATCAAAATCGATCACTGTGTCTTGGGAGCCAGCAACTTCTCGAGTGTCATAGATTTTCCTAGGTGTGGAGGCTACAACATCAAAAACATAAATCCCCATTAGTCTTAATGATAACAGTTGTGGCAAACCTAGCCACTTCTGGAACGCTGGACGTTACATGTCAAAAGGTTGTCTGTATTATATGCTATGTATTCTGCTGGGTCTTATGTGGGCGTGGTGATTCATATGCTGGCAGCCGTAAGCCACTAGCATTCAGTACTTAGTTTTATGTTGCCCAATCAGTGTTCGGCAGTTTTAAACCGAACTCCCACAACACATAACCCCAGACCCCAGCTATCAACCGACTTTTCCCTTGTGCAGCAATGCCTGATGGGAGAATTATCCAAACTGTTAAGTTCCCCATCTGGTCCTCCCTGTATTACCCCTGTTAAATCTATTTGGCTGTTTGGAAACCCCTTGCATGGGGAATTCTATAAATATGGAAGCCTGTGAATAAAAAGTCAGTTGACTCTCAGAGCTGTGTGTCGTCTGGTTACTGAGGGAGATTTGGGACATTGCCTTACTTGTCAATGCTGACTGTGGATTTACCCTGGTTACCAGCGGAGATCGTGGAGTTTAATATTGCTCTCCGCTACATTTGGTGGCAAGCGACGGGATCCAACCTTACAGCCGATAAGCGCAATTCGTGCAATGTGAACTACCGATGTAAATGGAGACGGATTATTCTAGGCTAAAGCGGCAGACATTAAAGGAACTGCTAGAAGCCAGGGGTAAGGTAGCCAGCAACAAATCCAAAGCTGTACTAACTGCCGAGCTGATGGAGGGAGACAGAGCCCGCAGCGCTACACCACCAGCAGCCATGGAAGAAACCCTCTACCAGAGAGAAATGAGGACCAGGCTGGAATTTTTGCCACAGCCTATATCAGATGCCATGCTGCATATGGTAATGGCGAATGTGCAGGAGTACGTGATGGCACACAGTCCGCAGTATACACAGTCTCGAGCAGAATCCACTACTGGGTCACTCTACAACCAGGTAAAACCCAAAATTCCCTATCATGCCTTTAAAATGTTTTGCGAGGAGAAGGATGAGATTGATGGGTATTTACAGGATTTTGAGAGACTGTGTGATTTACATGACTTGGAACGGACAGTATGGGTCCCATTGCTAGCAGGCAAGCTGGCAGGTCGGGCAGCAGAAGCATATCGCGCTGTACCCAGTGAGGACAGCAAGGATTATGATAAAGTGAAGCGAGCGATATTAGAGAGATACGCCATTACTCCAGAGGCATACCGGCGCAAGTTTAGAAACCTGCGCAAACCAGAGAAGGATTCACATGCTGAATGGGCACACAAGCTGGACCAAGCTTCCCAAGGGTGGATACAAGCCAGCCAAGCCACTACTATGGAGGAATTGAGACAGTTAATGCTGTTGGAGCAATTCTTCAACGGTTTGTCCCCAGAGGCACAAGAATGGGTGCGAGACAGGAAACCTCTCACCCTAACCGAAGCGGCTCGATTAGCGGATCAGCATTTTGATGCAAGGAGACATCATGGGCCCCTAACCAAGAGTTATCCTCGACCCGCGGGACCACCCAGTACTCTACCACCCCCCGGTCTCACAGCCTCCCCTTTTCGTCAATCCCAAGGGACTTTACCACCACCCTCCAGATATAACGGACGTGCCAACATCCAATGCCACACCTGCAAACAGTGGGGACATATGGCACGCGAGTGCACCCAAAAACCGGGGCAGACCCGCCTGGAACCAAGGCCAACCAAACCCGGCACCAAGGGCTGCTGCCCATCATTATCAACGGGAGCCGGCCACTCAAGAGATGTTGAGCATTCCAGCAGAAGAACCCCTGGGAATCTTGCATGAGGTGATGACAGTCCGAGCCACGGATAACCGGCAGCATCATCGACAGCCAGTGACCTTGGAGGGGAAAGAAGTCCAGGGACTTCGGGATTCAGGAGCTACTTTAACCTTGATAGCACCCCATTTGGTCCCTGACTCGGCACACACTGGCGGATCAGTGGCAGTACGAGTGGCAGGGGGAGCAGTGTACCGACTACCCATTGCCAAAGTACATTTGGATTGGGGTGTGGGAGGGGGGACGGTAGAAGTGGGCCTCATGCAAAATTTACCAGCAGATGTTATGCTGGGAAATGACTTGGGTCAGATGACCTCTGCTTTTGTACCCCAGGCCCCATACCAGGAAGCCCATCCAGTGACCACACGGCAACAGGCTCGCACCACGGTTCCACCGACACACTCTAAGGCTCCGACGCTTCAATGTTTGGATTGGGAGCAGTGCTGAGCCAAGTGGGAGCCGATGGCGGAGAACACCCCGTAGCTTACCCGAGTCGAAAGTTATTGCCACGAGAAGTAAGCTACGCCACTATTGAGAAGGAATGCCTGGCCGTGGTGTGGGCCCTCAAAAAGTTGCAGCTGTATTTGTATGGACAACCTTTTTCGCTACTCACAGATCACAACTCGTTGGTGTGGCTAAACCGTGTGGCGGGAGACAATGCCCGGCTGCTCCGCTGGAGTTTGGCGCTGCAGCCGTTTGACTTTACAATCCACTACCAAAACGGTAACGCCGACTGGTTATCTAGACAAACTGAACTTGAAAAGTGATCTGTGAGTACTTCCCCGGACATCCCCAAGCCGATCCGTTGGGATCAGACTGTGTATGCCGGCTTGGTTCTGGGGGAGCATTGTGGCAAACCTAGCCACTTCTGGAACGCTGGATGTTACATGTCAAAAGGTTGTCTGTATTATATGCTATGTATTCTGCTGGGTCTTATGTGGGCGTGGTGATTCATATGCTGGCAGCCGTAAGCCACTAGCATTCAGTACTTAGTTTTATGTTGCCCAATCAGTGTTCGGCAGTTTTAAACCGAACTCCCACAACACATAACCCCAGACCCCAGCTATCAACCGACTTTTCCCTTGTGCAGCAATGCCTGATGGGAGAATTATCCAAACTGTTAAGTTCCCCATCTGGTCCTCCCTGTATTACCCCTGTTAAATCTATTTGGCTGTTTGGAAACCCCTTGCATGGGGAATTCTATAAATATGGAAGCCTGTGAATAAAAAGTCAGTTGACTCTCAGAGCTGTGTGTCGTCTGGTTACTGAGGGAGATTTGGGACATTGCCTTACTTGTCAATGCTGACTGTGGATTTACCCTGGTTACCAGCGGAGATCGTGGAGTTTAATTTCTTTCTCGTACATCACGGGACACAGAGCGGCATATTCATTACTATGTGGGTTATATGGAGTACCTTCAGGTGTGGACACTGGCAATCTTCAAACAGGAAGTCCCCTCCCTATATAACCCCCTCCCCTAGAGGGAGTCCCTCAGTTTTTTCGCCAGTGTCTTAGGTGTTGGTCACGGAATAGCTTTGCTCCACATCCTTTGGGATTAAGGGCGGGCTAACCGGATCTGTCCAAGGAGCCTCAGTGCCAAAGTGGACAGTACCCGGGCCCCAAACCGTGGGGTTTTGCCTATAATGCTCCTCTTTGGAGGGCTGGACCCTGGGCCCAGGACTTGGAGTTTGCAAAAAACCATAAGGTTCCTGTTTTGCCAGGGTGCTATATAGGTCCAGGACAGTGGGTACCTTCATAGGACCCCAGGGCCTGAAGGTCTACTACGCTACCCACGGAGATGGGAGAAGACTGGATCAGTTTGCTGGTCAAACATCCTGCAGCATGGAGCAGGTAAGGGGGAGCCTGCGGGACTTGGTTCGACAGCAGGCTCCCCGGGGTAACCTAAAAGGGGGGATAGCCTGAGTATGCTCTGCATGGGCAACCGTGATCACTATGTCTAAGAGACAGGATGACACCCTTTCTCCCCCCATCACTAGGCCCCCCTGTCTAAAGGTGTTGCTAGCTAACCTGCTGTTTCTTCCTAGAGGCTAGTAAGGATCCTTAGGGGCCTTGAGAGAGTCCTACCTGGCCGGGAGTTTTGAATCTGCCGCCGTTTCTGCGCCATGGATCTCCAGCAGCGCGGCTCCTCCATGTTCTTCCTGTTTCCGGGTACGCGCGCGCGCGCGCGTGCACGCGCGCGTCTTATTGACGTTTTTTTCGCGCCAGACAGGAGGGCGGGGGGGGGGCGGGCCTGCGGCGTCATACAGGGGCGCGCCCTTCTGCTGTTATAGACAGCAGGCCTTGTCAGGGCTCAGTCTGTGGCTGATTTTTTCAAGGAGAGGACGCAGGGCGGCAGAACAGTGACTCCCGGTGGCGGAAGAGGGGTAGTACATATGGACTTTGTCCCAATGTCTTTATTGTTAAGCCAAGAAATCCCCCTTATTTGACAGCAGGTTGGAGGCTGGCAAACTTAAATTAGGGTCATTGTATATGGTCAAAGAAAATATATAAGGTATAATATATAATTATTTAAAAAAAAAAAAAAAAAAAAAAAAAAAAAAAAAAAGAAAGACCAACATACGGGCCCATCAGTTTGTGGGGACACTAGTGATCTACTCTCCCCTAAACTCTGGAATTGTACTCCTGGCCACTACAGTCTGTTGTGTGGGCGGAGTCCCTCGATTTTGTATTATGGCTTCCAAGGGTTCGGGGTCAAAGGGTACAAAGAAGACCAAAAAACAAAAGGGTTCCCTTTCTGATTCTGATATGCCGATTCTTTCCCCGCAGCTTATTAATTTAAGAAGCGCCTTGGATGAGCCATTAGGGGGATCTGGTGCGGAGGCTGGCCCAGATCAGCCCAGCCCTGTGTTTATCACAGAGGAGATGCTAGCCGTATCCCTAGGGGGGCTAGAAGAGAGAATAGCAGCATTGATCGCTAGAGCTATTCCTGGTAAGAAACGGGTTAGATCCCCATCACCAGGGGGTGTATCCTCAGATGCTGAGATTCTCTCTCCGGAGGAATTAGAATCACAGGAGGATCAACTGGACCTGAACCAAGAGGGTTCAGGGATGGAGGGGTCTACCTCTGAGGAACCATTTTCAGACTCCCAGACAGAGAGACTGTGGGTACAGTCTTTGACGGACATGGTCCGCTCGGCATTTAGTTTGCCATTGCCAGAACCTCAGGTTCCTCCGGTATCCTCTCTGGGCTCTTTGAGAGCCCCGTTAAGCAACGCAGTTTTTCCGGTCCATCCTCTCTTGGAGGAATTGATCTTTCGGGATTGGGTACGGCCGGACAGGGTTTTTCTGCCACCGAAAAGATTTGCGGTCATTTATCCCATGGAGGAAAAATTCTCCAAGAGATGGAGGCTCCCAGTAGTGGATGCAGCCATCTCATGTGTGAATAAATCACTAACTTGCCCGGTGGAAAACGTACATATGTTTAAAGATCCGGTTGATAAAAGATTAGAAACACTTTTAAAAGCATCCTTTGCTACGGCAGGAGCAGTGGTGCAGCCAGCGGTAGCTGCAATTGGAGTTTGTCAGGCATTAAAAGACCAGACAAAAGAGATGTTAAAAGACATGCCTACCCAACAAGCAGAAGAGTTTGCTGACATTCCCAGAGCTCTGTGTTTTGCGGTAGATGCTATAAAAGATTCCATCCAGCAGGCTTCTCGGTTATCACTATGTTTGGTACACATGAGAAGGCTCTTATGGTTGAAGAACTGGGCGGCAGAACCCCCATGCAAAAAGCTTCTGGCAGGATTTCCCTTCCATGGAGGACGACTCTTCGGAGAGGATCTAGATAAATATATTCAGACTATTTCAAATGGCAAGAGTACCCTTTTACCGGTCAAAAAGACATTCCGGGCTCCTACATTTAGAAGGCAGCTTTTTCCTGTCTCGGGGCCCTCTAATTCCAGGCAGTATCGACGGCCGCCTGCACGATCCAACGGTAACAGTAGGCAGGGACAAACCCCTGGGGGTAAGAAGCCGTGGTATCGCAAGCCGTCAAAGACAGCCCCTAAGTCTGCCTTATGAAGGGGCGCCCCCACTCTCACGGGTGGGGGGAAGGCTTCGTCTCTTCTCAGAAGTTTGGGAAGCCAAGATCCCCGACAATTGGGTCCGGGCATCTGTAACCACAGGTTACAGACTGGAGTTTCTAAGGTATAGGCTACCAAGGGATCCAGCAAGGAAGGCCTCAATGCTGGCAGCTTTGGATCACCTGCTTTGCCAGGACGTAATTATAGAAGTGCCAGCCCAAGAGCAAGGCCTAGGTTTCTATTCCAATCTCTTTGTCATACCAAAGCCCAACGGCGATGTCAGGCCAATTTTGGACCTAAAGAGGTTAAACGGTTATCTAAGGGTGCGTTCCTTCCGGATGGAATCCATCCGGTCAGCAGCCGCCGCGCTTCAGAAGAACGATTTTCTGGCCTCCATAGACATAAAAGATGCTTACCTTCATGTACCAATCTTTCAGTCGCATCAAAGGTTTTTACGCTTCGCGGTCGGGCAGCGACACTTCCAATTCAGGGCGCTCCCTTTCGGGCTGGCCACGGCCCCCCGGGTATTCACGAAGATCCTAGCCCCAGTTCTGGCCAATTTAAAAATCCAAGGAGTCACAGTCCTAGCATACTTGGACGACCTTTTAATTATAGATCACTCACGGACGGGTCTGCAGAAGGCAGTAAACCTCACGGTTCGGTACCTCGAAGAATTCGGCTGGGTCCTAAACCAGGGAAAGTCAGCATTCCAGCCTACAAAGCAGTTGGAATACCTCGGCATGAGGTTAGACACGGAACGTCAAAAGGTGTTCCTGCCCCTTGTAAAGATCAGGGCGATCAAGGGGTTGGTTCAGTTGGTTATAAACAAGAAAAGACCAACTATTCGCCTGTGTATGCGATTACTAGGCAAGCTAGTGGCCACATTCGAGGCAGTACCATACGCTCAGATCCACACTCGCGTCCTACAGGCAGCCATTCTAGCAGCCTGGGGCAAGAGGGCACATGCCTTAGAGTCCCCTTTGACGCTATCATCAAGGGTCCGACAAAGCCTGGCCTGGTGGTTGAACCCTCAGAACCTTCTAAAGGGAAGATCCTTCAGCCCTGTTGTCTGGAAGGTAGTTACCACAGACGCCAGCCTGGCAGGCTGGGGGGCGGTCTTCGAGGGGTTCTCCCGCCAGGGAACTTGGGTGAAAGCAGAGAGGCAGCTCCCCATCAATATCTTGGAAATCAGAGCTGCTCGCCTAGCCCTGTTGGCGTGGACCTCCAGATTAAAGGGGTTCCCGGTGAGAATCCAGTCAGACAATGCCACGGCGGTGGCATACATAAACCACCAAGGGGGAACCAGGAGCCAGGCCGCTCAGAGGGAAGTGAACTTGATTTTTCAATGGGCAGAGGTTCATGTACCCTGCATTTCAGCGATATTCATTCCCGGAGTGGACAACCTGCAGGCAGACTTCTTAAGTCGCCAGAGTCTGTTGCCAGGGGAGTGGTCTCTGCATCCCCAGGTCTTTCAGACAATCTGCCAGAGGTGGGGAACGCCAGACGTAGATATAATGGCATCCAGGTTCAACAAGAAACTAGACAGGTTCGTGTCGCGAGCGAGGGATCCTATGGCCTGCGGAACCGATGCGTTGGTTTGCCCTTGGCATCAATTCAAACTTCTATATGCATTCCCTCCACTACAGTTACTTCCCCGCCTGTTGCGCAAGATCAGAGTGGAGCACAAGCCAGTCATTCTAATAGCTCCAGCTTGGCCCCGGAGGGCTTGGTACTCACTAGTCCTGAATATGGCAGTGGGAGACCCTTGGACTCTTCCTCTACAACCAGACCTACTCTCACAAGGTCCGATCCTCCACCCTACATTACAGCGTCTAAATTTGACGGCCTGGAGGCTGAATCCCTGATTCTCAGGGGTAGGGGTCTGTCTAGGCAGGTAATCCCTACCCTGATTAAGGCTAGAAAGCCGATCTCCAGGGTAATTTATTACAGGGTGTGGAGGAACTATATAGGCTGGTGTGAATCCAAAAGATGGAATTGCCGCAAATATACTATTGATAGGGTGTTAAGTTTTCTCCAGCTAGGAGTGGATAAAGGCCTGGCACTAAGCACAATCAAAGGACAGATCTCAGCTCTGTCAGTGTGGTTTCAGAGGCCGCTGGCCACCCACTCGCTGGTAAAGACCTTCTTACAGGGGGTCTTGCGTATTAATCCTCCTGTCAAGTCACCAGTTTGTCCTTGGGACCTAAATCTTGTCCTGTCCACTCTACAGAAACAGCCTTTTGAGCCTTTGGCTGAGATTCCTTTACTCTTACTGACAAGAAAATTGGTTTTCTTGGTCGCCATAGTTTCGGCCAGGAGAGTGTCAGAATTAGCAGCCTTATCATGTAAGGAACCATATCTTGTTCTGCATAAGGACAGGGCAGTTCTCCGGCCCCATCCTTCCTTTCTACCAAAGGTTATATCCAAATTTCACTTAAACCAGGATTTGGTACTTCCATCCTTCTTTCCAAAACCTACATCTAGAAAGGAGGGGTTGCTGCATACCTTGGATATTGTCCGGGCCATGAAGGCCTATCTTAAAGCTACAGAAAAGATCCGGAAAACAGATGTGTTATTCGTTCTACCAGATGGCCCCAAGAAGGGGCAGGCAGATGCAAAATCCACCATCTCAAGATGGATTAGACAATTAATCATTCAAGCCTACGGGTTGAAGAGGTTGCCTCCTCCGTTGTCGGTAAAGGCCCATTCTACCAGGGCCATGGGCGCCTCTTGGGCAGCACACCATCAGATCTCTATGGCTCAGATATGCAAGGCGGCAACGTGGTCATCAGTCCACACGTTTACAAGGTTTTATCAACTAGACGTGAGAAGGAATGCGGATTCTGCCTTTGGACAGGCAGTACTACAGGCTGCAGTTTGAAATCCTCGGGATCAGAAACACCCTTGGTTATAAAAAAAAAAAAAAAAAAAAAAAAAAAAAGGTTTTTTCTTGACTAAGTTGGAATTATTATTATGATTTGAGTTTATCTCTAAATTGAATCCTTCTTTGGAAGATGTCTCCCTCCCCTCATTAAAGCATTGCTTTCGGACATCCCACATAGTAATGAATATGCCGCTCTGTGTCCCGTGATGTACGAGAAAGAAAAAGGGATTTTTAAATACAGCTTACCTGTAAAATCCTTTTCTTGGAGTACATCACGGGACACAGAGCTCCCACCCCTCTTTTGGGTGACCATTTTGGGAGGCATACTGCTTGCTACAAAACTGAGGGACTCCCTCTAGGGGAGGGGGTTATATAGGGAGGGGACTTCCTGTTTGAAGATTGCCAGTGTCCACACCTGAAGGTACTCCATATAACCCACATAGTAATGAATATGCCGCTCTGTGTCCCGTGATGTACTCCAAGAAAAGGATTTTACAGGTAAGCTGTATTTAAAAATCCCTTTATTGCTCTCCGCTACAACAGTATTTCTAGGAATCTTCCAGGACAGCCACATGAAAGGTGATTAGTTCTTCCCTCTACAGGAAACACAAGCCAACAGATTTTTCAAAAACCCCCTTCAACCCCTTGTCTTTCAGTTGAGTTTAAAAGCAGAATACCTCCACCAGTGCACAAGGGCAAAATTGAATAGGTTCCACCTAAACCCCATATAAAAATCATGAGAAGTGTGAGAACTAGGAAAGCTGTCCTGGAAGATTCCTAGAAATACTATTACTGGTAAAGACAAACTGAGAATTTCCCCAATGATCTTCCAGGTCAGCTACTGGAGAGAATAATCAAATAGGCAAGCCCATACCTTAGGGTGGGATGATACTTTGTAAAAGCTAGGGGCTGTTGCAAAAGGAACTCCACCCTGTAAAGTATTATAAAAGGTGTCCTGCCTAATGCCGCGTACACACTATCACGAAACAAAACGACGTTTTTCAAACTTCATTTTAAAAAACGATGTTGCCTACACACCATCATTTTCTGAAAATGCTCTTGCAAAGCGCGGTTACGTACACCACGTTTGACGGCACTCTGTTCAATTGAAGCTCCCGTCTCATAACTTGCTTCTGAGCATGCGCGGGTTTCAAAACGTCGTTTTAAACGTTTTGCCCACACACGATAATTTTTGGTGAAACACGACATTCTGAAAAACGACATAAAAAATTCAAGCATGTTTGAATTTTTTTGAAGACATAAAACGACGTTTTGCCCACACACGATCATTTTAAATGACTTTTTTTAAAACGTCGTTTTATTTCATCACAAAAAAACGACCGTGTGTACGTGGCATAAGACTACGTAGCAGCTCTGCAGATTTGGTCCACTGGTGCTTCTGCTCTCTCTGCCCATGACGTTGCCAGAAAATCTGTCTTGTCTGAAAATGGGAGCGGACAGCCATCTATTCTATCAATAAAAGGTTGTGTCTCTAATCAGTCAGACGGTTTCTAGTTCTACTGAGAAGAATCAGAAGGTGACTGGATCTTGTGAAAATCTTAGCAGAATTACACATATTGCAAAAGACATCTCTAGATATCTGTGGTAGTAAGAAAATACTTTAGGTAGATACATTGGGTCAGGCCTTAAAAAAAAAAAAGAACCATAAGTTATGGATGCTTCATAGACAGAGCCAAATCTCTTTTTCTTCTACAACCAACCAAAAAAAGCAATTTTAGTATTAAACTCCATAATGAATAGGTCTTGCAGAGGTTCAAATGGCACCCTACCTGGACCACCAAGTTTAGAATGGTCCCAAGGGGCACAACCTTATGAAAAACTGAAGTACAATACTCTCTTGCTATTTAAAGACCTCTGGATTAGAGGATCCTTGGCTAGCTTCTTAACCAAGAAGACCGATAGGGCTAAAACTTGAATCCTCAATGTACTAAGGGCTTGCCCTAAACCTATGCCATAACTGGAGAACATCAAAAATAGTCAGAATGGTGGGAAGGCAATCTCAATTTTTACACCAGGCAGAGAAAACCACCCCAGTCTTAAAGTACCTCTTTGTAGTTACTAGCCTCCTGCTCTTGAGTAAAGTGTTACTAACCTTCTCTGAGCAGCTTTTTTTAAGATCCATGCTGCCAAGTAAAAAAAAATTGAGACCTGAGGTGCAGAATTGGACTCTGAGACAATAAGTTCTTTCTGGCTGGGAACACAAAGGGTTGGTGTACCGACAATCTCTATGTCGACAAACCAGGTGCTATTTAGCCACCATGGGGCCATAACCATTAGTCTGTAATTTGACCAAGTCCATTTCTGAATGACCCTTGGAACCAATGCCAGTGGGGGAAATGCATAAGCCAGACTGAACTCCCAAGCCTGGGGCAGCACATTCATTCCCAAATACCCTGTCTTCTTCCCTAGCAAAAACAAAAAAAAGAAAACAAAAAGACACAACAGTCTATCATTCTATTTCTTCTTCCCACAAAGATCTATAGAGAGCATGTCCCATTTCTCTGTAATCTTGTAAAAAACGTTGAAGGTCATACCCCAGTCACCCACCCAGTTTTTCTTGTGGGGGGGAATGGAACAGCCGACTGAGGTTTTCGCTTCAGACTTATGCGTCTCTTGAAAGAAAAACACACACACAGGTCTGAACTTAGCATGGCACAGATTCCAAGGAAAAAAAGAAAGATTGTCATCTGTAAGTAATAAAAACATTGCAATCCCCAGGCCCACAAGGGAGAACAGTATTTTCTAGATTGTGATATATTCCTGAAAGTGGAAAAACTCTCCAGCGCTTCCCTGCTCTCCATTTTGCAGGGTGTGGGGGTACAATCTCTCTGTCTAATGCCAGTATCTTACTGGGTTCAAGGTAGCCCTGTAAAAATGACTACGCCCTTCACTAAGTGCATTGGCTCACTGCCTCCATCTCCTCTCCTCACTGGAAAGCTTTGAGGGATATTGAAGGAACTGTCACCCTCTGGCCAAAAGGGACATTTCAAATATGGCATCCAATCAGAAGAGAGGGCAATTGCAGACATGACGTCATGGGCAGAAATATCAAGTCAAGATCTTGGCATGGGCAAATTTCCTTGAACAACAGATGGAACCTTCCAGTCAAAATCTCCAAATTGGTCCCAGATTCACTGTGGCCTGAGGAGGACCACTGACCCAACGGCCAATGGGAATCATAAAAAAGTAAATGTTTCAAACTATTCCTGGATGGTAAGAATCACAAACTAACCTAAGAGACCAGCGGGTGGGAGGGGTTTTATTTTGTTGGCTTGCATTTCCTATGGAAGGAAGAACCAATCATCTCTTATATGGCTGTCCTGGAAGATGATTAGGGCAATTTGTATACACATATTTTATGATTTTCTCAGTTAATCAGTGACAATAAAAAATACCACTAAGACTAGGCTCAAACCTAAATCCTGAGATGTGTGTGTAAGAGCAGAAATGTTTCTTCACATGTTTATGTGCCCTGTCGTAAGCAGCCTATTAAAATTATATGTGCCATAATGCATCTCAGCAGCCCAGAAATCAGACATGCACCGGTTTTGACAGTGCATGTTAATACACTGGCATGCAATTCTGCTGGAAAGGTGTGTTGGGGTAGAATGTGGTGCCTCATTCATCATGCACATTTCTACAACTTGATATTGTGAACAGGACCTAAAGCTTTGTTGCAGCTGAAACTATGGGCATATCAGAGAATCATGTGTACTACTGTAACATCTGCAACAAATAATGTAACAAAAAGTTTACTTTGGATCTATTCATCAATGTAACAAGCTGTTACAAAGAACTCTGTGGAAGGAGCTTATGTAATGGACACCACTTAGGGCGAGTCCCTACAGATATGTGTACAGGGGTGGGAAATCGGAATCCAAGGAAGTAGGTAAGGGGTTCTAAAAGGAAAGCAATCTCTATAGGTTTTTTTTTTTACAAAGAGCACACTCCAGGTTTGTGAGGGTTTTAATAATAATAAATTATTAAAATAATGTTTTTAATGTGGCATGTTCTCCTCAAATTTCTCTGGTTAGATCTCCTATATCTTGCTCAGTGCACCACCCTTACCTGCATTCATAGCAACACTCTCCCCTCCAGTGTCTCCAATATTGACAGGATGGTCTTTTGATGTGCTGCCCGACATCCCATGCTGTTGCATAGGTGTGGAACCAGAGCTGTACAGATACCCTGTCTGCTGTGCCATTTCTGGACTTTCTGATAGGTGATCAGAGGATGCTGAGGAGAAACAGAAACAAGTGTTAAACTCACATAAGGAGCCTAGAGTTTATATAAGTAGGGGAATGGAAGTAATGAAAAACTCACAGTTCACAACTGACCAGTCCCTGTAATCTGTGACGTCATGCTGGGAGATTTCATCTACAGGCTCTGCCTCTTCAATCTAATCAAGAAAAAAAATATAACATAGGGCTGTGATAAAGGCATGCTTCTTTTTCATATAAAGGTAGAGTGTAGCATTTTCTACCAAATCAAAGTCAATAGAGAAAAGTGGTTACTATAGCTACACATTTCATGTTTCTTATACAAATATAACAACATTTATAGAGAACAAAAGAGAAGGCAAAATGTAAAATAAAAAGTGTGCAGCACTATAAAGTACTATGCAATACGAACATAACAAAGATAAAAAATACATAACTTGTGACTTACCAAAGGAAGGCCAAGGCCTGCTCTAGCCCAGTTGACCAGTGAGAGTTTATCCCGCAGTGTGGAGGCCACTGGGCTGACAAGATTGTTAGGGGGAAAGATCGGTCCCTGGCAGCTTGGGCATTGGTACCCTGCGGGTGCTGTGTTTGTCGGCAACTGAGAGGCCAGATCATTTAGACAGGACCAGTGAAATAGATCTGATTAAAGTAAAAAAACAGCCTTTATGTGCACAGTCACAGATATGATGAAGTTTATACAACAGGGAAATATTTATTTGTTAAATTCTATTAGATTGCCCTAACCCTCTTGTATTGAATTGTGTTTGTAACTGTATTGTCTCTCTTTGTTTGGCAACAGCAAGAAAAACAAGATATTCTTCTCTGGCAACATAGATAGAAAGGTTCATACCATAACAAACAAGGCGTACAGTCTCCTTGGATGAAAGCAGGGTATTGCAAAGACGACAGTTTGGGTTGTAATCGCTGTCCTGAAGCCACTGTAGATATGACTGAACAATACACTGAAAAAAAAAAAATATATATATATATATATATAAATATAACACACACATTTTAGAGAAGTGTTGAGAGGGGAAAATGATTCGTCTGTGGCCATGCTTTGCAAAATACCTTTTCTCATCAGCAGTATATAGCAGTCTTGTGACTTCTATCAGTGTCTGGTTAAAGCTTGTATGAGGAGTTTTCATTCTCACCTAATTGTCCTATGAGGCTGCAGGACCCCCGACCCTCTGCATGGACAATGCCGATTGGCCCTGTGCTGATCACATGCACTCTCCCAAGAAAAAGAAAAAACTCTCTAGCAATATACATCAAACTGAGCATGTGCAGCTTTCCCCAAGACTCTATTATATCAGGAGATGGTTTGGGGACTGTGGAGGGGGAGGATCAGAGAAGACAGGATCTAACAGCATTTTTACACAATGCAGAGAATTAACCCCTTGGGTTCCACAGTGAGTACAACAAGCGTGCGTTACTGCATTTACAGACCGATTCCGATTTTACTGTTGTGAGTTTAGTAACACTTTAATTGTCATCAGTCATGAATAGCAGACACCTTAGCTAGTGCTTGTATTCATGAACATATACTGTATCTTGTAGACACCAGGTAACCTAACCACTTGCCCACCGGGCCCGTTTTTCAGATTCGGTGTTTACGAGACTAAAACAGTTTTTTTTTTTTGCTAGAAAATTACTTAAACCCCCCAAACATTATATATATTTTTTTTAACACCCTAGAGAATAAAATGGCAGTCATTGCAATACTTTGTGTCACACCGTATTTGCGCAGCGGTCTTACAAGCGTACTTTTTTTGAAAAAAATTCACTTTTTTGAATAAAAAAATAAGACAACAATAAATTTGGCCCAATTTTTTTATATATTGTGAAAGATAATGTTACGCCGAGTAAAATGATACCCAACAAGTCACGCTTAAAAATTGCGCCCGCATGTGGCATGGCGTCAAACTTTTACGCTTAAAAATCTCGATAGGCGACGTTTAAAAAATTCTACATTTTTTGAGATACAGAGGAGGTCTAGGGCTAGAATTATTGCTCTCGCTCTAACGATCGCGGCGATACCTCACTTGTGTGGTTTGAACTCCGTTTTCATATGCGAGCGCTACTCGCGTATTCGTTCGCTTCTGTGCGCGAGCTCATCGGGATGGGGCGTTTTAAATTTTTTGTTTTCTTATTTCTTTTAAATTTGTTTATAATTTTATACACCGAAATAAATAACAATAAAAAAATTATCACTTTTATTCCTATTACAAGGAATGTAAACACCCCTTGTAATAGAAAAAAGCACGACAGGTCCTCTTAAATATGAGATCTGGGGTCAAAAAGACCTCAGATCTCATATTTAGGCTTAAATGCTAAAAAAAAAAAAAAAAAGTCATTTTTTAAATGTCAGAAAAATAAAATGTTTCTTTAAGACGCTGGGCGGGACTGACGTGTTGACGTCACTTCCGCCCAGCAGAGCTATGGGGGACGGTGGGGGCGATTTTTCCCTCACTCGTATCCCAACACAGCTGCCGACAGGACCCGATCACCTCTGCCGCTACCGACGGCTCCGGTAAGCGGCGGAGGGCGCGGGAGAGGGGGCGCCCTCTCCCGCCACCGATAACGGCGATCTCGCTGCGAATCCGCCGTGGACACCGCCATTATCGTGTACAGGACTGCCTACGGAAAAGATGGATATCTCGGTTGTGGCAGCAGCTGCTGCCGTTACCGAGATATCCATCTTTAAAATCGTCTTTTTAACATGACGCCGTGGGCAAGTGGTTAAAGGATCACTAAAGACATTATTTTTTTTTAGCTAAATAGCTTCCTTTACCTTACTGCAGTCCTGGTTTCATGTCCTCATTGTTTGTTTTTGCTTTGAAGTTGCTGTAATTCTTGTCTGGCTCCTTATGAAAAATCTCATGGCAGCTTTTCACTGTAGCCCAAGCTGTCATTACTGTGTGTCTAAAACTCCTCAGAACCAATCAGATTCATTTTAAAAACAAAACACTGCCCTGTATTTGTTTGTTTTTGTTCTGTGTGTCTCTTTAACCTGAAACCAGTTTAAAAGTGAAACTAACCTGCAGGCACATTATATGATTGATTTTTATCTATTTTTAATCATTTTTAAAGGGAATCAGTTAACTTTTATGTCTCTATTCCCTGTAAACAGTCATTTCAGAAAAAATGTTTTCCTTTAGTGACCCTTTAATGTTATCCTGGATTTGGGCTTTAATAAAGAAAAGAGATTCATCCATTTTCGAATAGAAAAAAACAGCCTTCTCAAAAGGAGCCCAGCGATGGCAGCTCACATACTGTATTTCTCCCATGAAAGGTGTGAATCAAAACTGGGTGCCTGAATTCATAGCCAACACAATAGTATATGAATTATGTCATTTATTTGGATGGCCTAAAACAAGATGCCACTAGCAGACTAATAGTGCTCTCTTACCTTGGCATGGTTGGCTACCAGACAGTGTTCACAAACATTGACCCGGTGCTCAAAGCAAAAAAGATTTGTAACTTTCCTCTTGGGACATTTGCAAAGACCCATAATGGCAGAGACACCTGCAGAAAAGGGAAGCAGACACATTAGAGCGTCAGGAATATGCATACATAGATTTATTAGATAAATGTCTACTGCAAACAGTTCCACAGCATTGAGAACTGTGATCTGCGTCATCCTAGCCAATGGTCACCAAGTATTGGCTTGTAATCCAAACATGGCTCTCATTTACCTCGGATGGGGCTTGCATTAGTCTCTCTGTATCATAAACATCAGCAGCATATGTTTCTGAGTTTATTAAAGTATTTAGCTCATTATTGCTTGAATCCTACTCCCACCATAAGCTCTTATTGCCTTTATTCCTGGTTTTCAGGACGACAGCTCTCATTAAAAGGGAGCAGTCAGCTTGGTTGTTGCTGCTGCTGCTGTAAGTGAATCACTTCCTTATATGACCATTTTAACCTGCGGGTTGGGCTCGGGTTTATGACAATTATATTTATGTGAATTTTGGGCATATTCAGAAAAAAAAGTTATAACTCATTTTCATTTGCAAAATAAAGGTGGAAATTTAAAGGGGTTGTAAAGGTTCGTTTTTTATTTTCTAAATTGGTTCCTTTAAGCTAGTGCATTGTGGGTTCACTTACCTTTTCCTTCAATTTCCCTTCTAAATGTTTTTTTTCTGTCTGAATTTCTCACTTCCTGTTCCTCCTCAGTAAGGTGTTCAGTAAGCTGTTCTAAATGACTTTCCACCCCTCGGATTATGGTGGAAAGCTTACTGAGGAGAAACAGGAAGCGAGAAATTCAAACAAAGAAAAAAAACATTTAGAAGGGAAATTAAAGGAAAAGGTAAGTGAACCAATAATGCACTAGCTTAATGGAACCTATTTAGAGAATAAAAGACGAACCTTTACAATCCCGTTAATACCACATGAATGTGAAAAGATACATATTCAGATAGGACTTTCTTCAAGTATTCTATCTAAGCTTAAAGGGGTTGTAAAGGAAACCATATTTTCCCTAAATAGCTTCCTTTACCTTAGTGCAGTCCTCCTTCACTTGCCTCATCCTTCGATTTTGCTTTTAAATGTCCTTATTCCTTCTGAGAAATCCTCACTTCCTGTTCTTCTGTCTGTAACTCCACACAGTAATGTGAGGCTTTCTCCCCGGTGTGGCGTGTCGTGCTCGCCCCCTCCCTTGGACTACAGAGAGTCAGGACGCCCACTAACACACAGCTCCTTTCTCTATCTGTAACGTAGAGAGCATCCTGACTCTTCTGTAGTCCAAGGGAGGGGGTGAGCACGACACTCCACACCGGGGAGAAAGCCTTGCATTACTGTGTGGAGTTACAGACAGAAGAACAGGAAGTGAGGATTTCTCAGAAGAAATAAGAGGATTTTTAATAAACAGCTTACCTGTAAAATCCTTTTCTTGAAGTACATCACGGGACACAGAGCGCATAGCCATTACACTTGGGTTATATGGGTACCTTCAGGTGTGGACACTGGTGTAATCAATTTCACAGGAAGTTCCTCCCTATATAACCCCCTCCCACTGGGAGTGCTTCAGTTTTGTAGCAAGCAATTCTCCCGAGGTTACACAATGTTCCCCAAAAGAGGGGTGGGAGCTCTGTGTCCCGTGATGTACTTCAAGAAAAGGATTTTACAGGTAAGCTGTTTATTAAAAATCCTCTTTTCTTTATCGTACATCACGGGACACAGAGCGCATAGCCATTACACTTGGGATGTCCTAAAGCAATGCTCTATGAAGGGAGGGAGACCGTAAAGGCCAAGAATAGCCAAATAAAAACATTGTCAGGAGAAAACATGGCTCCATCAACAGAAACACAAGGGGGCGTGAACCGGGCCAGAGGATTCTATACTGCTGCCCGTAGGACCGCCTGCCCAAAAGCTGCGTCCGTACCCTTTGCAACGTCCAACTTATAAAATTTAGTAAACGTATGTACGGAAGACCAGGTTGCCGCCTTGCAAACCTGCGCCATAGAGATCTGATGGTGTGCCGCCCAAGAGGCACTCATGGCCCTCGTAGAATGGGCTTTAACTGATAAGGGAGGTGGAACGCGCTTCAGACCATAGGCCTGAAAAATCAGCTGCTTAATCCACCTAGCCAAGGAAGACTTGGCAGCCGGCTGACCCTTCTTGGGGCCATCCGGAAGAACAAAAAGCACATCTGTTTTCCGAATCTTCTCTGTAGCCTTGAGATAGACTCTCATGGCTCGAACCACGTCCAAAGTATGAAGCCGTCTTTCCTCTCTGGACTGGGGAGTAGGAAAGAAGGAAGGTAGGACTAGGTCCTGATTCAAGTGAAAACTGGATATGACCTTAGGAAGGAAAGAAGGTTGAGGCCGCAGAACCACTCTGTCCTTATGCAGAATAAGGTATGGCTCCCTGCATGATAAGGCTGCCAGCTCGGAAACCCTTCTGGCTGAAGCCATAGCCACCAAGAAAACCAACTTTCGGGTTAGTAGCACAAGAGGGATTTCTGTCAGAGGTTCAAACGGCTGCCTTTGTAAAGCTGACAAGACCAGATTTAAATTCCAGGGGCAGAGGGGAGCTCTAATAGGGGGATTCACATGCAAGACCCCCTGCAAGAAGGTTTTCATAAGCGAATGGGTGGCCAAGGGTCTTTGAAACCATATTGATAAAGCCGACACCTGCCCCTTTAGAGTACTAAGAGCCAACCCTTTGTCAACGCCAACCTGGAGGAATCGCAAGATCCTGTCAATAAAAAACTTTCGAGGATGCCATTTTTGAGACTCGCACCACTCCACATAGGTTCTCCAGACTCTGTAATAAATATTTCTGGAGACCGGTTTCCTAGCCTGAATCAACGTAGCTATTACCTGATCTGAGAGGCCTCTGCCTTTAAGAATTAGGGATTCAGCCGCCAAGCCGTCAAATTTAGCTGCTGTGAAGCAGGATGGCAGATTGGGCCTTGAGACAGCAGATCTGGGCGCAGGGGGAGCGGCCACGGCGCCCCGACTGACATCTTCGCGATGAGTGCGTACCAAGCCCTCCTGGGCCAGGCTGGAGCCACCAGGATCACAGGCCTGCGCTCCACCCGGATTCTCCGTAGAAGGCGGGGAATCATCTGCAGTGGAGGGAACGCATACAGAAGAGAAAACTGGTGCCAAGGGCAAACCAAGGCATCGGTCCCGTAGGCCGAGGGATCCCTGGCTCGGGATATGAATTTGTCCAACTTTTTGTTGGATCTCGTTGCCATAATGTCCACGTCTGGGACTCCAAATCTTTGGCAAATCTCTTGGAATACCTGGGGGTGAAGCGACCATTCCCCCGGGAGCAACTGTTGACGACTCAAAAAATCTGCTTGAGAATTGTCTATCCCTGGGATGAACACCGCCGAGATGCAGGGTACATGGGCTTCGGCCCATGAGAAAATCAGGTTTACTTCTCTTTGGGCTGCTGGGCTCTTCGTGCCCCCCTGGTGGTTTATGTATGCCACCGCAGTGGCGTTGTCGGACTGTATCCTTACTGGCAGACCCTGAAGGGGGAGAGTCCAGGCGATCAGGGCCAGTCGAGCAGCTCTGATTTCCAAGATATTGATGGGAAGCAGTTTCTCTGCCCCCGACCACAGCCCTTGCTGGGTCTGTTCTTCTAGAACTGCCTCCCAACCTAACAGGCTGGCATCCGTGGATACTATCTTCCACGAGATGGGGCAAAAGGATTTCCCTTTTGACAAATTTTGAGAGACCAGCCACCAAGACAGGCTGCGCCGGACCTTCGGGGAGAGCACTAACGGATGATCTAACGCCTGAATGGACTTGTTCCAAGCAGAGAGAATGGCTGCCTGAAGATATCTGGTATGGATCTGGGCGTAGGGCACAGCCTCGAAGGCGGCCACCATCTTCCCCAGCAGTCGCATACATAGGCGAATAGTCGGCCTCTTCTTGCCTAAGATCATTTGAACTGCTTGGGCTATTGATCTGATCTTTGCTTGAGGTAAAATTATCCTCTGGCAGTCTGTATCTAGCCGAAGGCCTAGATATTCCAACTGCCTTGTGGATTTCAATACCGATTTTTCTAGATTTACAATCCATCCGAATTCCTCTAGATGCTAAACTGTGCGACCTACTGCCTGATTGAGGTTGGAGGCTGAGCTGTCGATAACCAGAAGATCGTCCAAGTATGCCAAGACTAAAATGCCTTCTGTCCTTAGGACGGCTAGCACCGGGGCTAACACCTTTGTGAATACCCGCGGAGCTGTTGCCAACCCGAAAGGGAGGGCTACGAACTGGTAATGGCGGTGATCTATCATAAACCGAAGAAACCTGTGATGTGCCGGGTAGATCGGCACGTGCAGATACGCATCTTTTATGTCTATAGATGCTAGAAAGTCGTCTTGATGTAGGCTGGCTGCCACCGAACGTTTGGACTCCATACGAAAGGTCTGAATGTTTAGAAAGCGATTTAGGCGTTTGAGGTCCAAGATAGGCCTGACGTCGCCATTGGGCTTTGGTATTATGAAAAGGTTGGAGTAGAATCCCAGACCCCATTCCTGGGTTGGTACTTCTACGATTACTCCTTGGAGTAAGAGACGATCCAATGCTTTTGCAAGAGAGGCCCTCTTTAATGGGTCGCTTGGAAGACTTGACCCCTGAAAATGAGGAGGGGGGACTTCCCGAAACTCTAGCTTGTAGCCCGTGGTTACCACGGATCTTACCCAAGAGTCGGGAATTCTGGTCTTCCACACTTCGGAGAAGAACCGAAGCCTTCCCCCCACCCAAGAGAGTGGGGGCGCCCCTTCATGAATCTGACTTAAGGACTGGTTTTAACCGGCTTGCGAGACCATGGCCTCTTGCCTGTCGTGGCTTGTCCTTGTGGGCGGCTATTAAATGCCGAACGCCCGGGAGGCCGTCGATACTGACGGGAAGTTGAAGGGGCCGAGCCTGCGAAGGACTGTCGCTTAAATGCGGGCCCACGTGATCTTTTCTTGATGGGCAAGAAAGAACTTTTACCACCTGATATGGTCTGGATATATTTATCTAGGTCTTCACCGAATAGTCTCCCACCATGAAAGGGAAATCCTGCTAAAAGCTTTTTGCAGGGTGCCTCTGCTGACCAGTTTTTTAGCCACAAAAGGCGACGCATATGAACCAACAGCAGAGATAAACGGGACGCCTGTTGAACGGAGTCCTTAATAGCATCTACTGCAAAGCAGAGAGCTCTTGGGAGGTCAGCCAATTCACGAGCTTGCTGAGCCGGTATGTCCCTTAATATCTGTTTAGTCTGATCCTTTAAAGCCTGACAAACGCCAATGGCTGCCACTGCTGGCTGAACCACGGCACCTACTGTGGTAAAAGAAGCCTTCAGTAGGGTCTCCAATTTTTTGTCGACTGGATCTTTAAACACCTGGACATTTTCCACCGGACAGGTCAGGGATTTATTTACGCAGGAAATGGCTGCGTCCACGGTAGGGAGTGCCCATTTCTTTGCAAATTCTTCTTCCATAGGATAGAGAATGGTAAACCTTTTAGGAGGGATAAAAATCCTATCAGGTCGAGCCCAATCCTGAAAAATCACGCTCTCCAGAAGGGGGTGAACCGGGAAAGATGCACCACCCAATGGTGCCTTCAAGGAACCTAAAGAGGATACCGCGGGGGCTACTTGTTCTGACACTGGAAGTTTAAAAGCAGTGCGAACCATATCCGTCAGAGACTGGATCCACAGGCTCTCTGCTTGAGAAGCCGAAAAAGTTTCATCTATAGTGGAATCTTCAATGTCTGACCCGTCAGGACTCAGGTCCGCTTGATCCCCCTGTGGGTCCAATTCCTCCGAAGAGAGGACCTCTGCATCTGAACACACCGTTTTAGGTGACGGGGATCTAGCCCGTTTGCCACCCGGCAAAGAGCGGGCAATTAAAGCAGTTAACCTTTTCTCTAGCCCACCCAGGGTGGATTCTAGCATTTCTTCCGTAACATAAACGGGAATGGGTTGATTAGGGGCCGCCTCTGCCCCTAGCACCCTCAATGGCTCCTGCACGATGCTGTTCGGTGGTCTATCTGGTGAGGGTGGGACCACTGGAGCCTGGCCCAAATCCTCTGACCCCGTTGGAGACCCCTTTACTTTTTTGGCACCTTTTGCAGCCTTAGCTGGTCCTGATCCCTTGGGAGCCATTGCACAACCTTGAGACACCCCTACAGCCAACACCCAACTGTTGTTGCTAGAAGTGAAACATTAATAAGGACAGGCTATGTAAAATCTTTTCAAAATTTTCATACGCCTGAGAAGGCGGCAATACAGAGGAAAGTCCTGCGAGTATTGCCACACCAATGCCCGTTAGCTGGAGTCCAAGGTTGCACCGACTCAGATACTGCCGGATCTAAGGCTGAGTCCCTTTAAGCAAAAAAATATATATATATATTTTTTTTTTTTTGTCAGTGTGGACTTTTAAGTCCAGACCTGAAGATCCACAAACCACCACTGGGTGTCACTGTTAGCCAGAACTGGCTCAGCTGCGCGCTCTATGTCCTCACTCTTCACTGCTCTCAGGAGGGAATGACCAGCCAGGAAATGCTTTTTTGCTTTATCTGAGACTGACGCTGCTGGCCCGCCCCCCCCCCACGCCGCTGACGTTGTAAAAGGCGGCGCGCACGCGCGCGCCCCCCCCACGCTGAAACCAACATGGAGGAAGCAGAGAGCAGAGGAGAAGCCCGGACCAGCGCTAGAACACAGACACCTGGTAAGCCACTATCTTTGTAGTGCACACATAGAGGAAGCTGTCTCCCTAGGAACAGGAGTTTTGTCAGCCCTTCCTCTCTATACACGTGGGGCTGCAGTATCATGCTAACAGGCAAATCTGGGGGGAGTAGCAAAATACATATCTTTTAAAAGCATATATATATCTACATGTTATCTGGGTAAACATTAGTACATCCCATCCTGCCTCAACAGACATAGTGGAGATAGTGGCCGATGCACAAGCATACCATTAGCCAACCCAGAACCCCCAGGGGGATACCTACTGTCGAACCAAGTCCCGCAGGTTCCCTCTTACCTGCTCCACGCCGCAGGGTATTGCAAACTGCAAGAGGCCCAGCCTTCCCCCATCTCCGTGGGTATTGTCTTGGACCTTCAGGGACCGGGGTCCTGTGTTAAGGAACCCACAACCCTGGACCTATATAGCATCCTGGCATCAGTAGAGTTTAGTTCTTGGAAGAGACTAAGGCACTGGAGCCCAGAATCCAGCCCTCCAAGGAGAGGCATTATAGGCAAAACCCCACTCCAGCAGGGCCCGGGTACCGTACACCTTGGCTTTGAAGCACTTCGGACGGATCCGGCTAGCTATCCTGGGTCCCGAGACCTCCGAGGGACAGCTAGACGTGACCAACACCTAAGACACTGGCGAAAAAACTGAAGCACTCCCAGTGGGAGGGGGTTATATAGGGAGGAATCTTCCTGTGAAATTGATTACACCAGTGTCCACACCTGAAGGTACCCATATAACCCAAGTGTAATGGCTATGCGCTCTGTGTCCCGTGATGTACGATAAAGAAAAGGACATTTAAAAGCAAAATGGAAGCATGAGGTAAGTGAAGGAGGACTGCACTAAGGTAAAGGAAGCTATTTGGGGGAAACATTTTTTACCTTTACAACCCCTTTAAAGTACAAATAAAGGCAATATTTTTAGTTTTGGATAGCGTGCAGAGATATTAGAATGCTTGACAGTTTTTATTGCGGTCTGTGCCCCCATTAGGGAGATTCACCCTCTCTATTTGTCCTGTTTACCATTATCATTGAAAGTAAAAGAAAAAAGAAAAACACACATTTTGGGTTGTCCCTAGAAAAGTAATAGAGGGGAAATCTTCCAATAGGGACACTAGTTCTGGTGATCTCGGGGTCCACAAGGAATTCTCTTAATTTGAAAGGATTTTCTCTCACTTCCTGTTTGGCTATGGGATAGGAAGTGAAGGGAAATCTCTACAATAGGGCACAGATGGTGATAAAAATATCTGACAGAGGTTATAACTCTCCCTTACTCTATCCAAAATGAAAAATAAAAGAAAACAATCTTTCAATCAATCCTACAAAGAATAAAAAAGAAAATTTACATGTCAGCCAAGACTAACTGAAAAGCATGGACACCAGCACTGTGTGTTTTGGATATGTGTGTGTTTGTGTGCTGTGCATATACATTCATCATTTAAAATAATTGGAAAGATGTATACACATCAAGTTGCAGTGCAGTTCAGTATGATAAAAGCACTAAACTCGAGGCTTAAAATAAATATGAGAGTATCTGTATCTGGGGTGTCAGGAGGGGGTGGCTAGCCATGACTGAAGCCCCGAATGTGACCTCGTAAAGCCCAGAGTCTCACGGTGGCAGGACTGCATTATTAGCCCCAAACCGCTGAGCGAGTGGCGAGTGTCAGGATCAATCTGATCCCGAGTGCCGCCGAGTCCCATAGCAGGTCCCGCCTTCTGGAGCCTGCGCAATGCCTATGATGGGCGCCCCACTGGTCCAATGCCGTGACCGCAGGATGTGCGAAATCCATCAAAGCTGCTGCACTGGCTCCAGAAGGTGGGAATTACAATACAGCCGCCGCGCCAGTGCCACATCCCTGCTCGGTGGGCCGCAGGCGGCTCTCCTCTCCTTATGGCTCCTCGGCTCTCTGACGGAATGACTGCCTGCTGCTGTGACACCGCTGAGCTGAGGTAGGTCAGAACTGTCAGAAAGTTTAATAATGTGTATGTAAATGTCAGTGTAGGTAGGTCAGTGTAGGTAGATCAGTGTAGGTAGATCAGTGTAGGTAGATCAGTGTAGGTAGATCAGTGTATGTCAGGTCACGCGCTAGCCAAAAAAAAAAAAGCCTGCGTCGCATACAAACCGCCGCCCCCCGTCCCCCACGGTTATCGGCCTTGGACTTCAGGCTGAAGCCCCTGGTCTTTTTGCCACCTAGAAACGCCCCTGATCTGTATTCATATTGGAAAACCGGTTTGTATGTGTATAAAATTGCCTCTAACCTGCATGAACAGAAGCTTTTTAGGGGCTTTAACCACTTAAAGACTGCCGCATGTACATTTACGTCGGCAGAATGGCACGGACAGGCACATCAACGTACCTGCCTTGACGGGGGTCCGATCGGGACCCCCCCCCCCCCCCCCCCGGTACATGCAGCGGTCCGGTTTGCTGTAGGAGCGATCCGTGCTGAGGGGGCGGCTGTTTGTTTTTGTCCGCCCCCTCCCGATCGCTCCCAGCCAATGCGCGCACTCCCCCTGCAGTGCACTTCCTCCTCCTGTGTAAACACAGGAAGAGGAAAGTGATGCGATCTCTGCTCTCGGCGGTTTTTTCAACCGCCGCTGAGGAGAGATCACATCACACAGTGAGTCTGCACAACACTACACTGACACCAGTACACGCAGGCACATTAACCCCTTGCGATCACCCCACCCCCACCCCCCTGTCACAGTGTCACTAAATGCAGTGCTCATATATGAACTGCTCACTGCATTTAGTGTCAGTGTGACAGGCAGTTAGTGTTAGATTCAGGGAAGCCCCCGTACCCCCCTAATAAAGTTTTAACCCCTTGATCACCGCCCTAGTTAACCCTTTCACTCCCTATTGCCAGTGTCACTAAGTGATCGATTTTCTAATCGCTGTATTAGTGTCGCTGTTCCTGCTAGGTAGCTATTTTTTTTTTTTATTGCGATTTTTTTTTACTAAAGACATGTGGCTAAATAAATTTTGGCCTAAATGTTTGACTAAAATTTAGTTTATTTGATTTTTCTTATAACTAAAAGTAAAAAAATATTGTTTTTTTTTTGTATATAGCGCAAAAAATAAAAATCGCAGAGGTGATCAAATACCACCAAAAGAAAGCTCTATTTGTGGGAAGAAAAGGACGCAAATTTTGTTTGGAAGCCACGTCGCACGACCGCGCAATTGTCTGTTAAAGCAACGCAGTGCCGAATTGTAAAATACCCTTGGGTCATTTAGCAGCATATTGGTCCGGTCCTTAAGTGGTTAAGCAGATGGTCCTCCATTATTTTCTATGATTGGGACTCTCTAGTGATAGATAGAACTAAATGAACTGCTCCATTCCCTGCCCTGTGTCCCCATGTCATTGTTGCATAGTCTGGACATTCCCAACCTCAGCTCAGGATGCCCTTCTTTCCCTCTTTTGATTGGGAGATGTCAAGGGTTGTACACTCTTCCAATGCCAATGGCTGGTTTCACACTGGTATGACACGACCGCTGTACAACCGTCACCCTACTTTGGCCTGCAACATCTGTCCTACTTCCATCTGACTTGAACGAACAAGATAAGATTTTGCTCCAACTTTGAGATCGTATGACTTGTCCTTTGACCAATCAAAACAATCCCTATGTGACTAATTCCTTTTACTGCTGCTGTAATCACCATGTCGGATGTCACAAGTCGGGTGAATAGGGCATGAATCCTACTTTGAATTATATTCAATGACCAAAGTATGACCAAAGTAGTGCAGTCAGACAACTTGTGTCGGACCAGTTAAGACGGCTCCCATAGGAATCATTGATTTTCACACGTCATGCGACATGAGCTCCCAATGTCGGAGTGTTTGTTGTACCAGTGTGAACCCGGTCCCAATCTCTATCAAAAACACTCTATTGGGCCCATCAGTATCATGGATGATTGTGTAAGCTGTAGTCTGACAGCCAGCTATTATGACACAAATATAAAATAAGTACTTATTTTACTTATCCATTCACACATGTAAGATTTGGATGCGGTTTCCTCGCATCCAATTCACATGACCAGAGAGTATGACTGGCTCTTAATGGCGCCAATTCACACATCTCCGGGACGGCCATCATCTGCATTTGGAAAAGGTCCTGTGTGTCTTCTGGTCCAATTCAGGCAAAAACTCAGACCTGATTCGTAACCGAAAATCGGTGAACAGGGACGCACTGGTCCCCAAGCTGTGAACCCCGGCCACAGCATGTGTGAATGGAGCCTTATTCTGCCATTTTGGTAAAATGAGGGGTACAGTCATTAGAGCCCCTAGGGAGAATGAGGAATATAATTGACTGGAGTTCAGCTTTAAAAGAGAAGTATGGATTTCTTTTTTCCCCATTCATACTTACCTAGGTGGATGCAGCATTGCTCATCTCCCTCCGTGCTTATTGGAGGGCTGAGCTGTGGAAAGGGCGGACCGGCTATCTCAGGCTCTCAGCAAGGTAGAGACGGGTGTCAGTCCAGGTACATGGCGGATCCAGACTTTGTTGTCGTGATGATGCAGTGACTGCACTGATATCTGATAACAAACTGCACTCCTGTGATCCTTAGGAGAAGCCCAGACAAACAAGCTTTGGCTGGACTTCTTTAACAAAAAATATGTTCCAGACCATCTGGGCATCACCCTCTCTTTATATTAAAGGGGTTGTAAAAATGTGTTTTTTATTTTCTAAATAGGTTCCCTTATGCTAGTGCATTGTTGGTTCACTTACCTTTTCCTTCGATTTCCCTTCTAAATGTTTTTTTTCTTTGTCTGAATTTCTCACTTCCTGTAAACTTGCCCCCATCATCCAAGCCCTTCTGGCTGGGGGTTAGTTGGCCAGAAAAGCTTACTGAGGAGGAACAGGAAGTGAGAAATTCAGACAAAGAAAACTAAGAAAAAAAAAACCATTTATATTGCAGGAGTTTCTCGGATGCCCGGGACGCCCCTCCTCATTGGCTGAGACAGCAGAGCAGCGCCATTGGCTCCCGCTGCTGTCATTTAAAGTCATTCAGCCAATGAGGAGAGAAAGGGGACAGGCTGCGGCTCTGTAGCTGAATGGACACAGGGAACTGTGGCTCGGGTGTCCCCATAGCAAGCCGCTTGCTGTGGGGACACTCAACAGGAGGGAGGGGCCAGGAGCACCAAAGAGATACCCGAGAAGAGGAGGATCCCGGCTGCTCTGTGCAAAACCAACTGCACAGAGAAGGAAAGTATAACATGATTGTTATTTTTAACTAAATTAAAAACGAGACTTTACAATCATTTTAAAATATACAGTTAAATAGCAAATGTTTCATTCAACTACAAAACCTCGATCGACTAGTGTGACCAGCCTCAGGTATGATTCAACACAGTTCATAGGCACACCTCTGAGTTACTGGGGAGTTACCTACATATATGCAGGTAAATATAGATGAATACTATATAAAACTAGGCCGATTTGATTTATTTATATGCTTAATTTGAAATTGTATATCCTATTAAAAAAATGGAGTTTGCAGTACTCAGCATTATTACAAGGGTAGATATTTGGGTTATGGGTGGGTGGTGCTGGGCTGAATCAGTCAAACAACCACACACTGTGTGCCAAGAGGTCGCAGGAGTAAAGTTCCCTGAAACGAGGGGCACTTCTTCCACAGTGCGGCCCAGTGTACCCGTGGCTCTTGTGCTGGTAAGCTGCACTTTGCCATAGACTCCATTATGCCTTTCTGAAACCACACCAAACGTCCAGCATGCTCGAGTTTCTCATCCCTCTAACTGCTACTTTGTCTGGGCAGCTTGGTCTGTTAAAGGAAGATTAAACAAAAAAAATAACAGACTTACTGGCTGGATTACCAGGTGAAAATAAAGGAACCACAAATTGTGCCTCATTGTTGGTATCGATGGGAGGAGTCATGCCCTATTGTTGTCATCAGTGGGAGAAATTATACCCCATCACTGGTATCAGTTGGAGGAATTGTGCTCCAAAGGCCAGATAAAGGCAGGAAAAGGTCTGCATGCAGCCTGCGGGTCACAGTTTGGAGACCACTGCTCTTAGGCTGCATTCACACCTAGGCGTTTTGTCGCCCTACGCCCGACGCTGTAGCAGCCTGAAATACGCTGGAGGGGCGAATTTACATTGTTGGCTATGGAGATGGTTCACATCTCTACGCCGAACGCCGTATGCCTGAAGATTGAAACAAGTCCCGGACCCTTTTTTTCAGGCGTCTTGGGCGTTCGGGCATAGCCGACAATGTAAAAATCACCCCTCCAGCAAAAAACAAGGCAAATCGCGGGGACAAAATACCTATTTCATGTCGCCGCAATACGCCGCATACCGCCTACGCCTAGGTGTGAATGCAGCCTAAGATCATGGACTAAGCTGAACAAAGCAGAATGCATGCAATCCATGGGCACAGCGGTCATTGGTTTATACCAGGCATGTCCAAAGTCCGGCCCGGGGGGCCAAATGCGGCCCCCCTGGGGATTTGGATATATATATTGTTTGTGGCCCCCAGGACCACAAAAGATATATACTATATTTATTGGCGCTGCCTTGGAGGGGACAGGGAGGGGGCAGGACTAGCGCCATCAGATTACATGAAGAGAATCTCCTGTTTACTCAGCAGCGTCTCTATTGGAAGTCCCGTCTCCTGGGATGCCATTGGAGGACTGTTCTGTCTATCATAGGAGGCGGGACTTTGTATTAAAGAGGCCATAGGGTAAACAAGAGATTCTCCTGTTTGTAATCTGTTGGCACTCGTCCCGCCCCCCCCCTCCCTCTGCCCTCCAAGATTGCAGATGGGCATTGGTTAGACTGCACTGATGGAAATGGTAAGGCTGCATTCATGGCACATGTGAGGCTGCATTGGTTGCAATGGTAAGGCTGCATTCAGGCATATGTGAGGCTGCATTCATGGCAATGGTAAGCCTGTGCGTGTTATACGCCGATAAATACGGTATATCCAAATAACACGCCCAAGCTCATCCTTAGTCCTAAGCAGCGCTCTGGGATTCGTTGGGGCCACAAAAAAAAATATATACAGTATATCCAAATAACACGCCCAAGCTCATCTCTTCACCACACACAGCCACAAAGGCAAGAGAATTTTTGTTGAGCCGTGTATTAGTGCTCAGCCGAACACACAACCGAAATGTAATGGTTCAAAGAATGTCAGGCAAAATAGTTGGCCCTTACGCATGTTCACTTCATCAAATCTGGCCCTCTTTGAAAAAAGTTTGGACACCCCTGGTTTATACCAATTCCAAAGCTGCCAGAAGAGAGATCTAACCACAGAGCACTGCCAAACAACAATGCCCATACCACACCCACAGACAGGAGATGATCAACTGCCTGTCACCAGATCTCCCATAAGACAAGTTATTCATTACATTATTTAGATGCCATTTCCTTGTAAAGGCCTCTCTTGTATAGAAATCAAACAGCCCTGAGACTACTGCTGGGTGCCGCCATCTTGTATGTAATATCATCAGCCCCAGCAGACTCAGAGCGGTCATTTGAAGCACTTGATTTTTCATGGCCTTTACCTGCATTTTTA
The DNA here is from genome assembly GCA_029574335.1 of Rana kukunoris. Classification (NCBI taxonomy): domain Eukaryota; kingdom Metazoa; phylum Chordata; class Amphibia; order Anura; family Ranidae; genus Rana; species Rana kukunoris. The sequence continues at coordinate 224,335,652 of CM056059.1, read as the reverse complement.
AGTTGCTGACAAGATCTCTTTAAAAGAAGTATGGGTTTTCATTTGTTGTTCTAATCATACTTACCTCAGTGGATGGCGCATCAGACCAATGCTGCTTCTGTCCCCCAGCGTCTCTGCACTGAGAACCGACCCACCAAACACTGCCAATGGCTTGATTCTCTCGGCTCCCTGAGAAGAGAGATACTGACTGTCATTCAGCACCTCTCCTGCTCTGCTCCTCCACGCTCATTGGAGCGCTGAGCTAAGGAGGGGCGGTAAGTGGCCGTCTGAGAGTCTCGTGGGCAGGCCGAGACTGCCATCAATCAAAGGCAGTTGGCGGATCCAGACTTGGGAAGTCGGCATGACGCGGTGCCTGGACTGATTGCAGTGACGTCAGCGGAGAGCGGACTTCAGACCGATCTCCGCTGAAAACAGATCACAGGAGTGCAAAATGAATTGCACTCCTGTGACTCAGAAGAGAAGCCCAGCCTAAAAAGCTCAGGCTGGACTTCTCCTTTAAGGTGACTATACATTGTACAACCTCCTTTAGATCTGCCATCAATTATGAAGTACAAGGGCCTCCTGACTGAATACAAATTGAAGGTAATGCTTGGGTTTGTCCTCATATAAAGTTTTGGTGAATCTAAAGCTTATCACAGGGTACAATCTTCTTTAGATCTATCAACAACTATGTAGTGGAAGGGGCCTGACTGGATATAAATTACATGGATTCATTAGGTAGGACCTTATATTACATAGATTTGGCAGACTTAAAGTGGCTGTAAACCCTCAAATATACCCAGTAAAGTGAGTGGCCTTAGGTGATACACAGAGGTGAAACAAAACCTCCCACATAAGTTGTACTTGTTCACCTGCAGTCTTCTCTTCTTTACATTTGTTCAACGTGCTGAATTTATATAACTTGTCTGAGCTGTCAGAAAAAAAGGGGTGGAGAGCTGAAATTACGCTCAGTGAGGAAAGGTCTAATGCCGCGTACACACGGTCGTTTTTTGCGATGAAAAAAAAACGACGTTTTTTAAAACGTCATTTAAATTGATCGTGTGTGGGCAAAACGTCGTTTTTTGTCTTCAAAAAAACGACCAAAAAAAAATTCCAACATGCTTGAATTTTTTGTGTCGTTTTTCAAAACGTCGTTTTTTGTTTCACAAAAAGTCACCGTGTGTAGCAAAAACGTCTTTCAAAACGACGTTTTTCAACCCGCGCATGCCCAGAAGCTAGTTATGAAGCGAGCTTCAATGGAAAAGAGTGGTGAACGTAACCTCGCTTTTTGTGAAAAAACGATGGTGTGTATGCAAAATTGTCTTTGAAAAGTGACGTTTCAAAAACGTCGTTTTTTACTTCACAGAAAACGTAGTTTTTTTCCCATCGCAAAAAACGACCGTGTGTACGCGGCATAAGAGCGGATTGTAGGAAAAGAAAACACCCCATCCACACAGCCCACAGGAACAGAGCTGAGGCTGTCAATCTGCTGGAGGTCCCTCCTCATTACCTTTTTTCTAGGGTTGTCCCGTTACCGATACCAGTATCGGTATCGGGACCGATTCCGAGTATTTGCGGGAGTACTTGTACTCCCGCAAATACCCCCGATACCCAAATAGAATACTTCGCGCCCCCGCCGCCGTATATACAAAGCCGCCGCCGCGAACATTACACGCACCTTTCGTTTTTCAATAGCCGTTTTCCTTTACACAGTGTCCTTTACACAGGGCGTGCGATAGGGAAAACAGCTATTGAAAAATGAAAGGTGAGTATAATGTTTGCGGCGGCAGCTTTGTATATACGGCGGCATCATCATCATCATCAGGTAGGGGGACATCATGGCTGTATGTGAGGGATATGGCTGTATATGGGGGACATGGCTGCAATATGTGGGGGACATGGCTGTATATGGGGGACATGGCTGCAATATGTGCAATATGTGGGGGGACATGGCTGCAATATGTGGGGGGACATGGCTGCAATATGTGGGGGGACATGGCTGCAATATGTGGCGGGACATGGCTGCAATATGTGGCGGGACATGGCTGCAATATGTGGCGGGACATGGCTGCAATATGTGGCGGGACATGGCTGCAATATGTGGCGGGACATGGCTGCAATATGTGGCGGGACATGGCTGCAATATGTGGCGGGACATGGCTGCAATATGTGGCGGGACATGGCTGCAATATGTGGCGGGACATGGCTGCAATATGTGGCGGGACATGGCTGCAATATGTGGCGGGACATGGCTGCAATATGTGGCGGGACATGGCTGCAATATGTGGCGGGACATGGCTGCAATATGTGGCGGGACATGGCTGCAATATGTGGCGGGACATGGCTGCAATATGTGGCGGGACATGGCTGCAATATGTGGCGGGACATGGCTGCAATATGTGGGGGGACATGGCTGCCTTTGGGGACACATTTAAAAAAAGTATCGGTATTCTGTATCGGCGACTACTTGAAAAAAGTATCGGTACTTGTACTCGGTCCTAAAAAAGTGGTATCGGGACAACCCTACTTTTTTCTCTTGGTGTCAGGAACACTTGTCAGAAGGGATTTGTGCTGATAGCAGAGGAACAAAGCAGCAGACATCAATGACACTTCGTTATTTAATTGAGACAAGTACACACTATAGAAGGATATGCTTTGTTTGTATTTCATGTCTGAGGTTTACAACCACTTTAAAATTGTAATATGTATAGTGACCCTAAAGTACAGTCAGATAGTATTGTGTACTATGACAAGACAAACTTTACAGTGATACTGTGATATTAACCCCCCCCCCCCCCCCATAGATAGGGTTTTTATGACTGAAAAGACCCTATTGGTCTCCTCTGTCTTAAATGCTTCCCCCTGTCAGTGAGCTGTAATGTACACTGAGCCACACATGCGCAGCTCAACATATATTATCGATACCTGATCTCTGGTGCGATGATGTGACTCACGTTCACCAGCATGGCCCAGCCATTCAAGTGGTTGAGGATAAGAAACCCTGATAGAAGCCGAGGTGAAGATGAAAGCACCAGGGACCCGTGGATCAGTGACAGTGTAGAGCTGGAGGGTACATTATGTCAGGTAGGTCTGCTAGTAAGTGGTGCATTCTAGTACAATAGGACTTATACTTGAAAAGGGACGTTTATTTTCTGAGCTTATTACTGCTTTATGTAGATTCTGATTGGCCAGGTCAGGGTTATTGATGTCTATGGCTAACAGGGGAGCACACTATACCCCCAGCTGATCTCAGGAGGATCGGTGATCACCCATCAGGTATATTTCTAGGCATTCCCCAGGACAGGCTCCTCCCGCCCCAGGTGTGCGGGGTGGGCTCCTCCCGCCCCAGGTGTGCGGGGTGGGCTCCTCCCGCCCCAGGTGTGCGGGGTGGGATCCTCCCGCCCCAGGTGAGCCCTGAGACTGTTCAGCTTTTGCATGTGTGGAGGATAGGTGTGCGGGGTGGGATCCTCCCGTCCCAGGTGTGCGGGGTGGGATCCTCCCGTCCCAGGTGTGCGGGGTGGGATCCTCCCGTCCCAGGTGTGCGGGGTGGGATCCTCCCGTCCCAGGTGTGCGGGGTGGGATCCTCCCGTCCCAGGTGTGCGGGGTGGGATCCTCCCGTCCCAGGTGTGCGGGGTGGGATCCTCCCCTCGTAGGTGTGCGGGGTGGGATCCTCCCCTCGTAGGTGTGCGGGGTGGGATCCTCCCCTCGTAGGTGTGCGGGGTGGGATCCTCCCGCCCTAGGTGTGCGGGGTGGGATCCTCCCGCCCTAGGTGTGCGGGGTGGAATCCTCCCCTCGTAGGTGTGCGGGGTGGGATCCTCCCCTCGTAGGTGTGCGGGGTGGGATCCTCCCCTCGTAGGTGTGCGGGGTGGGATCCTCCCCTCGTAGGTGTGCGGGGTGGGATCCTCCCCTCGTAGGTGTGCGGGGTGGGATCCTCCCCTCGTAGGTGTGCGGGGTGGGATCCTCCCCTCGTAGGTGTGCGGGGTGGGATCCCCCCGTCGTAGGTGTGCGGGGTGGGATGCCTACCGTCGTAGGTGTGCGGGTCAGTCATATCATGTCAGTGACAGCCCTGTGATGTCTGTCTGCTGTCTGTCATCGCCTCTGCCCCCTGCCCAACAGCTCTGGTGTCTCCAGGCTTTTCATGTACACAGCACAGCCAATCTCTTGCAGGAAGCAGTATCACATATTTGCCATGTATCTTACCTTATCCTGCCAGGGTCAGACACGCCCCACCACCCAGCCTCTTCCCCCTGCTCCTTCTTCTTCCAGTATCCGGCCTCTGCTGTAGTCCAGGACCCCCCTAACCTCCCCTCCACCTCACAGGATTCGTCATAAACAGCTGCTGACTTTTCTCAATTTTTTTTTCCTCTACCTGACTTCTGTCTGCCACGTCTCTTCCGGGTGACAGTGACAAGCTTACGGCGCAGCGCCTACACCTCACTTCCGCCACACGTAACATGGCGGAGACTGGAATTCTGCGCGTCACTTCCGCTTCCGGGGAGAGAGCGGGCGCGGGCATTTTGAAATCCTTCTTCGGGTGATTACGGCGGGGAACGGTGCGGTGGTGCTCAGGCGATAAATCCTAGCGATCGCTGAAGACCAGACCTTCCTTATTATACGAGGAGAGTGTGGCGGAGGCCGCGGTGGTGGAGGAGCCACGGATCGGCCATAGGGGCGGCAGACAGAGAACACATCATGTCTGATCAGAAGAAGAAGAGAGGCAGCAGCCGGGGCACAGTCACCGGGAAGAGAGACAGTGAGTGCTGGCCGGGGGAGGGGAGTCCAAAGTGTCACTATGACTGGGGGGGGGGTCCCATAGTGTCACTATGACTGGGGGGGGCCCCCAGACATTGCTGACAGCTCTGCCCAGGAAATGTTCTCTGTATTCAGTATGGAGCTTCACATCACATACATTGTCCAACCTATTACTAAAATGTCATGTGTGCACCCACTTCCAGGCCAATGCTGGCATTTTTCTCCTACATGTAAAAATAACCCCCAACCATTATGTATATATTTTTTTAGCAGAGACCCCAGAGAAAAAAAAATGTCACGTGGTGTTTGCGCTGCAATTTTTAAATGCTTTTTTTATTTTTATTTTTTAATACAGTTTAACCACTTGCTTACTGGGCACTTAAACACCCTTCCTGCCCAGAGCAATTTTCAGCTTTCAGCACTCTCACACTTTGAATGACGATTACTCAGTCATGCAACACTATACCTAAATGATTTTTTTGTCCTTTTCTTCTCTCAAATAGAGCTTTCTTTTGGTGGTATTTGATGACCTCTGGGTTTTTTATTTTTTGCGATATTAATAAAAAAAAGACCGAAAATTTGGGGAAAAAAAAGATTTTTTCTTAGTTTCTGTGATAATTTTGCAAATTATTAATTTTTCTTCATAAATTTTGGCCACAATTTATACTCCTACATGTCTTTGATAAAAATAACCCAAAATTTTTCGAAATTATTTGGTCTGTGTGAAAGTTTTAGAGTCTACAAGCTATAGTGCAAATCATAATAAATTATCACATCTGATCACACCTGATGTACTGAAGGCCTATCTCATTTCTTGAGACCCTAACAAGTCAAGAAAGTACAAATGCCCCCCAAATAACCCCTTTTTGGAAAGTAAACATTCCAAGGTATTAAGAGGCATGGTGAGGTATTTGAAGTTGTAATTTTTTCCCACAATACTTTGCAAAATTAAGATTTTTATTTAAAACTGTTCTCAAAATTGTCATTGTAATAGCTTATTTCTCTCACATGGCAAGTGCATACCACAAATTACACCCCAAAATACATTCTGCTACTCCTCCTGAGTAAAACATACCCCATTTGTGAGACTTTTTCACTGCCTGGCCACATACGGAGGCCCAATATGCAGGAAGCGCCATCAGGGGTTTTAGGAGCATAAATTGCACATCTAACTAGTTGACTACCTATTACAATTTTGAAGGCCCTGGAACACCAGTACAATGGAAATACCCACAAAATGACCCCATTTTGGAAAGCTAACACCCCAACGTATAATCTGAGGCATAATGAGTCTTTTTGAACGGTTCATTTTTTTCCAGAAGTTTTTGGAACATGTGGAAAAAAAATGAAAACCCATTTTTTTCCCCACAAAGTTGTCAATTGATAAAATATTTCTAACACATAGCATGTACGTAGCAAAAATGACACCCCAAAATACATTCTGCTACTCCTCCTGAGTACAACGATACCACATGTGTGAGACTTCTACACAGCCTGACCACATACAGAGATCCAACATGCAAGGAACACCGTCGGGTGTTCCAGAGACACATAGCATGCACATACCAAGAATTACACCCCAAAATACATTATGCTGAGCAAAGCGTAAACAAAAGATTACCTGTGGTAATAGTAGCACAGTTTTACACAGCAGGATAGCACTGGTCCAGGCAGCAGGCAGGGACTTGGTCAGCAACGGCATACACAAATGTCCAGGCAGGGATACTGTCCCGTCAGGGTTAGTGCAGGTGGTCAGTTCATGCAACAGGCAGAGGCATGATGGCATAGGTCCTACAGGCAGCAGGCAGAAGTAGGGCCTCGTTCAGGACAGAATGGGGACAGGGGTAGAGGCTTCTCCCACCCAAATCTCTTTGAAGCCTCTGGGCAATCAGACCCTAATCTAGAATGAGAAAACAAAAAAATTTTTTTTTCTTCATCCAGAAAAACTTTTATGGAGCCCCTCACATATGTGAGACCCCTGTGTTAAATCCCACTAGTCCAGTAGCAGGGTACAAGATCAGTCCAAGAGGCAGGCAAAAGGCATGGTCAAACAGTCCGAGGTCAGTTCCAGATCAGGCAGAGGCATTACAGAATCGTTGGGCAGAAGAATGGTCAAAAAACAAGCCAGGGTCAGTTCCGGTTCAGGCAGAGATATTACAAAATCGTTAGGCAGAATCGTGGTCAAAAAACAAGCCGAGGTCAGTTACAGAGCAGGCAGTGGCATAAGGGGTGTGAAGGTGTATGAAGGCAGGAACGGAGGATTAATAGTTTAGTTTGGTATGGTAAATCCGAAAACGGTCAATTAGACAGAGGCCAGGCTGTGAAGGGCAATCGGCACACTGGAAAGATGTGTCTCTTCTGATTCCTTGACTGGTACACACCTTACATTTTTTTTTGACGTCGTCGGCCTGTTTCTGTGGGAGGGACTTTACTGGGAAAATTACGCTCGGCGAGACGACTTAAAACATCAGATCGGATGGCTTGGGGTGCATCGTTCGGGAAAATAAGGGCAGTGATAAGGTCCTCTTGGTAGCCAAGGAAGCGTTTGGGGTTTTGGGTGGAGTTGCGGTATATTACATACGAGTTGTATATGGCCAATTGAAAAAAATAAATGGCAACTTTTTTGTACCAATGGTACGTCCGCCTTATGGCAAGATAGGGTTCAAGCATCTGGTCATTGAAGTCAACTCCGCCCATAAACAAATTATAGTCCTGGATGCATGTGGGCTTTCGGATGGTGGTGCCACGCCTTCTGCAGGTTTCAACGGCGGTGTCATTGTGGATGGTGGATAGCATATAGACGTCTCTTCTGTCCTTCCACTTCACTGCCAGGACTTCTTTATTTCGCATACTTGCTAATTCTCCTCTTTTTAGTTTTTTTTTTTACAAGACTTTGAGGAAAGCCCTTGCGATTATTTCTGATGGTGCCACATGCTGGCGTCTTCTTCCAGTGCAGGTTGTGGAACAGGGGAAGGGAGGTATAGAAGTTATCCACGTACAGATGATATCCCTTTTCCAATAGGGGGGTGATGAGTTCCCAAACAATTTTGCCACTTGATCCCAAGTAGTCTGGGCAATTAGGGGGATTCAGCTGGGTGTCCTTGCCTTCGTACACTCTGAAGGCATACAAGTATCCTGTGACTCGGTCACACAATTTGTATATCTTCACACCATAGCGGGCTCTTTTGCTGGGGATGAATTGTTTTATTTGAAGCCTGCCAGTGAATTTCACAAGGGACTCATCCACACAGATGTGTTGGTCCGGGGTATACAATTGGGGAAATTTCTCAGAAAAATAAGTCGGTAAGGGCCGAATTTTAAAAAGCCTGTCGTGATTTGGGTGATTTCGGGGATGGCACTGGGTATTATCATTAACATGTAGGAATCTCATGATGAGGTAGTATCGGGATCTGGGCATTACAGTGGAGAAGATTGGCATGTGATAGATTGGCTTTTTGGACCAAAAGGCACGTGAAGCGTTTTTTGGGTTGAGTCCCATACATAATGTGAGGCCTAAAAAAAAAATTCAACTCCTCCACCGTAAGCTCTCTCCACTGGAAGGGACGGGCATAATATGATGTGGGATTTTGTTGAATACATTGCTGTGCAAATAGGTTACACTGGGCCACAATTTCTGATAACATGTCCTCTGTAAACATGAGGTTGACATAATCGATTGGGGGAAAATTCTCCGTGTCCACTTGGACTCCTGGCTGGGCCGTGAAAGGGGGCTTCTCCGGAATTTGGAGGAAGCCACAAGGGGTTTTGAAGGGCATAGGGAAGGCCGGCATGGGTCCTTGGCCTTTCTTGCCGAGGCACTGCGGTGCTTGTGGATGGCACTGCGGTGCTTGTGGATGGCGGTGCTTGTGGATGGCACTGCAGTACTGGAGGATGGCACTGCCTCCTGACCAGAACGCCTTCGCTTAGTGGGCTGGCTATCTTCCTCCTCGGAGTCACTCAGTGTTCCGCTACTGAGGGCTGGCTCATAATTGACGTCCGAATCCGAATTGGAAATAGAATCAGAAAGAGTGAGCTCCATGTTGCTCTCGTTGGGCGCGGAAAGGATTTGGTATGCCTCATCCAGGGAATAGGGACACGGCCAGCACAGAATTTCCCCGCTGCGCGCGCGGGGAACGTCTTAAAGACATGCCGTCAATTGACGGCCTGTTGACAAATTAGATCCGCACTAGAGCCGTCATTCGACTATAGCGCGGATCTCAACTGGTTAAATGCAAAAGGACACAATACTGTAAGTAAGCCAATTTTTTTTTGTTTGAAAGATGTTACACCGAGTAAATGGATACTCAAGGTCACACTTTAAAATTGCGCACGCTCATGGAATGGCACCAAACTTTAGTACTTAAAAATCTCCATAGGCTACACTTAAATACATTTTCTTTACAGGTTACCTGTTTAGGCCTCTTGCACACTGCAGCTTGAAAGGGCTCAGTGCATATTTTTTTTACTGTGCTAAAATACAGCCCCTTAACTGTAATGTGCCTATGCACACAGGTGCTGTGTATTCTACAGTAAAAAAAATAGAGAAATCTGCATTTTTGGTCAGTAGTTTACAAACAATGTGCGCAATTGCACACACTAGCACGTAAATATCAATTAACATATTGTGAACATGAAAATAAGTTGCACGAAAATACAAAGACAGCTGAAAAAAATAGACGATCAAACAGAAGTATCGTGTTCTAGAGGGCTTAGTGTTAGAGGAGGTCTAGTGCTAAAATTATTGCTCCTGCTCGAACGTTTGTGGCAATACCTCACATGTGTGGTGGGAATGGCATTTATGTATGTGTTCGCTTCTGCGTGTGAGCTTTGAGGGGACAAAGGCTTTTTTTTTTTTTTTTTTTATCGTTTTTATTCCCATGAAAATGTATGCATAACTTGTAATATAAATAAGACATGCCGGGTCTTCTTTATGGAGATATCTTGGGTCAATAAGATATCTTCCCTACCCTACACATTCGATCGCCGTTCAGCGGCAAAACGTCCCTACACCCATCTTGGTACACCCTGCACTGCCGCTGCTTACTGCAGGCGAGACAACGTGTTACACCCAGCCCATATAGCTCGGGCCAGGTGTAACAAGATGTCTGCTGCTTACTGCAGCCGAGTGCAGGGTGTACCAAGATAGATGTCGGGAGTCCCTACGCCCATCAGTCTATCAGTGCCCACAAGTGCCATCTGATAGGTGGCATCTTGGTACACCCTGCACTCGGCTGCAGTAAGCAGCAGACATGGTAGATGGCACTGATTGCACTGATAGGTGGCACTTGTGGGCACTGATAGTGCAATCAGTGTCCACAAGTGCCACCTACCAGTGCCACCTGATAAATGGCTGGCACTGAAATGCTGCGAAAAAAAAAAGACCTGTGCTGCAACGCCCATCTTGGTACACCCTGCACTTGGCTGCAGTAAGCAGCAGCAGACAACTTGTTACACCCAGCCCATATAGCTCGGGCTGGGTTTAACAAGATTGCTGCTGCTTGCTGCAGCTGAGTGCAGGGTGTACCAAGATGGGCGTAGGGACGTTTTGCTGCCGACGGCGACAGTGTAGGGTTGGCGAGATATCTTATTGACCGAAGATATCTCCATAAAGACCTGTCATGTCTTATTTTTATTACAAGTTATGCATACGTTTATTTTCATGGGAATAAAAACGATAAAAAAAAGCGCAAGGCGCCTTTGTCTCATCAAGCTCGCACGCAGAAGCGAACCCATACATAAATGCCATTCCCACCACACGTGAGGTATTGCCACAAACGTTCGAGCAGGAGCAATTATTCTAGCATTAGACCTCCACTAACACTAAGCCCTCTTGCACGCGATACTCCTGTATCAGTGCTGATAGGTGGCATTTATGGGCACTGATTGCACTGATAGGTGGCACTTGTGGGCACTGATAGACAATCGCTTGTTTCTTTGCTGCCCCCACCGCCATCCTCGCTGAGGGAATCGGGCAGTGAAGCCTTGCAGCTTCACTGCCCGATTCCCTACTATGCATGCACGAGATGCGCTGTGCCGTCCTCACTGGTCCCCTGCTGTGTTCTGGGAGCCGAGTGTTTCCCAGAACACAATGGGGGGGGGAGGGACGGGACAGCAAGTGACTCACTACCTGCAGTTCCCCGCAGAGTGTGTTCTCGGAAGTTTGTGCAAATACCTGTCTTGAACAGGTATCTGCACCCCCCTGAACGGTGCCAAATGTGACACCGGAGGGGGGAGGACTCCGATGAGCGGGAGTTCCACTTTAGGGTGGAGCTCGGCTTTGAATACCTCCAAAGTGAGGGATTCCCTGGCTGTCACTAGGACTAGTGTCCCCTTTGGAAGATTTTGCCTAGATTCCTGTTCTGGGAAAAACCCTTTTAACATTCACTTTTGTGCATTATGGTAACAAGACAGAGTGAATCTCCCTAATAGGACACAGATAGAAAAAACTGGCATGTGTTCTAATCCCTTTCCACTCTATCAAAAACTAAAAAAATACTGCCTTTTAGATAAACTTTAAAAAAATTAAAACTGTGCAATAATTATGTTGCATTCTGCAGAGCATCGCAACCACAACCAGTGCAGGTGTGTACATTATGCGGCTGGAGGAAGTTATCCATGGTCTACAAGTGTAGGGACATCGGAACAATCTGAGTCCCTCTGCCACAGGCCGACTTTTAGTACTTCCATTGACTAATCCCTGTTAAAAGGGGACACGGCTGAGAAGGCAAAGCCATGCACGACCACACTAGATTTAAAATTCTTAAAGCAGAGGTCCTGCAAAAAAGAAATATTAAAAGCCAGCAGCTACAAATACTGCAGCTGCTGAATTTTAATAAATGCACACTTGCCTGTCCAGCGCACCCACGATGTAGGCAGCAGAAGACGAGCAATCGCCGACATCCTCTGTGAGTCTTTTGTTGTCTTGTCCCTTTTTTAAGAAGTGTTGCTGCCATCAATTTCACATTTTTTTTTTTTTTAATGGTACATTTTCTCAGTTTAAACATTTGTTCTCTATTGTGAAAATAACTTTGGTGTATTTTTTGATTTTTTTTCTAATAGATTTTACCTAGCATCCCAACTTTTTTAGGGAATTGGGGTAGTCTTGTATGCCAATGTTCTGTCCTGTATAAAGACATTTGAAAAGGACGCTCCAGGGGGAAGCAGCCCAAAGGCCCATACACACGATCAGACTTTTTGTCAACAAACCTCCGACAGACCTGTTTTTGCAGACAATAAGAACGTGTGTACGCTCCATCGGACAAATGTTTGCTGTGTAAACAGATAAACTTTCCATCAACAAATGTCCTACGTCGGCTAATCCGATTGTGTGTAAGCAAGTTCATCGGACTAAAGTCCAAAGTACAACCACGCATGCTCAGAACCAATGCTAAAGATCGGTCAACAATAGCAGAAGTTGCCCAAAGGGTGGCGGCAAAGAGCATAAAAACCACGTAGTGTGTTTATTACGTCATTGCGTTCGTGTTTGTTGGCTGAAAAAGTCCTACCATGTGTATGCATACCAACATCACGGACAACACCCTTCGGAGCAAAATCCACGGAAGTCCAATCGTGTGACTGTGTACGAGTCTTTAGATTTAGATGAGTAGGGAGGTTGGGAAATGTGCTCATTTTTCAAGTGACATTTTAAATGGAACAAAAGCCAAGCCCATGAAAGCACAATATAACGTTTATTTTTTTAAATTTTTTGTATAAAGTGATTTTTTTTTTTTTATTGGTTTTTCATTTTTCACATATAGTAAAGTGTAGGCAAACCTTGACAAACATCCAATTATCCCCTACTCCATATTTCAATACAGATTATAGCAATGCGGTAGAATACACGTTATGTCAATACAGTTTTAAGGAGGTATAGGTTAGAATCATTAAACAAGGGCGCTGCGGTGGCTCAACGCGATTAGCACTGCGCTGACAAGCCGTTCACCTCTGCAGCTAAGGGTTCGGATCCCGGTCTCGGCTGCATGTGAATTGAGTTTGGTGGTCTCAGCCCGGCTCCCGGTGGGTGTGCTATGCGAGGTAAGCCTGCGCTTAGTACGCCCACCCCCCTCCCACAAAACCACCACACTTACACGCACTCGAAATTGGGTTAACATGCACGCACTTTGGCTACGCGGTCTCTAAAAAAAAAAAAAAGAGGCGAAAGACTAAAGGGGCTGGCTGAGCGGGCTAGGTCCTCTCACTCCCTCATAGGGAGTCCCTCTGCCCCGTTGGGCTTCAAAGAGGAGCAGGTAGGGCGGCTGTGTGGGAGGACCCCCTCACACCCGCCATTGCCACCCGGAGAAAGATGGCGGAGGTCTGCCTACTCCCAACTCCTGCAGTCCGGCTCCTCTCTCTCGAGTACACACACAAAATACTTAAAAAAAAAAAGAATCATTAAACAATTAACATTAAGAAACCTATCAACGGCCTTCTTTTATCTGGTAACATGTATTGGGATTAGCATTTTTGTATGACCAACTGTCTGCTGCAGCTAGTTACATTATTTTGTTGGATTATTGTCTATTTTTAAAATGACAAAAATATGTTGTGTGTCCTTATTAAAGTGGAGTTCCACCCATTTTTTTATGTTTGCCTGTGCTGCATGCCCTAATCGCATAGTATTCAGAATGGACAATTTTTTTTTTTTTTTTTTTTTTGGTTGCTTGTAAATACCTTTATTTTGTAGTCCTTCATTACTTCCTCCTCCTTATTAGCCTAGGCTATTAAGTCGCAAGGCTATTTGCAAGGGTTTCTGGGATAGGCATCATGTTTCCCAGTAGTCCTTGCAAACCTGACTGAAACCTATTACATTGCTTGTGTAGCACTGAGCATGTGCGAGATATGCAAAGCTGAAATCCAGGAAGTCCTACAGTCTGGCTTCATGATGCCCACACGTAAGATGGCCGCCACGGTCTATTTCTAGATTATAAACTAAATGCTGTAACAACCTAACAAAACGGACCTTAGTTTACAGACTAACTTTACTAGAATACATTAAGCTTGTGTATTACAGGGGTATTTATATTTAAAAAGTGAAATTGTGGGTGGAACTCCCCTTTAATGTAACAAACATTGTAAGGAATGTATATAGTGTTTTTGTCAAAATACTGATTTTGCTTATGGTCGGTGATATGTCTGCTTGCTTTTATTGCTTACAGATAATCCATTCTTTTACGCGTTCAATAAATCAATTTATAGAAAAAAAACTTTTTTTCCAGGTCTGTCTTCTCCACCCACCAGAAGATCTGGAAGAAATTCTGCTTCACTCAACAAATCCACAGATGGCCCGGTATGTATTTATGCAGTGCGTCTCTGTAGCTGTAAATGATCCCTCTCTTGATTTCCTCCCATGGCCCTACTTGTTTTATGTATTGCAGCGGTGGGGGTTCAGGCCAATGTTTTATAGCTGGGTTACTGCCCTCTACACATCATTTACGCAGGTTTCAATTCACGGTTCCCAGTCTTTCAAGGTAGCAGATAAGGCTGCCCTCTCTACCCCTTGCTTTTTGTCATTGGCAATTAAACCCCTGGCCCAACTTATTAGAAGACATCTAGATAGTTGGCCTTGCCATTGCTGGTCCCCATCATAAACTTTGTCTATTTGCAGATGATCTCATACCATTTATCACTAACCATAGGTGTGCACAGCTTATTGCATTTGGGTGTGCACCCCAAAACTTGAATGTTTTTTTTTTTTTTTTTTTTTTTCCTGCAGCCTCATTTGCACTGAACAGTAAATGCATAGAATTTGATCTGTGCTACTCCTGCGGCTTTCTGTTCATTCAGAAACTGAAGCATAGTAAACACAATTTACTATGTTTGTTATGAATGAATCCAGTGAGTGAGTGTATTCACTGTGTTCATTTAGAAAAGGAAAGTGCCGTTAAGACGTATTCACTTGTCCCTTCCCTCAGACCCCTTTCACACTGAAGCGTTTTTACAGCGTTTTAGCGTTAAAAATAGCGCTCTTTAAGCGCTCATAAAACGCTCTCCATGCATCTTAATGGACCTTTTCACACTGAGTCCTGCAAGCGCTGTAAAAACGCCTTACCCTTTCACACTGAGGCGTTGAGAAAAGTCCTGCAAGCAGCAGCTGTTGGGCGCTGAAAAAAACGCTCCAAATAGCCCCTCTCCATTGAAATGAATTGAAAGCGCTGTAAAAACGCCTTACCCTTTCACACTGAGGCGTTGAACTGGCAGGGCGTTGAGAAAAGTCCTGCAAGCAGCATCTTTGGAGCAGCTTTTGGGCGCTGAAAAAAACGCTCCAAAAACACCCCTCTCCATTTAAATTGATTGAAAAGCGCCTTACCCTTTCACACTGAGGCGTTGAGAAAAGTCCTGCAAGCAGCATCTTTGAAGCGCTGAAAAAAACGCTCCAAAAACGCCCCTCTCCATTTAAATTAATTGAAAAGCGCTGTAAAAACGCCTTACCCTTTCACACTGAGGCGCTGCTAAAACGCCCTAAAACTTTAGAGTCTTAGCGGTGCTTTACCAGCACATTGGGATTGCAGATGAGGCTTCGCTCGAATAACGCTGTAATAACGCTCAGAAAACGCTGTAATAACGCTCGAAAAACGCCCCAGTGTGAAAGGGGCCTCACTCCCCACCCTGAAACCTCCCCCTTGCAGCAGCTTTGGGGTAGGCGTTAAATGGGGGAAGCCTGGCCAGGAAGGGAATCGGCACTGCACATAGTGACTAGGGTGTGCCCAGGCACACACCTATGTCACTAACCCTCTTGTTGCCCTACCTAGTTCAAACACCCTCCTAAATCAATTTTGCAAAATCTCCGTTCTCCAAATTATTCACACTACTACATCATCTAAAATTCTAAACATCAGTGCCACAATTGGCACTGTACAAATTGGTTTTGTTTAACTGAAGCCCACGCTTTTCCTATTTGGGGATTAATCTCACTAATTTATACCACACGCAGCCAATTATCTATTCCCAAAAAAAAAAAACTGCTCGCCCTGGGGAAGAACAGAGTAAACCTACATAATCCAATCGCAGTTCATTTGCTGAGGCTTTAGGACGCCCTCAAATACTCAGCTGACTTATGTCACCACACCTACCTTCTTAACCACTTCCAGCCCAAGGATGTCATATGACGTCCTGGACTTTCAGTGGGGATATCTGAAAGATGCCTGCAGCCACAGGCATCATTCAGATATCCATCTCTTCAGCCGGCGATTCTGTGCACCATAAGAATGATCATTCCGCCGCTTGATCGTTCTTATAGGCGCCGCCATCCAGTGCTTCTCCGGTCTCTCTCTTGCCATCGGAGACCCGGAGAAACGATCCGCCGGCGTCGGATGGAAACCATAGAGTAGACTGGTGACCAGATGGTCACCAGTCATCTCTATGATCGTCGGAGGCCCGGGCGCGATGTTATGACGTCACGCCGGGTCCTGGAATGTAAACAGCCGCAACCGCGGCTGAAAGCTTTAGATCTGGTGAATTTTTTTTCACGATCTAATTCTTTCCAGCCTGGAGGAGAGATGTGGGGTCTTATTGACCCTGCACCTCTACATAAAGAGTACCTGTCACGAACCATTCCTATTACAAGGGATGTTTACATTCCTTGTAATAGGAATAAAAGTGATCAAAAAAAGTGTAAAAATAAAAGAAATTTAGTAAAATAAAATACAATTTTTTTTTTAAACGCCCCTATCCCTGGTAGCTCGCGCTCAGAAGCGAACACCCACGCGTAAGTCCCGCCCACATATGTAAACGCTGTTCAAACCACATATGTGAGGTATCACCGCGTGCGTTAGAGCGCCAGCAACAATTCTAGCACTAGACCTCCTCTGTAACTCTAAATTTGTAACTTGTAA
This sequence comes from Rana kukunoris, assembly GCA_029574335.1. Lineage (NCBI taxonomy): Eukaryota > Metazoa > Chordata > Amphibia > Anura > Ranidae > Rana > Rana kukunoris. The sequence continues at coordinate 224,319,090 of CM056059.1, read as the reverse complement.
AAAAAAAAAAGCGACGCCTATGGCGCCATTCCATGAGTGTGCGCAATTTTAAAGCGTGACATGTTAGGTATCTATTTACTCGGCATAACTTCATCTTTCACATTATACAAAAAAATTGGGCTAACTTTACTGTATTATTTTTTAATTCACAAAACCATTTTTTTCCCACCAAAAAAAAGGCGTTTGAAAAATGATTGCGCAAATACTGTGCGAGATAAAAAGTTGCAATGGCCAGCATTTTATTCCCTAGGGTGTCGGCTAAAAAAAACATATATGGTCTTTGGGGGTTCTGAGTAATTTTCTAACAAAAAAAAATGATTTATGCATGTAGGAGAGAAGTGCCAAAATAGGCCCGGTATGGGAATGGTTAAAGTGAAGTTCCACACATACGTGGAAGCCCTGCTTGTTCATACCCTCCACTGCCACATTCGGCACCTTTTGGGGAGGGGGGCGGATACCTGCCAAAACCAGGTATCCTCTCTCACTTCTGTGTAAGATCGGCACATTGTAATGCTGCGATCTATGCAACTTTATTTATATAAAAAAATTCCCACCTAGGCTGGAACTCCGCTTTGATGTCAGTTCTTTGGAAACCTTCTTTCACTGAAATTATATAATGCCTCCTGTGCTCAAGTGTGCTGGACGAGTGTCAATTTGCACATGTCTCCTTAAAAAAAAAAAATAGAATTTGAGCCTTGCTGCCCTAAGACAAAAAGAAAACAAAGGTGCACCAGCCTAGTGTATTACCGTTTTGGATACATTTTATTAATATACAATAAAAAAAAAAACTACCACAAGTGTAGTAGTAGTAGTATTGCTGCCCTAAGGACTGGGGTAGTCCTGTTAACTGCAAAAGAACAGAGGGCGCACCAGCCTAGTGCATTATTCTAGGGCACTTTATTCAAAAATTAAAAAATGTTAACCTACTCACAAAGACTCACATCATGTTTATCCCCCCCGTCTTGTGGCACAGTGGATAAATGGGGTCTAGCGTAGTCCAATGCCAAGAAGATGCCACCCAGGATAAAAAAAAAAAAACTGGCTTGCGCATTTCGAAGATAAATCTTCATCAGAGCCAAGGTACTATGCATTTCAAGAGTAAACCCTCTTCTCTCCTTTGCAAGTAATACTGTATATACTCAAATATAAGCCGACCCACCTAATTTTACCACAAGAAACTAGGAAAACGCATTGACCGCGTATAAGCCTAGGGTGGAAAATGCAGCAGTTACTGGTAAACAATGCTCATCTGCAGCCTCACTGACCATCTGCAGCCTCACTGACCATCTGCAGCCTCACTGACCATCTGCAGCCTCACTGACCATCTGCAGCCTCACTGACCATCTGCAGCCTCACTGACCATCTGCAGCCTCACTGACCATCTGCAGCCTCACTGACCATCTGCAGCCTCACTGACCATCTGCAGCCTCACTGACCATCTGCAGCCTCACTGACCATCTGCAGCCTCACTGACCATCTGCAGCCTCATGTACCTTTTTTGATCACGGTCTACCGCTTTGTCATGCAGTCTCAACTGTTTGGCGGCCGTCCACTGTAACAAAGCCTAGTCCGTGAAAGACAGAACACTGATACAATGCTGGGAAACTGAATCAGTGTTCCGTCTATCACGGACGAGGAGGCGCCCAGGCTTTGTTACAGTGGACGGCCGCCAAACAGTTAAGATTGGAGGAGACCGTCACTCGGGTATAAGCCAAGGGGGGCTTTTTCAGCATAAGTATAAGCCGACTTTTTCGGCACGTTTTTTGAGTATATATTGTACCTTGAATATTAATGATTTTCTCTTTTAATATATTTAGGTACCTGCACCAGTTATGAAGCCATCGATCACGGCTAAGAAAATCATGCCCAGGAAGACGCTGGTAAATAAAAACATCTGGTTTAAGCGACTTTTTTTTTTACCGTCCTGTGTTTAACCACTTCCTGCCATATCATATGACATCCTCAGATTGCTTTTGTAATACTGGGATGATACCTGCAGCTACAGGCATCATTCTGGTATAAAAATTTTCAGCTGCTAATTCTTTGTTGAAGTGATTGACAGCCACTTGATCACTCCTTTAGGTGGTGGAAGATGACCTGTCACAGCCAATGCTATCACAAGGGATAATGTTAATCCCTTGTGATTACAAAGTTGATGACAAAACAAAGGTACAGCATGAATAATAAAATACAGTTGTAAACAATATCCCTAATAATTTTTTTTTTTAGATGCAATAGGAAACTGCTGCACTCAATCCTCTGGATACAAGGAGTTGCAAAAAATTAAGATAAATTGCAATCTCCTATATTACTATACCCCTAATTGCAAAAGATATCGCCTCACCTATTTATATATGTGAAAACCTATTGTTTGACAAGTCACCAATGTGAAATTCCACCTTGTAAATTAATATACACAGTGTGACCAAAAATTCATTAACCATATTGCATAAAAGTGAAAGGTAAAGCAAATTAATAAACCTAAAGTCCACATCCATTTCTTATATATATATATATATATATATATAATTTTTTTCAGCTGCTCCTGAACTCTCCTCTTTATGAGTACCTGTACACAGGGTTGTTTCTAGGCAGTTGAGTTTAGAGGCTTTTTCTGCAACTCTGAAAAATGCATTCAGAAGCTGTGTTTAAAGGCATTTCAAGTGCCAAACGCAGTAACTCGCGTTTTTACAGCGTTTTGTTTACAGATGTTTCTAGACGCAAATGCGGCTAAACGGCCGTTTTTAGATGCCGGTTTCTAGCTGTCAACTTAAATTGTCTAGGAGAGGTTGAACAACGTCCTGTGTACATGAAGCCTAAATGTTTTCATAGTACAAAGAGCAAAAGTAAACAACCTCACCATCAATCATCTCCGTATACAGCTATCAATGCAGCAGGCAATACCCTAATAGTCCCAACGAAAGTGCAAGTATGAGAGAGCCTTCTAGATCCACAGCCCACCGCCATGTAGACAACCTCCCCCCCTCTCAATCATTAGGCTATTGAAAGATTGCTTTCCAACCAAATCTTCCATACTTTTTCAAATTTCTTTGGACACCCCCTGCTCAGGTATGTTGCTTTATAGAATGGCATCACTCTATTAAAGTGGTTGTAAACCCACTGTTAACACTTGCACCTACAGGTAAGCATAGATTAAGACTTACCTATAGGTGCAAGAAATATCTACTTGACCTACACGGTTAAGGAGATATTTTCACGGAAACGGGCACCGATGTTTACGGCGCACTGAGCGGTGCCGTTTTTTGTGAATGGAATTAACGGAGTAAATGCTGTTTTTTTTCCGCACATGCGCGGGAGTGACGTAATTTAATTTTTTTTTAAATATCCGAGGGTTTACTTCCTCTTTAACAAGCTCCTTCCAGTACGATAGTGAAGGCGTCATGGGTTTCTTCCAGTAGAGGATCAGTGCCTTGTGTGCATACAACAATAAAAAGCTAAGCAAGGAAAACTGGGCCCTAGCAAGTATCAAGCAGAGTAAGCATGTTGCCACCGTCAAGGGCCAGACCCAACTTTTTTTAATTTGGAAGTTTATGGCGAGAGGGGGGTTTCAGGGGCTGCCAAGAAAATCTGCAACAGATATGGCAAGTTTACTTTAGCTTGCGCCCACATAAAATCTACAGCTTGCTTTTTATTTTTATTTTTTCATGACTCATTCGATCTTGCTTCGAAACCCCTGCGTATACCAAGATTTACTATGAAATGTTCCATTACAGCAAAATGGTAATCCGTAGCCTTATTGCACCTTTTGTCTTTTCCAGGCTGCACTTGCATTTGCTGAATCTCAACCCAAAACTTCTTCTCCTGCACAAAAATCAGCTACTGCTGTAGCCACTCCTCGGTCCACTCGGTCAACCCCTAAGGTAAGTCTTCTCAATGTAAATGGTGCAATCCAAAAACCCCCTTAAAAAGCAGAGGAATGTTCTCTATTACAGCTGGCAATAAGATCAAAGGATCCTTCAAAGCTACATTTTTGGATCTTACAGTACAGAGATTCATGGGGGGGGGACCCTCAGCCCTATTTTTTTTATTGGAAGTTTAACCTCTTGTGGACTGCCCACTGTAGATATACTGCGGCAGGGCAACCGATCTGTGCCGGATCACGTACCCAGTACATTAGCATAAATCACTGTATTGGTGACACTGGCTCCCAAAAGTGTCAGTCTCGCTATAAGTTGCTGATCACCACCATTCCAAGTGAAAAATAAATGCTCCAAAAATATATCCTATCGTTTTTAGACGCTATAACTTTTGCGCAAACCATTATTATTCAAAAGCTCTATTTGTGGGTGGATATATACATTTTTGGGAACGGTGTCACACGAGTTAATGTGACCTGCGTTTCAGGGGCTTCCAAGGAACCTTGCAGCAGATTTGACAGATTTGCTTTATCTTCTACCCACAGAAAAATTGTGGCTATTCTGGATCTGTCTTCATTTCTCTCTGTACAGTATACAGAAATTACTTTGCTATATTGTGGACCATTCCATTACAGATCCATGGTATTCTGTAGCCATATTCTTTTTCTTTTCTAGGCTGCACTTGTGCCTGCTGAATCTCAACCCAAAGCTACTTCTGCTGTAGTCACTCCTCGGTTCACCCCTAAGGTAAGTCTTTTTTTCAATGTAAAGGGTGCAATTCAAGAACCCCCTCAATAGGCAGGAAAAAAAAATATGTACTATTTATCCAGCGTTGGTGTATATACCAGTGTTTCTCAAACTTTTTTGTGTGGTGGCGCACCAAAAAAATAAACATTTTTCACGGCACATCTAAAAAGATTTAAAAAGACCATTTTTTTCCTCATAAAAAAGAAATACATTTATATATAGTAGTCCAGCAGGCAAGGTTGACAATTCTGGTTGGGATTTCAGTGCAGCAGAAGAGCTGGTATCAGCCCAAACAGGTCATTAGAAGCACACTGGGTTTCTGACAGATCGACATCTATGTTCTGTACTTACAGGGATAAAGTATAGTGAGATGTTCATGTATTGGGGATGCATTGATTTATTTTTTTCTGCGACGTGCACTGTGATTGTTCATGCCAAACTTAGCTCCAGGAGTGCAACACCTGCTATAAAATCACTCTGTATACATAGCTGTAGCACTCTTTTGACAGAAGATTGAGTTTGAAATGAATTGCAGGCAAATGAAAAAGGCTATGGCAAAATGCACCTCATATTTAGTTGCATTTGACTCCCAACTCATAATCGGTGTGGATGACTATTGTACAAGCTGTAAGTGTGTTTGGATACAGATGTCTCTAAAAACCTATATTTGGTATAAAATCCACCACATTTGCCCCCCCTTTTCAGTGATATTGCACATGGTATAATCTGACAGTTTTTAAAGGTATTGTGGAACTTTCTGCTTAAGCTATGCATTGATCATTTGGCTTGATTTGTTGCCCTGTACATGCTGCCTATAGTAGAGTAGAACTTTACATTCCTGTGCCAGACTTTTGTTTATGCTCAAACATGCCTCATGGCACTGCACAAATTAATGCAGGACCTCTGTTGAGCCAAAAAATGTTTGTGAAGAAACTTCATATGCCACAATCCCTGGGTCTTTCAGTCTGAAAGCCAAGTAGAAATTAGATCTGAAACAGGCAGAGTAATTAACCGAGAACTCGCCAAACTGGAAGAGATGTTTCATCACATTAGCACAGAGGCGGCTCTCTAATTAGGCAGTTGCCTTAGGCTTCGCACTCACAGGGGCTTCGCGACCGCCTAATTTGCCTGACCTGTGTGTGTGTGTCTCTCCCGATCAGTGTCTCCAAGCTAGCTGGGTGAGCTAGAGTATACACTACAGCGCTGCTATATCACCAGTGCCGCGCCGACCTGAAGTCTCCTCTTCCTGCCTCTGCACTCTCCAGTGCCCCCTCTGTGTGCCTGAGGCTCCAGCGCTGCCTGAGGACAGATTGTAGAGGCGGAGCTGTCTGTTGCTGAACCCAGGAAGGATGCATGCATGAGTTTTTCTGTCAGGTATGAAGGGAGGTGAGCTGGCAGCTTTATATGAGCACTTGCATGCAGGGACTTGAGATGGGGGAGGGGGCGGTAAAAGCAGTGTCTGCAGCAGAGTAGGAGGCAAGTTTTGGTTCTGTGCTGCTAACTTCAGTTGCACAATGCATGCCATTGCAAAGTGGCCTTTGCAGTGCTGGAACAATAAATTGTGGCTCGTTCATAAACCACTTTTTTATATCCGAGAACTTGAGGACAGATGTAACCTGGCACACTTGGCAAAAACATGCCTCCCATCCCTGATATATATATATATAAATAAAGGTATGTATGTATTTTGGGAGTCAATCGCGTAGACTACATGAGTGGACACATTGATTTATGTTTATCAATATTAGTATAATCATTCTCAACATAAATCTATTTGTTATGTGTCCACTCGTGTAGATGTAGTTTACATGATTGTGACACCCAAATAAATTAAAGTCGACCCTATGTACTTCAATACTCATATCTATCTCTCTATCCAACTCCATACACTCTCTGTACCCCTCTTACACATGTTTACCACCATTGTACAGTACTATCATAGGAGCATCATGGACAAATTAATGCACTGGGGAGATGGTGACCTGTAGTATACACGGTGCACTGCAGAAAACTGAGTGCGGCTAAATTATGCTACATATTGGGCATGGCATTTTACTACGATTTTATTTAAAAACAAAATTACAATTGCTTGATGTTTTTTGATTACAATTTTTATGTGTGTCTGTGTGTGTGTGTTATTTATTTTTTTGAGTCTAAATAGACCCCTGAAGTCTCACTTTTGACACAGAGGTTGACTGAGGAAATACATTCCCCAGGCCCTTTCTCTGTAGCCTCAGCTGCACTGCAGGTGAATGGACAGGAGACCGCAGCTCCTGTTAATTTATAAACTGAAGCAGAGTAAACACAGTTTACTATGCTGCCATTATGAATGAATACAGTGAGTGACCAGTACCACTCACTCACTCACAATCTATTTACCAGCACTCTTTCCTGAAGATCCCCCCCCCCCCCCCCCCCACGTCAGTCGAAGAGAAGAGGGAATTTGGCAGCGCGGGGGGAGGGGTGGCACATAGTTATTAGTTTATTGCTTGAATAATTTCATCCCATTATGGGAGTGAGTGAGGCCTCATGTCTAAGGCCTCACAAAGCCTAAAGCCACCTCTGCATTCGCACTCCCACATTTATGATGCAGCACAGAGAAAAGGGCAAGGATTGGACATTGTGTGACCCAGAACAAAAAAGTTGCTTGTCTTTTGGGACAACCCAACATTACAAGGTAAGGCAAAAACACGGAATATAACCACACTAGTTAAAACCACAAAAACATTTGAAAGTGTGCAGTGCCCTTTAAATGATGAACCTTAAAGAGGGGGGGGGGGCACCAAATAAGAGTCAGATTGTTGCTTGTACTAGAGGAGGTGAGACTTCATGTCGAACCACATTGGATTATTCCAATGTCTCTAAGCATTTGTATCTGAACATTGTATCAACACATTTAATCTGCTAAATGGTTTTGGTTTGTCTACTTTACTTTTATTTAAATGTTTTTTCCTTGTACACTTAGGTTCCCAGTTCCCCTACTCTACGAAGAAGTTCAAGGGTATGTTTTTTTTCCTTTTTTTTTTTTTTTAATTATTCCAGTAATGCAGCTTTTGTGCTTGCATCCATTTTTAAAAGTAGTTAAGTCAAAGTCTCAAATGTTCTCATGACGAGTGTATACTTTGCATACTTATTAAAATAAAAATACAAAAGAATAATTTCATGACCTAACTCCATTCAGTAGCGATTTTTCTGTGAAGCTTGAGCTTGGCCAATATTACAATTTTTTTATTTTATTTCTAAACCTTTATTCAGACTTCACCAAATTCAGAAAAAGAAAATGCAGTCCTTGAGTCTCAAGATGTGCGTACTGGAGCTAAAGATCAGCCTGTTTCTAAAATAGATGTCCTGTCTCCAATCCCCCTGAATGTCCCTCAGTCTCCTTCCTACGATGAGAGAGCGAAGGTGATGTCTCAGAAAGTGCGACGTTCCTACAGTCGCTTGGAAATGTCATTGAATGGTGGCTCGTTTCTCTACAGTCCCACCAGAGACACTGACTCGGATACTTCCACTCCAAACCCAGTCCTGAAAGCAGGGCGTATGTCACTTTTTGGGTTTCATAAACTTGGTTCTGAAAGCCAAGAGGAAGAAGCAGAGAAAAACCTAGGAGAGAAAATTAAACAAATAAATAATAAAAGTGCAAGTGGAACATCAATGGGACTCACCGCAGAAGAACCAGATCCTAATATTCCTGGAGTACCATTAGCCAAGCAGAAGAGGAGGAAACGGAAGGTTCCACACATTGAGGTGAGAACTCTGAGTATTATCAGCCATGCAGAATGCTACTCGTGATTTGCTACAGGATATTGATTAGTTGTCTTTCACCAGTCGTCATCATCCTAGTTAAAATATAAGGGGCTCTTCCCACGAAAATATGAGGCTCTTCCTAGAAACGGGCAACATTATTGGAATCTTAAGTCTCGTAAACACGATCGGATTTTCCGATGGGAATTGTGTGTTTGCTGAAAATCTGCCATTTTGTACTCTCCATCAGACAATTGTTGTCGGATTTTCAGCAGACAAATGTTGGATGGCAGGCTTTAACATTTTTTGTGGACAACGGTCTGTTGTCAGATTTTCCGATCGTGTGTACACAAGTCCAAAATACAAACAAGCACAAACTCTCAATCAGTGCTCGCCAAACGCAACATTAACAGAAGGCGCTCAAGAGCTGAAAAAAACACGCAGTACGTCACTACGTTTGTGTTTGTTGGCTGACAATTGTGTGCCGTTTATATGCAAGACAAAATCCAAGCACACTCCCTTCGGACAAAAGTGTGACGCTTTGTGGAAAATCCGATCATGTGTACGAGGCTTTAGGTTGTCAACGTTTGGCCCTTTGTGTCCGTTGCAGGGTCTTCACAAATTGAATAGACTTTCTAAATCGCTGGGTGTGTGGACTAAACTGATCTAAGGATTCATCAAGCACACACCTGTGTGAGAGCGATGATGCAATATTTGCAGAATTACATTTTGTGGCACTTAAGCAGCCATTAACACAAACAGGAATACACTCCCTAAATGGTTCATGGTGAACCTATTACCCCTATCAGGGCAAAGTTAAAGGGTCCTCTCGGAAGCTCACTTCTAAAGATATTAACCCTTGCATTCCCTCTGCTCCTATGCTGTCCTGTTTCCCTCATAGGGCCATAAGAAGCCCTGTATTAAGTCAGTGTCAAACTTGCACATGGGGCCAATGGCTGTTACTTTTTCCTTCATCCCAGTATAATAGTGCTCAAGTTTGGTGACTGGCCAACAAAATAATGAGCACTACATCATGTGAGGAAAGGGTCATGTGTTCCACCGTACCCAGAAATACCATAATACTTCACAGGACTCTGACTTGCGTAACTGTTACTTTTGCCTCGTACACACAACCAGTTTTCCCGTCGGGGGGGGGGGGGGGGGGGGGGGGGGGGGGGGGGAACTGTCGTGACAAATTTTGCCTGGGAAAACTGGTAGTGTGTATGCTCCATGGCAGTTTTCCCGACGGGGAAAAATGAGAACATGGTGGTCTTTTTCCTGGCAGTTTTCCTATGGGAAACACTGTGGTGGAGCATACACACGGTCGGGTTTCCCGGCCAACGCTCTTATGGCAGTTTTCCTGCCAGGAAAACCAGCTGTGTGTAGGGGGAAGAAGAGGCCAAGCCGGTTCTTGGGTTTCCCGGCAGTAAAAAGTCCACTGGGAAACCCGATCGTGTGTACGAGGCATCAGACCGGAATAGGTGAAATGATAGGTTTCTAGTAATGAACTCTTCAAGATATGTGAACATATATATCCAAGAACTATAAAGGCACCAGGAATTGCATGCATGACTGTGTCCTCTCTGAGCCTGCATCTTGGTCTAGGAAGTAGACGCTGATCCTCATTAAAGATGGCTTCATAAAGGCTCTGTCAGGGAATCGCTTTGATCTCCATGAGAGGTAATGCATACCTAGGTTTATATGTCCACATTACTTGGCATGTAACCATGCAAAAGTATATGCTGCAGGGTCCACTTTAACTGCTTGCCGACCGCCCGCAGTCATATTACTGTGGGACGGTGGCACTGTCTCGCGGGTGCACGTAGTTCTACATCCTCTTTTTTGCCAACTAGGGGGCGCGCGCGCCCCCCGCACGCCCCTGAGTCCCGCGCACGTGCCCGGCGGGTACGATCGCTGCCGGGCACCCGCGATTGCTCGTTACAGAGCGGAGAACGGGAGGTATGTGTGTAAACGCATACCTCTCGTTCCTGTAAGCGGGGGAAACGCTGATTTTCTGTTCATACAATGTATGAACAGAAGATCAGTGATTTCCCTTAGTAAGGCCCCCCCCCCATACAGTTATAACACAAATAGGAACACACTTAACCCCTTCACTGCCCCCTAGTGTTAACCCCTTCACTGCCCCCTAGTGTTAACCCCTTCACTGCCAATGGCATTTTTATAGTAATCCGATGCATTTTTATAGCATTGATCGCTATAAAAATTCCAATGGTCCCAAAAATGTGTCAAAAGTGTCCGATGTGTCCGCCATAATATCGCAGTACCGAAAAAAAACGCTGATCGCCGCCATTACTAGTAAAAAAAAAATATTAATAAAAATGCCATAAAACTACCCCCTTTTTTGTAAACGCTATACATTTTGCGCTTACCAATCAATAAACGCTAATTGCGATTTTCGTTAAAAAAAAAAAAAAATATGTAGAAGAATACGTATCGGCCTAAACTGAGGGGAAAACGTTTTTTTTTATATCTTTTTTGGGGATATTTATTATAGCAAAATGTAAAAAATATTGATTTTTTTTCAAAATAGTCGCTCTATTTTTGTTTATAGCGCAAAAAATAAAAACCGCAGAGATGATCGAATACCGCCAAAAGAAAGCTCTATTTGTGGGGAAAAAAAGGACACCAATTTTGTTTGGGAGCCACGTCGCACGACCGCGCAATTGTCAGTTAAAGCGACGCAGTGCCGAATCACAAAAAGTGCTCTGGTCTTTGGACAGCAATATGGTCCGGGGCTAAAGTGGTTAAGCAAAGATAGCTGAGAGTTTGTGTCGGCCCCCATATGCTGTAATAACTTTGTGTGACAGTTGCTGTTTTACTGTGTGTAATATATAAATATATGTGTGTGTATACATTTTTTTTTTTTTTTTTTATATATATATAATTTGGTATAATGTAGTTATTTCTATTCCTATTTTCCAGGTATATGAGCTTGATGAATGGGCTGCTACTATGAATGCCCAGTTTGAAGAGGCTGAAAAGTTTGATCTAGTAGTGGAGTGACAAACTGTATTGCTATGGACTTTTACTTCTCTTGTACATATTTCTTATAGACCATTTTAGATACATTTTTATTTCTTATTTACATCTTTCTTTGTATGTTTTTACAAAGGTGGTTTCATGCTAAATATATCTTGTAATAAGATCTGTTTCTTCTTAATAATTTATTTGTAGTTTCTAAACTGTAAATGTCATTCAAAATTACAGGTATCTAATAGATGTCCCCATTGTAGTAATTGAGATTATTAAATCTAAAGTGAATATGGTCCACATGAAGGCTAATTTAGTAGTCCTTACTCCCAGCATGTCTGTTTACAAGAGCAAAACCTGGATTCGCTTATAAGCAAATGCTGAAAACTTGGAACCTACATACTGACAAAAAAGTGAATGCTGTAGTGTGTGTGTGTGTGTGTGTGTGTGTGTGTGTGTGTATATATATATATATATATATATATATATATATATATATATATATATATATATATATATATATTTAGGGCTGTGGAAATGAAAGATTAATTCTTCGATTAATCTTTAAAAAAAATTTGATCGATCAAAATTCTTGACGTTACTGGACAGTGAGACTTGCACTGCTGAATGAGAGCAAACTGCACATATTGGATTGAGGTACCTTTGCATCTGTGGAGCAGGAGGATGCATCAGGCTCCATCAGGGGAAGGGGGCAAAAATAACAATAGTTTTCCTGTCCTAAGCAGTTTTGTGCAGACAATTCTTTGTGTATTTATAATTAAAGTTAAACTAACCTTCTACGTTTTTTGTTAAAGTTTAATATTAAAAAAAATACTTGCGTCAGTGCCACATTTTGAATTTAAAACGTATTTGTTTGAACTTTGAAGTTAAATCATGGATTGTGGAAACTAACTATTGTCGGGTGATGGTATACACTATATACAACATTTACCACTGACTAATGTAGAGTGACAATGCAAGGAGATCAGCTAAAAGTAGTTGGATCTGTATGTGCGTTTATAACCAAAATTAGCCGATTAAAAAAAAAATCGATTTATCGAACATGAAAATTTTAATCAGTAACAGCCTTAATACACACACACACACACCCTCTCCCTCCTGACATAATGCTTTTAAATTGAGAGATGTATAGTAATGCAACACCTATTTAAAAAAAAAAGGAAATTTGAAGTGTTGCTAAACCCGCAAAAGTAAAATCAGTCTGTATATGCAGTAAAGCATGCTTGTTATACTCACTGTGGAATCTAAGGGCTTAATCGTCCGCATTGTGTAAAAAGGCTGGTCCTGTCTTCCCTGATCCTCCCCTTTTACTGTCCCCAATCCATCTCCTGATAGAACAGAGCCCTAGGAGGCAATTCTGCACATGCTCAGTTTTGGTGTGTATTGCTAGGGGGGTTGTAAGGTTTGTGGAGTTCCTCTGTCCCCGGTTTGGATTATCGGGTGTGTGGAAAAACCTTTAATGCGCATCAGATAACCTGGACCCACACAGGATTATGGTGATTTAAGATTACAATGGTTTATTGGTTACAGATAATACTTATACGTTCATCATTAGGGAAACCCCCCCCCCCCCCCCCTTTGCGTCGGCCAATTACGGCAGGACACGATAGTTATGCAATAGTATGTCGGGGTAAAGCAACACATATTCTGCCTGGAGAAAATTCTAAGTACTTGATAAGGACATACAACAAAAAGCTAGGCGTTCAGTCAAGGTTCTTGTTTGTCCCTGTCAAGAGACACTATGTTTATATTAGTTGTGCTAACCGCAGACTACATCCTTATCGTGCTAAGCTAAATGCTATATCTACACATCTGCACGTAAGCATACAGAATGTTATTTCTAATTTAACCTTACAATCCCTCCTTTGATCATACATACGGATGTATGTATTGATCACTCATTATACCATTTCTGATTTATGGTAATCATTGCCATACTGATAGAAGGATCCTTACCTTTCTTACCTTTTTAAGCTAGTCATTTTGCCAATAGCATTAATTTGATAGCTAAATATACATTTTGCTGTATTTGCGCTTCAAGGATTTATAATACCTGCTTCACCTCCTTGGTCTGGAACTGAAGCTTTATCTGTGTCTTGCTTCACACAATCCACCTTGACTTTTTTTTTTTTTTACTTAACTGGCATGGATCCAGGCTTGGAAATTCTCCATTAGGATGGTGATCTGGGTCACTGCTACTTCTAGTGGTAGGAGGTCCAAAGGGATGTGTTGGTTTCTGTGAACAAAAAGAGATGTGCGAGCAACATTTCTTTCAACTTGGTCTAAAGTTTCAATTAACATTTTTTTTTTCCCTCCCTTATCCGAGATCTCCTGCTAAGATGAGGGGTGTTCTAGCCCAAGGGGTGGGAAAGGGTCTACCCATAAGCATCTCGAATGGAAACTACCCTGTGGATTTACCAGGGTCATTCTGATCTTGGCAAGATCTACTGGTACCATTTTTTTTTTTTTATCCCATTCATGTAAATATCCCCCTGTGCCTCTCCTGTTTGCAATGAACATCCCCACCTACCCTTGTGTGGTATGTTTGGATTTATCCTGATATATGTGGTGCACTGTGACACATATGCTTTAACATATTTGCGCTAAACATGTTCAGTAAAATTTCACATGTGTTCTGCCAACCTTTATGACCTACCCCATGGTATTGGGCTATAAACAAAGATGCACTAGCTGCGGGGATGCATCATGTCTTCCCCTCTTTGAGGAAAAGTAAATTTATGGTCTTTTTCGTGTCATCCCCTGCCCAAACCTTCAAATCTCTCTCTGTGGCATGTGTCTGGAGATCTAATAATGAATGATCTAGCAGTGCTATTTCAGGTATTAGTACTGGCATTTGGGTATGTGCTGACTGCTCTAGCAGCCGACTCTGCAAATGCACTCTAATAACAGCAGAATCTACAAAACCCTTGTGTACATCAGATAAAACAGTGGATAAATTATCTTGGAGAAGTGTCCTGTTGAGCAATGTGTATACAGTCATGCTGTGACACTACCTCACCCTGTTCTCCTATTTAATCCCAAAACGGCATTAAAATCCTACCTTTTGGATTAACTTCATATCCGCCCAAACTTTGAGCAGTCATGTGTTGGGTGTGGATATTTTAAGTAACATTGCAGTATGTCTGCCCAGGGTAAATGATGTTGCCATCCCCTACCACCATCGCTCAGGAGGCATAACTTGGCTGGGACCACCTTTGGGAAAAAGAAACCACAGGGCAAAGCTCTCCACCATGTTTTTTGGTGAGGACACCTGTCATAGTCTTACAATTGTCCCTTCCATACATAGCGAGGAGGGCAAGTCTGGGTGCTACAACCACAGCACTTCTCAGATATCTTTACTTGGGCACCTGGATATATCTCTTATATTTCCGGAAAGGAGGTTCAGCCCTTGGTAACAGGTAAAACAAGAAGTGGCATTTTATAAAACCAACTGTGGTGAACCCTGTCTCTATCCCATGTTCCTTTACTAGGGCAGCCATAACTGCATGTGATTGAAGACACATTCCATGTGTCGGGCTGTAGAGCTGTGGAGGGGTCAGAATGTATGGCAGACAAAAAAGATCACATTGATTCCAAAGTTGCAACCCCCCCCCCCCCCCCCGTCGACCACTTGTTCTTCTCGTTCTGGGTTCCTTAACGTTGAATTATTTATCCCAGCTTTACTGGGCCAGAACTAGGTGGAATCTGTGAGTTGAACAGACCCATCAAGTGTCCAGGACTGTAATGCAGTATCCTTAGCCGCCTGGTCTGTTTCCATATGTGAGTCTCGAATGCTAGAATGGCTACCTCTGCAAGAACCTGGAAGGCTGAAAACAGCCAATCAATCTAACTTATTGCTTGATTGATTTACCTGTCGAAGTAAAACAAACAATTTTGGCCCTTTAAATGAAACCAAAAAAACTCTGTCTTTCTATATAAATATATCCACCGACCCCCGAATAATGGATCCAACGACTCTGAATACAGAGTGTCCTGTGTGTAAACTCAACCCATCCTTTCAACCGGCCTCCAAAGAGTAACTACATACTGTAGCAGGATGATCTATGTGTAGGTGTGGGCTTGCAATGTGGTCTGGAGCATAATTGCGTAGACAAAAAAGGTACATAACCCTGAGGATATCATCCACCAGGTTAGTCACCGGCCGTGAAGGATACATTTCCAAAAGATGGGCTTTGTCCACATGGGGATGCCCTCTCCACGTCCACCAGGATGCTAAAACATTCGCTAAACCAATCACTATGTAGTGAAGTGAGTAGCATTAGATGGTGTGGCATGGCACATCAGGTAAAACTGGTGCTCTAGGTATAACTAAACTGTTAATTTCCTGTATAAAGCGGTAAGAACCATCGGCTTTCTTTACAGGGTTTTATAGAGGTGTTGTGGGGTGATGTCCAGTATCCCCTCTTCTAGAAATTTATAAACTGTACATTTTTTTGACCATGCCTCAGAACGGTGTTATCAGCATCACTACAATCGCTCACTAATACACAGATTAGGCTTAAAGTGTTTAACCACTTAAGGACCCGCTCATGTACATATACATCGGTACTTTAAAGATGGATATGTCGGTAACGGCAGCAGCTGCTGCCACAACCGAGGTATCCATCTTTAGCATGAGCGGTCCTGTAAATGATAACGGTGGTCTCCGCGGCGGATTCGCTGCAAGATCACCGTTATCGGCGGGGGGAGAGGGGCGCCCTCTGGCGCTTACCGGAGCCGTCGGTAGCGGGGAGGCGATCGGGTCCTTCAGCCTGCTGTGTGGGGATGCGAGTGAAGGCGAGATGGCCCCCACTCATCCCCATAGCAGAGCGGAAGTGGAGTCAAAACGGCAGTTCCGCCCATGCGTCTTAAAGGCACATTTTTTTTGTTGTCATTTTTTCAAATGACAACCTTTTCATATTTTTTTTTTGCATTAAGTCTATGAGATCTGAGGTCTTTTTGATCCCAGATCTCATATTTAAGAGGACCTGTCATGCTTTTTTCTATTACAAGGGATGTTTACATTTTCAGTGTAAAAAATGATAAAATAAATAAACAAAATGATTTTTTTTTTTTTAAAGCTCCCCTTCCCGACGAGCTCGCGCGCAGAAGCTGACGCATACGTGAGTAGCGCCCGCATATGAAAATGGTGTTTAAGCCAAACAAGTGAGGTATCACCGCGATTGTTAGAGCGAGAGCAATAATTCTAGCCCTAGACCTTCTCTGTAGCTCAAAAGATGCAACCTATAGAATTTTTTAAACGTTGCCTATCAATATTTTTAAGGGTAAAAGTTTGACGCCATTCCACGAGCGGGCGCAATTTTAAGCGTGACATGTTGGGTATCCTTTTACTCGGCGTAACATTATCTTTCACAATATATAAAAAAAATTGGGTCAAATTTATTGTTGTCTTATTTTTTAATTCAAAAAAGTGTTATTTTTTTTTTTTTACCAAAAAAAGTGCGCTTGTAAGACCGCTGCGCAAATACGGTGTGACAAAGTATTGCAATGACCGCCATTTTATTCTCTAGGGTGTTAGAAAATATATATATATTTAATGTTTGAGGGTTTTAAGTAATTTTCTAGCAAGAAAAAAACAGTTTTAGTCTTGAAAAACACCCAAGGTCCTTAAGTGGTTAAAGTGTTATGTTCCTTTAAGATGCGATGTTTATAAAAACCTCAGAAATTTCTGGCAATATTTTGAACAGAGATACCCTAATATGTGGCTGTTAATGTGCAAAGATCCATTTTTCAAAATAAACTTCCTATTAAGAGATGTACCTATTTGGCATCCTGACAACTATTTTATAGGGTGTACATTGGATTCCTAAATACAGACAGGCTCATCCTGTCTCTTTTCCTTGTCCCCTATCTCACTTTGGTGTCCTGTTTCTGTCAGGAACGGGGGGGATCGTGGTTGGGGATTCTACTGGGCTGTGGCTTGCACCTGCGGACTAGGGCAAATTTGGACTTTACTCCCACTTTAAGATCTGAGGTAGTATGTTGTGAATCTGTCAAAACATGGCCCCAGAGTCACAGAGAGTGGGCGCACATTTACGCCGGCGTAGCGCACACACAGTGCGCTACGCTGGCGCAGCGCGGAGAGGAAAGCATTGCATTCAGCAAGCCATTGTTCACCACGATGTGCCAGCGTAGCATATTTTCGAAGGCGCGGGCCAGCTTAAGTGGACAAGTACGTAGTATGAACTGCGCATGCTCACAACCACGTCGGAACAACTGCCTAAGATTCACCGGATCACTGTGTACGCTGTTAACGTAACCTACGCCCAGTCAGACACGCGTCCAACGTAAAATATGCCGGCTTGTGTTCCCTGGTGCAGACCTGAGCATGTCTGTTGCTGAGTAATGGGGAATAACTTTACGCCGGACGTACAACTTACGAGCACCGCACGTAGCCTGCGTCGGGTGAAAGTACTTTGTGAATCGCCGTATTTACCTCATTTGCATGTTTGAATGGCTAATCAATGGGAGCGGTACCATGCACCCAGCCAAAATGTACGCCCACCCTACGCCGGCGTAAGTGAGTTACGTCGGTGGGGTGTAGCCTGGTTTTAGGCGTATCTCTGTTTGTGGGTCTGGCGCATAGATACGACGGCGCACATTTGCACTTACGGCGGCGTAACTTGTTATACGTCAGCGTAAGTGCTTTGTGAATCCGGGCCATGGAGCTTATGTACATGGAGCTTATGTACATGGAGCTTATGTACATGGAGCTTATGTACATGGAGCTTATGTACATGGAGCTTATGTACATGGAGCTTATGTACATGGAGCTTATGTACATGGAGCTGGCAAAGAGTCAATGTCAGTTGCATTTCACTCTCTTAATGTCAGAAGGTTATGAAAATTGTAACAGAACAGATAACATTTTAGTGTAAGAAAGTATATTGCATGTTTAGGATGAAAATATCACGGGGGGGGCAGTTAAACATATGGGGCCAGATTCAGGTAGAAGTTACGCGGCTTATCTGTAGAGATAACCTACGCTGTCGTATCTGTTTTCTGTAGTCAGAAAACAAGATACGCTGGGATTGAGTTCAGATACGTGCGGCATAATTGTATTTCGCCGTCGTATCGGAACTGCAATTTTAAAATGGCCGCTCGGGGCGTTCCCGCTGATTTACGCCAAGAATATGTAAATCAGCGAGAGACGGCAATTCACGACCGTACGCGGGCCCGACGCAGTGACTTTCCGACGTTTCCGTAAGACATAAGCGGCGTAAAGAAAAACATGCCCCCTAGGTGGAGTATCCTATGTTAAGTATGGCCGTCGTGACCGTGTCGAATTGAAAAAGTTTCACGTCGTTTGCGTAACTCGTCCGTGAATGGGGATTGATGTCGTTGACGACGAAAACACTGACAGAATTTGGAGCATGCGCACTGGGATACATTGACAGCCGACGCATGCGCAGTACTTTCGCCGCGCGATCGCGCCTAGTTTAAATACTACACGCCCCCTACCTGCCCAATTTGAATTCCGCCGACTCATTTTTGCTACGCCATCGCAACTTTAGGAGCAAGTTCTTTGTGAATACAATACTTGCTCCTAAAGTTTCGGCGGAGTAACGTAAATGACGAACGTTACGCCAGAATAAAGATCCGCTATCCTACCTGAATCTGGCCCATGGTAGGGCTTTCAGCATCCTTAAGATGAGCTAGATATCCATGCAAACATTCCTATCCAACATTGCATATAGTAACAGAAATAAGGTTGACGGGTTACCCTGGGGTGAAGAACCAAACAGAAGCCACCCTCCCATTGACCTGAGTCATGCTGGGGACCTTGTAAAATGGATGAAGGGTTCAGCTTTTGGCCCAGGTGCCCCATATTTGAGGGGTGTAATACATTCCCAGAAATTTTACTTGTGTATATATCTATCCCTGGCGGAAATCATGAGGGGGATAAATTGTTGGACCCCCTCCCAGTAATCGTCTGCCAGGGCGGGCACATCATCTTGCATTTATGAAAGAGTCTGGAACCCCCACCATTCGTCTCGCAGGATATGCGGAGGTACAGGGAGGAGAGGATGCGATCAGCACTGCTAGAAATAAGAAAACGCTCCACCATATGTGATGCTAAGTGAATTGGGCTTGTACCGCATGACGTAATTGTAGGTAGCGAAAAAAAATGTTTTGCTGGGAGTTGGAAGGTGTGTTTTAGTTTGTCATAGGAAAGTAACCTACCGTCCGGCATGATATGTCGCATAATTTTAATCTCGTAGCGAGCTCAGACTGCAGGGTTTGGGACAGAGCAAAGGTGTGTTAGTTTAGGATTGCTCCAGAGTGGAATATAAGGAGAAAGTATGTCAGGTGGATTAACTTTAGCTGTCAACTGTTCCCAGACCTTAGTAGTTGTGCGCATGGGGACTGTCATGGCTGCCTGTGTTTTCGGGCCCCTAAACTCCAAGTTGCTTAGTGCCAAGTATGGCCTCAGGATGTCTGCCACTAGGTTAACTGACGGGTTATGTCCCGATTGGGCAAACCACCAACAGACCCTCATCATCACCGCAGCCCAGTAATACTGTCTGAAGCATGGCAGCGCCAGTCTGCCAGCAGAGAGGGGGAGCTACAGATTAAATATTTTAATATAGTTAATAGAAGTTGGCCTGTGATTCAGAGAGTATGGTGTGCTGCATAACCATGGCTGTATGTCAATTTAAAAGGCTCTGATTGGTTTTAAAGCTGCACTGCCAATGGCTTAAGACACTGTTGAAATATATACTGTAGATGTGAATGACCTTTCCTCACAAAAGATTTCTCTTTTTAACCTTGTGATCCAAACACCCCTAAGCAATAGCAGACATTGTTTAAAAATAAATAGTACTGTGCTGCAAAATACTATTTAATATTAAAACCAATCTGCTCAAAAACATGAACTAAACATATTCCCAAACATAAGATGCACTGTACAATAAACCAGTTCATCATAGGCGTTCACAGCCTATTGCATTAGAGGGTGCACACCAAAGCTCAAACGCACACATTACCAAAAGTATTGGGATGCCTGCCTTTACACACACATGAACTTTAATGGCATCCCTTAGTCCGTAGGGGGTTAAATATTAAGTTGGCCCACCCTTTGCAACTTCAACTCTTCTGGGAAGGCTGTCCACAAGGTTTAGGAGTGTGTCTATGGGAATGTTTGACCATTCTTCCACAAGCGCATTTGTGAGGTTAGGCATTGATGTTGGACGAGAAGGCCTGGCTCCACTCATGTGAAGGCGAGTCAAGTTCCTCCACCCCAAACTCACCCATGTCTTTATGGATTTTGCTTTGTGCAGTAGTACAGATCATGTGGGGGATTATGGCGTGGGGTTGTTTTCAGTGAAGGGGATCCATCCCTTAAGGCGTCAGCATACCAAGACATTTTGTACAATTTTCATGCTCCCAACTTTGTGGGAACAGTTTGGGGATGGCCCTTTCCTGTTCCAACATGACTGCACACCAGTGCACAAAGCAAGGTCCATAAAGACATGGACTTAGTAAGGGTGGTGGAAAATAACTTCAAGTTCAAAAATTCACATTATAATAGTAACTAAAATATATAGAATTAAAGGGTCACTAAAGGATAGAGACATAAAAGTTAACTGGTTCCTTTTAAAAATAGATACAAATTAATCATATAATGTGCCTCTAGTTTCACTTTCGTTTTCAAACTGGTTTCATGTTTCTGTGAAGTAGAGAGAGACACAGAACAAAAACAAACAAATCCAGGACAGTGTTTTGTTTTTAAAATTAATCTGATTGGTTCTGAGGAGTTTTAGGCTGGGTTCACACTTGTGCAGTGTAAATTTCAGCTCTGTAATCTCTGCAGATAGATAAGAGAAGTGTTCAGCAGATCCATTGCGTTTTAGCTGCGGATTTGGAGACCTGGGAGAAGTTCCGAGTGAGAGGAGAGTGGGGGAGAAATGTATTGAGCTGAATGAGAGAAATTCCTGAACAGAACTGAACACATCTGCGAATCAGCTGCGTACCCATAGAAGATAATGGGACTGAATTCGCACCTGAGCCGCACCACAAGGCATAAAATCTGCATACGTTTTTACTGCAATGCGCAGTGCAAATGCATCGCACATATGTGAACCAGCCTCATTGAAAACAATGTATTTAGAAATGTTCTGCGTATTAAGCCGCACTCAATTCGCATAGGTGTGAACCCGGCCTTAGACACACAGCTTGGACCACAGTGAAAATCTGCCATGAGATTTTTCATAAGGAGCCAGACAAGTAGGAAGTGTGGAGATCAGAGCAGAATTACAGCAACTTCAAAGCAAAAACAAACAATGAGGATATGAAACCAGGACTGCAGAAAGGTAAAGGAAGCTATTTAGCAAAAAAAAAAATTCCTTCAGTGATCCTTTAAGTGTAACAATATAAAATGCTATAATAGTGTGAACCTCCCAATTGCAATTATCTGTAGAGGGAAAATATATATAGGAGGGGTTGCCACCATACCTGCTAAGTTTTTTTTATTTGTTATATGTGATGTTGCATGTCACAGAGACCGGTATTGTGGTAATATAGAAGTTTGAGGTTTCCATACATTAGAGGGTTCCACCATTATTGTTAAGTAAGTTGGTGCTGCACTTTTTTGTGTGGTGTGGAAATACGTAACAGTGCAAGCCTTTTACTGACACTTTTTTTTTACCTCCAGTAGTTTATTGTAAATAGTGGGGTGATTACTTATTATACTGAAGATCGACATGTGGCATTAATAAACCTCAACAGATTTTAGTTGTACCTCACCAGGCATGCTCCCCCCCCTTGGATAATGTGCCTGTCTGCTGAGTTTATCTCCGAATCCCTGCACTGATAGTTGCCACTGATTGGCAGCACCGATGGGCACCAAGAGGCAGCACTGATGGGCACTAATAGGTGGAATTGGCACTGATGGAGGAGAGGGGGAGTTTCACATTGAGCAGTCAGCGAGGCTTTTAAGAGCCACTAAGTGCGTGAAACTCATGTAATGTAACTACTTGCAGAGACCAGCTGTCAAAACTCGGCAGTGATGTTGGGGGTGGGCGGGACCGAACAGCTATTAAACACCAGCCAATGATTGGGCTGCTTAGGAAAGGAAGTGGAGCCGTCCGCCCAGCCCCTATATAGTTGGGCACTTCCTGTACCTGCAGCCTCCTAGCTACAGTATATATATCTGTATCTGAAATCTAGTCCAACTATCACCATCTTCTGCACTGATTGACAGGGCTGGTGCCCAAGGGTGGTTGGTGAGATGAGCTGGGAATTTTCTCTGGTTTTGACTTTCATGTGCTTCTTGCTGTGAAGGCCAGTTATAGGTGGGGGCAGGGGCCATATCTTTGTTACTGGTGTAAATTTGGTCAGGGAACACACTGGACTCATTTGCTGTCTTTTTGTTATGTGCCCCTGTGCCTTTTAAGGAGGATTGGGCTACCTCCAGGCCCACCTGCCCCTTATCTATCCATTAGAATGCATGTGCTTCCATTGTGGAAACTCAAAAATTTAGAAGGATTAGGGTTGCAAACAATACACAGGGTGTCGTGAAGAGGCCTTGCAGCTTATGTCTGCTTTTGCAAATGTGTGCTAACTAAACCCCTGTTTTTAACGCATACTGTTGGACAGGTTCGTTTGGTAAGCAGACTGGTTGGCGAGTTGAGCTGGGAATTTTCTACTGGGTAGGTTTAGCTAAGGCTATGCTGCCTCTGACTGCAAGTATCAGCTGACTTGGAGTGAGATTTGGCAATTTCACCACTGTGCTGTTATGGGGAAGCAAAAGTCTGCCTACTCCAAGATAACTGTCTGTATTTAGACCCAATACAGAACAGAATACAGCATTGTAATTCTGTAATGGGGAAAGATCATCTGCAGGGAGACCACAGGCCATACTGGTGATCAGTACTTTTTCCTCTGCCTTCCTTTTTTGGAAGCTTCTAGGGTTCAGTTCCTCTTTTAGTAATACAGCATCACCAAGCTGATGTCATCACTGCTCTTTCCTACTGTAATGAAAGCTGTTTTTAGGCCCCTTTCACACGGGCGCCTTTTGTTTTTTTATCAGCAGGGAATCTGCTAAGCAGAGTGGGCAGATGACAGGTCCAGGTCTGCTCTGTTTATGCAGAGCGAACACAGACAGAGCCTGCTTTCCCATATGGGCAGTCTGCGGTAAACTTAATATAGTGCAAAATTAAGAATATTATAAAGCAGGGGTGGCCAACCAGTGGCCCGGGGGCCAGATGTGTCCCGCGGAGCCCTCTGATGTGGCCCGCGACCTCCTGCTCTGGAATGGTGGGTTGGCAAGCACAGATTGCTATACCACAGCGTCAGTGTTGTGAATGAAGCTGGTGGTAGAGCCCCATAAGCCGATGCTTCCTCTACAGCACTGGCTTTTGCCACATTCGGAGTCATTCAGCTAACCCACAGGATAGACACAGGTGCACTACGCTGCATCCGCAGTGTGGGTAAACCGCAGCACATCAGTGAAAGCAGTCTTGGGCCCTTTTCACATGACCAGCCTGACCAAATGGGACCCTCAATTCACCTCTATAGAGTGACAAATGTTCGTTTACGCCCGCCTTCATCCAATCCGAAAAACAGAAGGGAATTCGTCCCCTTCCATTAGGGCAGATCAGAGGGCCTATAGAGTAGCCATGACCTGTCATCTGCCCGCTCCACTCATTGTGGCCCGCGACTGGTTACCAAATTGCTTAAGTGGCCTTCACTCTTCAAAAGGTTGGGCACCCCTGTTATAAAGCACACATTATAGCAACATATTAGTGCCTATCAACCAATCATTGTGAAAAAAGGAACAATATAAGGAAAAAAAAGTCTCTGAATGCAACAAAGTCCTTATATATTCATTGGTGACAATGACATGAGTGCTCCGTACTGAAGATATTCTCTGTGCTGAAGTGCTCCTTGGCCACTTGCCAACCACTGTTGATCCCAAATTATAGGGATCAAACACGCATGTAGTGCATATCTAATTCAGGAGCTCCCACACAAAGTCAAATCATGATGACCTGCTCCGCGTTATTGGGTTGAGAATCGGCTCTCATATAATCATAGCAAAGCTTTTCATAAGATCACACATGGAAAACAAGCAGGGAGAATCCATAATGCAGTAAAGCCAATTTAACTTTGTATTATGAATAAAATACACTCACAATCTTTATCTTATTTTATTTTGAAAGTGAATATTTTAGCTTTGTAAAAAAAAATTTAAAAAATGGCTAAAAGTGATTGCCCTGAATATGCACTCAGGTGTCAAAATTTTATGTTTATCAATCTTTTCAGCACCAAGGAAGCCCTGAAACCTGTGCTACTCAGATATGCAAATCTCAACCATCTGTGAGTAAATTAGGATCTGACTCGCCCCCAGGGCAGAATTAATCTCCAACAATGGTCTGTGAGAGGGAGAAACTCAGAGAAAGTTGAAATATGCATATCAGAGGGCCCTAGATTTTGGAGCAGTGAAGATGCTGAAAGGGTATATAGTGTCACAGGAAGTCAGGTAATTCTGTGGGTGTTGTCACAGACGGGAGATACATTTCTGCCTTGTTTAGACAATACACCAATTACTACCAGGTGTCGGCTGCAGAAATAGCCAGAAAGGTTTAGGGCGTTGGAAAACTTCAGCTGTTCAGAATGAGGCGATTTAGGCCTCTATAAGTCATCCAAAGGATGACTACTGATTGCTGCATCTTGAGGCTTTTTGAGTTAAGGAAAGCAGTGAGAAATACTTCTGAAGAGGTGAGGTGGTTGTTGATTTTTCTGTGTAATAAAAATCAAAAAGACTATTGTTTCTCTGCTGAATGAGCAGCAGTGTCTGCCCAGCAGTAGGCTGGGCCAGACTCCATAGATAGGTTCCTGTGTGGTGAAGGTAGACGCCCCAAGTGGCCAGGGCTTATTTTATGTTTTGTTTTATTTTGTTTATGCTGTTTGGATGCTTGTACTTGTTTCCAGCAATATGGACAAATAAACCAAACTCTTTGTTTTTAACTGTCTTCGGCTGCCTCTCTGTATAGTTCAGTGTGTAGTGAACCTATCCAGGGGGTCACACACCCCCGCTACCGAGCTAACCCCTTACAATAGTTAGACATCTAAGTGTCTGCACTGCAATCACTTGGTTTTTATTTAGGGGAACAGTTCACTTTAAAGCAGTGGTAGGCAACATTGTGACTCCAGCTGTTGTGGAACTATATGTCCCATAAGTCACCGAAATACTGACAACCACAGGCAGGGCAGGACTTAGGGTGGTGGGGGCCCCTGGGCTTGAGTGTTGAAGGGGCCCCCTGGAGCGAGGGGGGATCATAGTTGTTGAGCGGGGGGGTGCACATTAAAGCATTAAAGTTGTTGAGCGGGGGGGCGAATTGAAGTTGTTGAGCGTGGGGGGGCATTAAAGTTGTTCATTGGGGGGTGCGCATTAAAGTTGTTGAGTGGGGGGTGCCTCTCACCTGTGCCGAGAGCCAGGGCCACAGACTGTCATTAGCCCGGCTGTCGGCTTTCTTCCTTTCAGCAGCCACAGTCCTCCACGCGAAGAAGCGGAAAGTCCCGCTGAATCCATGCGTGTTGGGAGGTATACGCAGGGCCACCATCAGGAATTTTGGGGCCCCTTACACAACTTAAGGCATGGGCCCCCTGGAGCAGAGAACCGGGGGAGGTGCTGCCGCCTGAAATTGAGAAGCAGGGGGGGCTGCCGCAAATTGAGAAGCAGGTGGGGGAAATAAAGAAAATATATACATATATATATAAATATAAAAAGTAGGTAGCCATCCGGGGCCCTGGGGATCTCTTCTGGGCGTTTAAATAAAAAATAAATAAAAAAATAAACATTTATAAAAAATATAAAGAAAATATAAATATAAAATATAAAAAAAGGGGGGGGTTGCCATCCTCTGGGCCCTTTAATAATAATAATTATAATAATTTTATATATATATATATATATATATATAAAAAAAAAACATATTTTTTTTTTAAAAATAAAAAAAGTAGGGGTTGCTGTCCGGGCCCCTGGGGACCTCCAGACCCCTAAAAAAAATAAACATTTATAAAAAATACATAAAAAAGGGAGGTTGCCATCCGGGGGCCCTGGGGACCTCTGGGCCTTTTAATAAAAAATAAAAAAATAAACATTTATAAAAAAAATAAAAAAAGGGGGGTTGCCACATGGGGCCCTGGGGACCTCTGAGCCCTTTAATAAAAAAATATATATATATATATAAAAAAATAAAAAAAATTTATAAAAGAAGGGGGGGTTGCCATCCGGGGGCCCTGGAGACCTCTGGGCCCTTTAATAATAATTATATATATATATATATATATAAATACATATATAAAAAAACTTTTTTTTTGTAAAAAATAAATTAAAAAAGCAGAGGTTGCTGTCCGGGGTCCTGGGGGCCTCTGGGCCCCTGGGGACCTCCGGACCCCTAAAAAATAAATTAAAAAAAACAATTTTTTTTTAGAGGGCCCCCTATTGGGTGGGGCCCATGGGCTTGAGCCCAGTCAAGCCCAATGGTAAGTCCGGCCCTGACCACAGGCATGACTTCCAGAGACATAATGGGATTTGTAGTTTCACCACAGCTGCAGTGTCGAGGTTTAACTACCCCTGGTTTGGGATCTGGGGTGTCCAATGTAATTTTGGCTTCACAATTTGGTTGCTCACAGAACTGAATAAAGTATGAGGAAAATAATTCAGATTGAATTTATGCTAGTACTACTTCAATGTTTTGCAAGGTAGTAAAGTCTCTCTCAATCCTTTGGGAAGAAACAGGCTGTGTTGGCTAGCACAAACCTATTTATTTTATGGAGATAGAGAATGTCCTTAATAGAGAGAGACTTGAACTACCTAATATGTGTCTTAAAGGTCAGGATTTATCTTTGTTTAGTGAGTTTTCCTCTTTTTCCAGAAAATGCTGTATTTGATGCTGGTACTACAATACCATTAGTTTGCACCCAGTTGGCAATCTGAAATGCAGTGTAGACTCTTACTACCTGTACAGAACCATCCACAGGGGGTTGTCTACCCTAAAAGATAGCAAAACCAAGATGATGGGTGTGAGCTGCTAATGCTGTGAAGGAAGCATATTTTAAAAGCAAATTGCTATTGTAGCACCTGGTTACTTCAAAGTACCGGTGCTATTTAAATTTAGAAAGAGATCAGAGTGTAATTAAACTTTGATCTGGATAAAATGTTTAAATTTGGTCTCTGTCTCAGCTTGCCTGTGCTGTGAGCTCATTCTGTTGTACTGGGGTGTTCTTCCCACCCCAGGGCAGTAGGTGGCAGCAGTGGAGTCAAGGTTTGGGTGCTCTTCCCCAGCAGCCAATCTGGAGGGTTGAGCCTCGCTGTGCGTGCTGCGGGAGGGTATTTATGGGGCAGACGCCATTGGTTCTGGGTCGTCTTCTTCTTCAAGTGCGGCATCCACCTTTAGGGTGTCTGCACCATGGCGCCCATGCGTTATGTATATATAATAATAGATTAGCGCTTCAGATGAGTGATGAATGTGCACTATACATAAGCAAAACAATGTGATGAACACCAAACATAAATGGAATTGGCTACAATGGTAGCTGTAACTCAATAGTGATGAGTCCAAACTGAAACTATATTGCAGCAAGTAACGTCTTATTCACCATGTGCATCCATGTGCTAAGTGTGAATAAAAATAATTAGTGGTTGGAGTGAATGGATATATGAACAGTCTCTTGGGTAACAAGATGGTATATATGATGGTGGAGAGGTGAGTATCTTCACTCTAATAATGGTAAAGCATCAGGATATCGACACAGGTCTTGTAGTTCCCTTACCTTAAGGGTGCTATATGTGAGCATATAGTATCGTTCCTCCAAGGTCCGGGATCCAGCTTCTCCCAAATGTGTTCCTTCTTACTGCCCGGCGCTGTTGGAGTAGTCAAAACTCAGCGATCCATCCAGGTGGATGCAGTGAGGAAAAAGGGTGAAAAGAACAGATGCCTCCAATAGTGTAGTAGGTAAAACGATGGGTGTTTGTTATAAAAGATGGAAGGTACACGATAGTACAAAAACTGGAAGGAAAATTCAGCAAAGCGCGGAGACGGAGCGGTATTATATCCGCCTGGCGTCTATTGCCCTCCGGCTGGTGCGGATGTCACGTGGTCACGACTCCCTACGGCGTTACGTCACGGGTCACGTGACTTCATCAGGGGAACTCTATTGGTTGTCGGGCCACTGCTTTAATAGACGCTATACCGAGTGTAAACAAGCCACCATTTTCTTGAAGTCCTGACATACAGACATCATTAGCTGTAATAGGGCCGTTGGTAAACATGACAGAGATTAAAATAACAGATGTTAAACTTGATAAAAGGGCTCAATTAATGTTATATAAAGGGCCATATTAGTGATATGTATCAATATGGAAATGCGGTAAAATTTCCCAATGTTATATAAAATATTATATTCACTAGGTCACACGGGTATGAAGTGGGTGACTTGTGTATGTGGAACTGTCCCACTAATCAAATACACAATGACCCATGTGTGAACATTAACATGGAGGGCTACTTGATATTTAAATGCGTACCAATGCGTATGTATAAACTGTGTAGAAACGCTTATATAGGCAAACTGATCGAGGGGGAGAGGGGGGGGGGCATAAGTTTGGTTCGTGCCACCGACATCCTCCCAAGCCTTGGGTCATCAAATCAAATTCATTAACAAGGCAACAATCTACTATACCACATGTTACTCTAATAGTTTACTAAAAATGGAACATTAAAACTAATATAAAATGTTTCAAAATTGTTTAAAAAGCAATTCAGATCAAAGTCCACATTCATACCTCTTGGTGTGAGTGTATTGAGAGTGTGAATCCAACGTGATTCTTTTTGGCTAATTACGCGTACTTTGTGGCTACCTCTCCAGGACGCTTTATATTTCTCAATACCCCAGAACTGAAGTGTGGTGGGGTCTTCATTATGCACCTTCGCAAAATGTCGTGATACGCTGTGTTTAGTATAGCCGTTGGCTATATTGCGTATGTGTTCTTCTATTCTCAGTTTTAATTTTCTTTTTGTCCTGCCCACGTATTGCAACTTACAATCACACTGGAGTACATAAATCACTCCTTTAGTGTGACATCCAATAAAGTCTCTGATTTCATGTGTTCGTCCTGTATTAGTGCCCATGAATTCTAATCTTTTCCCTTGGAACAATTTGGCATGCCTGCAGGCAAAGCAGTTCTTACAGGGATGGAATCCTTTTCCATTGAAAAAGGAAAACATCGGTTTTGGGGGCGGAGCAATCACCGATTTCACCAGCATGTCCCTAAGAGTAGGGGCTCTCTTGTAAATAATTTTCGGTTTAGTAGGGAGTATTGTTTTTAGATCTTTGTCACTGAGTAATATGTGCCAGTGTCGTTGTATAAGTTTATTTAGATCTCTATGTTGGAGTACTTTATAGTCCAATATGATACTGGGTACTACATCTTTGAGGTTTTGTTTGTCTATTATCTTATTTTCCAACATGGGTATTCTGTCTAGGTGTTGTACGTTACGAATTTGCTCATCTATCCTGGATACTTCGTAACCTTTTTCTTCAAACCTTTTCCCGATGAAGTGGGCCTGCTCTTTGAAATCCTCCTCCTTGGTACAATTTCTTTTAAGTCTGATGAGTTGGCCTTTGGGAATGTTGTAGAGCCATGGTTTGTGATGGCAACTATCAACTGACAGATAACTATTGGTGTCTACTGTCTTGAAGTACGTCTTGGTAATAATTTTACTTCCTTCCAGTGTTATGCTTAAATCTAAAAAGTCAACCATTTTTTCATCAATCTTCCAGATTAGTTTGATGTTTTTCTCATTGTTGTTCAAGCTGGTCATATATTCTTCCAAACTTTCTTTGTTGCCATTCCATAGAATGATGACATCATCTATATATCTTTTATACAATACGAGTTCTTCCGGCATGTGGGAATATACAGCCGTTTCTTCCCACTGGGCCATAAAGGCATTTGCTATACTGGGGGCGAACTTGGCGCCCATAGCAATGCCTATGGCTTGTTTGTAGTAGGTCTGGTCATGCTAAAAATAATTAAACTTAAGGCAGAACTCCAGGCATTTAATGAGCTATTTACGCTGTTTGCAAATCATATTGCTGTGCGTGCGTAATAGCCACTTGGTGGCATGACATGCATCGTGATGGCCTACTATCTTGTATAACGATGTGACATCAGCTGTGGCAAGTATAGTGCGTCCTTCCTGTACCGTAACTTTATCTAGAAGTTGCAGAATGTGTTTGGTATCCTTTAAATAAGCTTGTGTGTTTTGTACCGCTGGTTGAATGAAGAAATCTATGTATCCTGGACGTTAATGATTCAATGCCGTTAACGATGGGTCGTCCAGGAGGGTTGACTGTTGACTTGTGGATTTTAGGCACCGTATAGATTACTGGAATCCTACAGCATTCCGGTATAAGATACTTAGCCTCTTTTGTGTTCAAGATATCTTTCTTTACTACTAGGTTCACCACTAATTTGAGTTCCTTTTTGTATGTATTAGTGGGGTTTCCTGCTAGCTTGATGTAAGTGTCTATGTCTGACAATTGTCGATCTATTTCTCCTAAATATTGCTCCTTTGTCTGGATTACTATGGCTACCCCTTTGTCCGCTCTCCCTTTGTACTCACAGTAGCGCATTAGATTTTTTCATCCATTTCATTTTGTTTTACACACACCTACTTTTGCTGCCACGATGGATGTTTTTACATTCATAGAGAACAGAAGTGTTAACTTGGAAGAGGTGTTTCACACACGCACTAAAACACCAAACACAGACTTAGACAGTCACATTAGAAAACTGGGCCATCTAATGGAAAAGAAGGTATCACTTTGGTGGGATATATATACCTTTGACCAATATATCAAAGACAACATAGCACCCAGGCGAGTTAAATGGGATATGCCACCTAACGATGGACTAGATGACAAAGAGTCATTGGACGAATGGTTTGAGTTCTTTAACAACAGAAGTGTGGAAGGAGTTAAGTTTTTACTTAAAAGGAAACAAAAGAAACTAAGAATAGTACAACAACAAATTGAAGACATTAAGCTAAAACTGGACCCATTCAAAGATTCCAGTGACTTCCATAAGCTTGCCACATTACTGAACAAGAATCTAGTGGCAAAGGATTTAGAGGTGCAACAGCGCAAAATGAAAAAATTCCAAAGAGACGTAGCGGATTACAAAACCGACCAGGTGTTTAAATGGCAACATAAGACAGAATCTGCCCAGACGAGCTCTACACAATCGACTCCGATAAGAGAAGTAAGGATTCAAGACCCTACAACATCACAGATGCGACCCCCACCGAGGTGGGAGGAACAAGGAGGACATAGGGAAAACACTAGGCCACAGTATGACTACCAACAGAATTGAGAGTATGCATATCCTACACCAAAAAAACAAATATAAGAAACCGTTCAAAAAGCCATTTAAGAAACCACACAACAATGGACGACCTAATTATGTACAACATAATGAAAGGCACCCAAGAGATAATAGAGGACCCCCTCCTCCACCACAGGAATGGTATGGAGGATATAATAGAGGACGCCCTCCTCCACATCATTATGACCACTATGACTACTACAATAGGGGACCCCCACAGATTCAAGATCACCACGGAGGGTATAACCGAACCCCGATTAAGACCCACAATAGATTTGAACCTATTAGAGCAGCGCTGGGCAAACTACGGCCCGCGGGCCATATGCGGCCCGGCGGACCTTTTAATCCGGCCCCCGGGCAGATCGCTAGCAACACCATTGTAGTGGATGGCCACCGGGCGCAACGTCTCCTCCTGTATAGTGAGTGGCTGGGCCGGTCAGCAGCTAGTGTGGGGGGGCAGGGCCTTGGGCAGAGTACAGCTTGAGCAGTACATGCAGGCGCAGGCAGGGAACTGACGTCGCGTCAGATGATGTCAACTCCTTTCCGCGCACCTGAGAGGAGCGATCCATGTGGCGTGGATGGGAGCAGTGACTGGCCCTCCTAGGTGCAGGAACGAGACTATAGTCTGCGAGCTGTCACTTGCAGGTTAGTAAAATCAGTTGTATTGATTGTTTTTTTTTCTTTTCGTTCATGCTGATTGCAGGATCTATGGTAAGCAATGATCAGATGGATTTACAATGAAAAGAAAAAAAAAACAATTCATAATCTTATCAACGTGTGTTCATCTTTTAAAGCCCCTTGTTTATGTATATAGTTGGTCATTTTCTTTCGGACAAATTTACATTGTGGAATTTTTTTAACTAGTTAAGGATACTTGTCCAAAAAAATTAAATCAAAGTACACAGGTTGTGTCTGCCCTTTCCTGCCCTGCTGCTCACACCTCCCACTGGCAATTCTCTGCTCCCAGTGTATTTTTAAAGCCATAAACACACTTTATTACAAGTGTCACAGAAATGTGTAGATATAAATAAAAAACAGTTATTTGTGTATGGTCTCTCTCAGTTTATTGACTCTATATTAGGAGTAATATACTCAAAGTGTGTTAGGAAACCACTGAGATAAAATCTCAGCCACCTAGGGAGTGCGTTGTTTTCAATGAGCAATGATGCACAACTGTGTAAGGCACTGCAAAGTAGAAAGCATGGCCCCCTCTCTCTCCCCCTGCCTCCCCTTCTCTCTCTCTCCCCTTCTCTCTCTATCTCTCTCTCCCTCCTTCTCTCTCCCCCTATCTCTCTCTTCCTCTCTTCCTCCCTCTCTCCCCCTCTCTATCTCCCTCCCCCTCTCTCTCTCTCCCTCTCCCCCTCTCTCTCCCTCTCCCCCTCTCTCTCTCCCCCATCTCTCTCTCCCCCCTCTCTCTCCCTCCCTCTTTCTCTCTCTCTCCCTCTCTTCCTCATCCTCCCTTTCTCCCCCCTCTCTCTCTCTCTCCCTCCTTCTCTCTCTCTCCCTCCCTCTCTTCCTCTTCTCTCCTCTCTCTCTCTCTCCCCTCTCTCTCTCTCCCCTCTCTCTCCCTCCTCTCCCCCTCTCTCACCATCTCTCTCTCTCCCCTCTCTCTCTCCCTCTCCCCCCCTCTCTCTCCCCCCTCCCTCTCTCTCCCCCTCCCCCTCTCTCTCCCTCTCCCCCCCTCTCTCTCTCTCCCTCTCCCCCCTCTCTCTCTCCCCTCTCTCTCTCTCCCTCTCCCCATCTCTCTCTCTCCCCCTCTCTCCCCTCTCTTTCTCCCCCTCTCTCTCTCCCTCTCCCCTCTCTCTCCCCCTCTCCCCTCTCTCCCCCCTCTCTCCCTCTCCCCCTCTCTCTCCCTCTCCCCCTCTCTCTCCCTCTCCTCTCCCTCCCCCTCTCTCTCTCTCCAGTATTATATATACACACACACAGAGAGATAGCTAGATATTTTTTTTTAATACTGTACTGTATTAAATACTGTACTTTATATACACATACATAAATTTATATCAATTCACACATACACACTGTCCATCTACTCTTGGTCCGGCCCCCGGGTCCAATGTATGAACCCATTGCGACCCTCGAGCCAAAAAGTTTGCCCACCCCTGTATTAGAGGGTATCAAGACTCAAATTATGAAGATTCACGATCAGGTAATGATCCACATTACTACACAGCACCACGGTCCGCTTTTTTAGACAGGGAAAGGAGGGAACATTCCCCACGAAGACCCGCGCAGGACCTGTACTGCTCACCCAGGAGACGGGCACAGGACACGGCAACAAGACCAAGCCCAGAAAAAAGAGAGGAAACAGAGCAGGAAAGGGACAACAAAAGAAAAAGAAAAGACGAGGAGAGAACGTGGTAAATCTAACCTCCATTCAATTAACAAGTGAAAAACTTGCTGTTTTAGATAGAGGACTGAAGCATGCACCAACAAAAAACCGAAACAAATTCGATACGTACATTGGGATTCGCAAATACATTAGAAAACTTAACATGAAAAAATATTTTCTCAATGATAAATTTTCACATCCCGCACAAGAACAACATAATAATCATCCAATACAGAGTACGCTACGGAACAATTCCACGTTTAAACCACAGGTGTCGGACAATCAGCACATAGAGGTCTTTAAGAAACTAGTCCTCGAAGATCTCAAATTTCTGGAAGTCAAAAAGAGATTTGACACGATACATATTAAAAAGGGAATTAAACAACTTACAGAAACGAATGACATCGTTATCCACCCTGCGGACAAAGGGGGAGCCATAGTAATCCAGACAAAGGAGCAATATTTAGGAGAAATAGATCGACAATTGTCAGACATAGACACTTACATCAAGCTAGCAGGAAACCCCACTAATACATACAAAAAGGAACTCAAATTAGTGGTGAACCTAGGAGTAAAGAAAGATATCTTGAACACAAAAGAGGCTAAGTATCTTATACCGGAATGCTGTAGGATTCCAGTAATCTATACGGTGCCTAAAATCCACAAGTCAACAGTCAACCCTCCTGGACGACCCATCGTTAACGGCATTGAATCATTAACGTCCAGGATAGGCCAATACATAGATTTCTTCATTCAACCAGCGGTACAAAACACACAAGCTTATTTAACCACTTGCCTACTGTGCACCTACACCCCCTTCCTGGCCAGACAAAATTTAAGCTTCCGGCACTGCGTCACTTTAACTGACAATTGCGCGGTCGTGCGACGTGGCTCCCAAACACAATTGGCGTCCTTTTTTTCCCACAAATAGAGCTTTATTTTGGTGGTATTTGATCACCTCTGCGGTTTTTATTTTTTGCGCTATAAACAAAAATAGAGCGTCAATTTTTTAAAAAATGCTATATTTTTTACTTTTTACTTTTTGCTGTAATAAATATCCCCCAAAAATATATAAAAAAAATATTTTTTTCCTCAGTTTAGGCCGATACGTATTCTTCTACATATTTTTGGTAAAAAAAAAATGCAATAAGCGTTTATCGATTGGTTTGCGCAAAATTTATAGTGTTTACAAAATAGGGGACACTTCGGACACTTTTCTGACATTTTTGGGACCATTTACATTTATACAGTGAACAATGCTATAAATATGCATTGATTACTGTATAAATGTGACTGGCAGTGAAGGGGTTAACCACTAGGGGGCGGGGAAGGGGTTAAATGTGTGTCCTATGAGTGTTCTAACTGTGGGGGGAGGGGGGGTGACTGGGGAGGTGACCGATTGTGTCCCTATGTACAAGGAACACAATCTGTCTCCTCTCTCCCTGACAGGACGTGGAGCTCTGTGTTTACATACAGAGCTCCACGTCCCCGCTCGGGATCCCAGCAGAGCGGCGTGATGTCAGGATAATGGAGTCCTCCGCCCGCCGTCATTTGACGGTGGGCAGAGGACAAGTGGTTAAAGGATACCAAACACATTCTGCAACTTCTAGATAAACTTACGGTACAGGAAGGACGCACTATACTTGCCACAGCTGACGTCACATCATTATACGCGATAGTAGGCCATCACGATGCATGTCATGCCACCAAGTGGCTATTACGCACGCACAGCAATATGATTTGCAAACAGCGTAAATACCTCATTAAATGCCTGGAGTTCTGCCTTAAATTTAATTATTTTTGGCATGACCAGACCTACTACAAACAAGCCATAGGCATTGCTATGGGCGCCAAGTTCGCCCCCAGTATAGCAAATGCCTTTATGGCCCAGTGGGAAGAAACGGCTGTATATTCCCACATGCCGGAAGAACTCGTATTGTATAAAAGATATATAGATAATGTCATCATTCTATGGAATGGCAACAAAGAAAGTTTGGAAGAATATATGACCAGCTTCAACAACAATGAGAAAAACATCAAACTAATCTGGAAGATTGATGAAAAAATGGTTGACTTTTTAGATTTAAGCATAACACTGGAAGGAAGTAAAATTACTACCAAGACGCACTTCAAGACAGTAGACACCAATAGTTATCTGTCAGTTGATAGTTGCCATCACAAACCATGGCTCTACAACATTCCCAAAGGCCAACTCATCAGACTTAAAAGAAATTGTACCAAGGAGGAGGATTTCAAAGAGCAGGCCCACTTCATCGGGAAAAGGTTTGAAGAAAAAGGTTACGAAGTATCCTGGATAGATGAGCAAATTCGTAACATACAACACCTAGACAGAATACCCATGTTGGAAAATAAGATAATGGACAAACAAAACCTCAAAGATGTAGTACCCAGTATCATATTGGACTATAATGTCCAACATAGAGATCTAAATAAACTTATACAACGACACTGGCACATATTACTCAGTGACAAAGATCTAAAAACAATACTCCCTACTAAACCGAAAATTATCTACAAGAGAGCCCCTACTCTTAGGGACATGCTGGTGAAATCGGTGATTGCTCCGCCCCCAAAACCGATGTTTTCCTTTTTCAATGGAAAAGGATTCCATCCCTGTAGGAACTGCTTTGCCTGCAGGCATGCCAAATTGTTCCAAGGGAAAAGATTAGAATTCATGGGCACTAATACAGGACGAACACATGAAATCAGAGACTTTATTGGATGTCGCACTGAAGGAGTGATTTATGTACTCCAGTGTGATTGTAAGTTGCAATACGTGGGCAGGACAAAAAGAAAATTAAAACTGAGAATTGAAGAACACATACGCAATATAGCCAACGGCTATACTAAACACAGCGTATCACAACATTTTGCGAAGGTGCATAATGAAGACCCCACCACACTTCAGTTCTGGGGTATTGAGAAATATAAAGCGTCCTGGAGAGCTAGCCACAAAGTACGCGTAATTAGCCAAAAAGAATCACGTTGGATTCACACTCTCAATACACTCACACCAAGAGGTATGAATGTGGACTTTGATCTGAATTGCTTTTTAAAATTTTTTAAACATTTTATATTAGTTTTAATGTTCCATTTTTAGTAAACTATTAGAGTAACATGTGGTATAGTAGATTGTTGCCTTGTTAATGAATTTGATTTGATGACCCAAGGCTTGGGAGGATGTCGGTGGCACGAACCAAACTTATGCCCCCCCCCTCTCCCCCTCGATCAGTTTGCCTATATAAGCGTTTCTACACAGTTTATACATACGCATTGGTACACATTTAAATATCAAGTAGCCCTCCATGTTAATGTTCACACATGGGTCATTGTGTATTTGATTAGTGGGACAGTTCCACATACACGAGTCACCCACTTCATTACCCGTGTGACCTAGTGAATATAATATTTTATATAACATTGGGAAATTTTACCGCATCTCCATATTGATACATATCACTAATATGGCCCTTTATATAACATTAATTGAGCCCTTTTATCGAGTTTAACATCTGTTATTTTAATCCCTGTCATGTTTACCAACGGCCCCATTACAGCTAATGATGTCTGTATGTCAGGACTTCAAGAAAATGGTGGCTTGTTTACACTCGGTATAGCGTCTATTAAAGCAGTGACCCGACAACCAATATAGTTCCCCTGATGAAGTCACGTGACCCGTGATGTAACGCCGTAGGGAGTCGTGACCACGTGACATCCGCACCAGCCGGAGGCCAATAGACGCCAGGTGGATATACTACCGCTCCGTCTCCGCGCTTTGCTGAATTTTCCTTCCAGTTTTTGTACTATCGTGTACCTTCCATCTTTTATAACAAACACCCATCGTTTTACCTACTACACTATTGGAGGCATCTGTTCTTTTCACCCTTTTTCCTCACTGCATCCACCTGGATGGATCGCTGAGTTTTGACTACTCCAACAGCGCCGGGCAGTAAGAAGGAACACATTTGGGAGAAGCTGGATCCCGGACCTTGGAGGAACGATACTATATGCTCACATATAGCACCCTTAAGGTAAGGGAACTACAAGACCTGTGTCGATATCCTGATGCTTTACCATTATTAGAGTGAAGATACTCACCTCTCCACCATCATATATACCATCTTGTTACCCAAGAGACTGTTCATATATCCATTCACTCCAACCACTAATTATTTTTATTCACACTTAGCACATGGATGCACATGGTGAATAAGACGTTACTTACTGCAATATAGTTTCAGTTTGGACTCATCACTATTGAGTTACAGCTACCATTGTAGCCAATTCCATGTATGTTTGGTGTTCATCACATTGTTTTGCTTATGTATAGTGCACATTCATCACTCATCTGAAGCGCTAATCTATTATTATATATATTTTTCTTTGTTTAAGTATTTGTGGATACTCCAGATTCAGCTGCCTTAGACACACCGATGTTATCAGATCACTATATCTGTATACTCACAGTAGCGCATTAGATTCTTTCATCCAGCCCATGCGTCATGGCCTACCTGGCCGGGGGGGGCGTGCGTGCCACACTGAGTTCCTGGTTCCGGGACCATGTGGGTCCGGAACATTTGAGTCGTGGCAGGGAGCCCAGTGATCAAATGGGTTCCCAATTCTGAAGATCCCAAGCGGTATAGCTGTTCGGTGGGGAGTCCATTTGAGGAAAGGCAATGAGAGGCTGGCGATCCAATAGGATCTTGACAATCCCCCGGGGATTGAGATATCTGGACACTGGGAGGCTGGTCACCTGTCAGTTGGTACCTGAAAGGAATTAGAAGGAATTCCAGGCGTAATTTCACTAAAGAGATACATCTCCGTAACTACCATCAGAATGGACTGTGGCAGAGGTTTCTTACTGTATTCATACTAGGAGGGTCTGTGGCAGAGACTTCTTCTCAAAGTGAGAGAGGCCTGTCCAGGTGCGCTATTCCACTCAGGCAGGAGTGGCGCAAAGAAGTGTTAAATGTGGGAGCAGGATTGTTTCCCTATTACTACGCCTGAATTTGCTATTCTTCAACTTTATCTTCTTCACCACAAGTTTATTGTTTTTACTGCAAGGGGAGGAGCTACGCAGGACGTCACCCCGATCGTCATTGCTGCACATTCGATACTGTCACAGCATACACTCGGCTCATGAGTGCTTCTAATATCCTGTCTGTGTGTTCTTTCCTATTTATGGTTTTAATGCGCCCTGAATGTTGGTGCCATCCATGATCCATTGTTCCATCCGGGGATTGGCTGTATCTTGGAATTACTGCTGTATGCTTTGAGACCTGTTTCAGGTCAAAGCATCAAGGTGAGAGTCCATCTTGCATGCAGTGGTGGAATTCTTTGTGGTGTTACCTTCACCTTCACTCCTTTTGGATATACGTTGAAGTTTGGATTTTCTGATTCATTATCACATGGATTTTTGTTCATTTTGAACACTTGGACACCTATTGCTTCATTATTTTCTGTTCATTGATTATTATATTTTTTTAGTTTAATTTATTGCGCCGCACTTTTTCATTTCTTATATTGTTTTTACCCGGCTGGGTAATAAAGAGCACAGCAAAGACACCTGTTGCGGACATTCCTTTACTTCTGCTATACGCACCATACACTCCTAGGAATTCGAAGAGCCACAAGGTAAATGTGCTACCCAAAATAAAACAGCAGCTCCTCCGGGGGTAGTGCTACACTATCAAAAATGAAGCCTTGCTATACACAGCATGAACAGTCCAACTGTATGGTACTTCTGTTTTTATCCAGGCGTTGCTGTATTTTACCAGTTCCGTCCGTAATCTGGTGGTTCTGCAATATGCATGTGTAGCACTAGCACTATTCTTTTCTCTCTCTGCGGCCACTGAGGTAAGATGGCGCCACCTGTATAGTATTTAGGAGCAGAGTCTTTATAATCTGTGTGAGGACAGTATCTCTAACAAGAACAGCACCTTTACTCAATTGGGGCTTGTGAATAGCAAGTGAAATCCCAATTGAGAAATATATTTCCACATAGACAGTAATCCACATAGCATTGTATTTGAAAGTCCATGTATTGAAGAAATAACATTCAGTGAACCATCCAACATAAAGTATTTTCCTAACATGAAATCATTAACAGTCTCTATGTATGTGTCAGTGAGGTGAAACTGCAGCCTGTGTTCTCTTAGCAGTATTTCACTGTTCTGTTTCTCTCCACCCACTTACCCACAAAAGCCCTTGCCATCCTCTACTCTTCTTGATGACCTCATCCTTGGTGAGAGAGAGAGAGAGAGAGAGAGAGAGAGCGCATAGCAACCATATTGGAAAAAGGCAAACATTGCATAACAAGAGTATACACTTGGTAAATGGGCAAATCACTACACATGTTTTAGATGCTTGGGTGCCCAAATGCTTCTTGTATAATAAATGAACTTACCTGATGTAAAAATAATAAGTACTAGATTTCCTTCGGGCACTAATCAGATATAGACCCACTGCCCTTCTACTCGCCTTGTTAGATGGTCTAGGAAAATCTAGCTGCAGTGTATTAGAGAATTCAGACTAAATTGAATGAACATTATGACTTGTGTATAATGATATCTCCATCGCACACCAGCCCAACATATACCCAACCGCAGGGTACTGGAGCAACTGGTGGATGGTTCCACAACAATCAGATAAAAGATATATATATTTTTTTTTTTATGTCACAATGTAGAGTATAAGATTTCCTATCAACTGTGCCCAGTCTTGCCACACAGAGTTTATCCAGCTCTGAGCAATCCTCTTTTATTGTTCAGTGAAATAAAATGGACTTGCTGAGAAAAACCTTAGTCCGTTCCGCCCCTTTGCTGTGAGTAACAGGTTATTTACATATCTCATGCACTAGCCTGGAGACAGGCATTATTTTTTAATTCCCAACCCCCACTCATTTTCTGGAGTCATGTGGATACTTTTCTGGATTTTAAATGGATGTTAGTGATCTTAGCAGAATTTAGTGTAAGGGGAGTGTAGAGGTAGGCGGGGAGACTACTGACATCACGACTCCACCCACCGAGCTCCAGAAAACAGATCCACCCACAGAATCTGCAGTTTTTCAGTTCTTATAACAGACAGAGGGGAAACATTTGACAGGTAAGGATACATGCAGGAGACATGTATATCCTTATAGATCAGCACTATGGCAGTAGTTTAGAAAGGATGAGAGTGGTTTTACATCCACTTTAATCTTCTGTGGCACCTATGATGTATGACAGACTGAGTAAATGAGACTTTTTTTCACACAAGATTAAGGTGTGCTGGCAACTTTTATCTTTTTAAAATATGCCACACAGTTGCCAGCATCTGTCAATTCTGAAAATTTCTGAAAGGTAAAAAAACAAATAGTAATGGATGGATAAAATGGGGAGTATTGCCTCAAGTATATTAAGTAAAATAGTACCTTTTCATCCCAGGTATAGTAGAAAAGGGGGTGAATGGGGGCGAAGGACTAGTGGCTGAAGTTAGACCTAGGGCTGCCCATTCAATGGTTTGGGAGGGACTATCTCGGTACTGATGAGAATTCATAGAAACATAAGGCCTTGTACACACGATGGGATTTATCCGATGGAAACGGTCCAACGGACCGTTTCCATCGGATATGTCCGCCGGACTGTTTGATCCGATGGCTGTACACACCATCGGATCAAATTCCCCGCCGGAGGACAGCGCGGTGACGCGGCGGTGACGTTGACGCCGCCACGTCACCGCTACGTCACCGGCATGTCACCGCACCAGGAAGTAAACACTTCTGCGCGCATGCATCGTATCCATTCACAGGATACGACGCATGTGCGGGCAGATATGTCCGCTGGCTTGCCGTACTAACCAGCGGACATATCCGACGGGCAGCTCTCCAGCAGAAAAGTTCCAAAGCATGCTTTGAAACTTTTCCGCTGGAGAAATCCGGCCAAAACTGTCCGTTTGCCCCTACAGACGAGGGGATTTTTCGGCTGAAATGGTCCGTCGGACCATTTTCAGCGGATTTATTCCCTCGTGGCCTAAATGGTATAAAAAGAGTTTATTGATATATAAAAATTTCAAAAACAAATAATTGTACAATTCAATGATTGGTCAACGTCGACTAGTTTCGCGGGCTTGCTGCTTCGTCAGGACAGCCAATTTACAGAATAATGCAATAAAAGTATTTAATAAATACCAGCGATACAGTATTCAAAAGGTAAGGGGTGCTCCCCCCACGGCGGACAAGGGGATGGTTGGTCGTGCAAAGATCTGGGTGTAAACGTTATAAAGTATATATATCAATATAAGGATCTAAAATTATATTAATTGGGGTGGGGGTTGGGAAGGATGTATGGAAAAGGGGGGGGGGAGAGGAAGAAGGTGCAGGATAGGGGAAAGGGACAAGGGAAGACAGAGGGAAGGGCTGGAGAGGGGGGGGGAGAGGGAACAGGGATAGAAGGAAAAGAGGGAGGGGAGGGGAAGGAGGGAATTATAGCGAGATGGGGGCGAAACTATGGGGAGAGGGGGAGGGAAAGGGGGGGTTTTGGGAGAGGGGAAGTGGAGGGGGGAGGGGGGAATTGGGAGTCCTCCAAATTGGGTGAAAGAGGGGGGGGGTGTGTGGAAACTTACCATGGGAAGAAATAGTAGGAGATGCAACCGGGTCATGATGGAACAAAGGGAGCCTGATGGTATCACACCAGATCTATCGGGCCGGAGGCGTGGACAAGGCAGCAAGGTGGGGAGATGGCGCTGGGGAAACAGGGTCCCAGATTTAGATGGTGTATCCAGAATAATGTCATCAAGGAAGGTATCTGTGTGGATGACAATTGCATGGTAATGCATGAGCTGGAGGGTAGCATGAGCTGCGTCCATGGAAAGCCCCAGAGTGCTGCCGATCATGTCCAGGGACTGTAAAAGCCCTGCCGTCGGGCCGTGGATAGACAGATCACGCTGCTTATCAAAAGGCCAATCGGCCATTAAATAAGCACATCCCAACCTGGAGACGCCATAGGCGCCATCGGACGGCCGCGCCGTGACGTCACCAGGTCAGTCTCTCCGTACGACGCAAGTGCACAGTGTGCGCAGCTATGCGTGTACGCTCAACTCAAGCCAGGGGGCGGGGAGCCCCGAGCTGAGAAGGAGCAAGAGGGGGCGGGACAATGCTAAACCCCCGCCAGGGGAGACACAGGTCCGCCGTGGTTGGGAGGTACAGGCAGCCAGGACCGCAACAATTAGACTCAAAGGGTGATTCAATACAAAGGGATTAGTATGACTTAATGATGGTAATAGTGGGGGAAATGTAATAGTAATGCGTGGGGGTGTAGCTCCCACAGAATAGACTGCTAATGATGGTGTCCTAAAGTATTGTCATCTTGCTGATTGTAACAGAACAAGGCAGGCAGGAATAAAGAATTCTACACAGTAGGGTAGAGAGGAGAGTCAAACATATAGGAAGACACATACAAGTGGTAGTGACAAAGGAATAAAAGTGAAAGAACTTGGGAATGGTGAATGAAAGAGGTGCTACAATATATTGTAGCCAAGGAATAAGAAAATGCTAAATGCTAGTAGGCGAGTGGAAATTTTGAGGGCTGTTATAGCGTATCAATTGTTTAGTCAATAACAAGACATATATTAGGTTAATACATTACAT
Source organism: Rana kukunoris (assembly GCA_029574335.1). NCBI lineage: Eukaryota > Metazoa > Chordata > Amphibia > Anura > Ranidae > Rana > Rana kukunoris. Next base: position 224,275,312 of record CM056059.1, on the reverse strand, counting down.
TGGACCAATAAGGATGGATGGATATTTCTCGAATACATTCAAACCAAGTTTAATTTAACCAGATGTCCAACAGTGCTGTCCCTTCAATGTGCTTCTATTAGGTACTGTGCTTTGTGTTGTACAGCACTTTTTTTTTTTTTTACCAGACCCCATATGTGGCTTGTGTGTTTAGCAGTATCATAGAAGTCTTTTTAGTAAAAGCTATTGTAGTAGGATTTTTATCAGAAGGTATTTTGTACCTTTTTTTGTAACCTAGCAGACTTGATTATCTAATTAAAAGTGCAGATTCTCTATATAGTAGAGTATGCAATACTACTACTGTTCAGTACTCTATAATGAGAGCTTGCTTCTGTAAAACTTTCATCATCTCAGATGTTACGTAACTGTACCGGGTGCTCATTCATGCGTTATGGTCTTATTGATTAAACGCCACAGCATATATTCACAGATTGTTGCGTTTTGTATTTCTCTTGGTAATGGAATGGATTGCTTCCTAGTTTGGCAGTGCCTGAAGGACCATTTTGCTAAAACAATCAATATCATTTATTGCCTGCTGGGCTACATTTTCCACCCATGTGATTTTGTGAACATTCCTTACGTCAGTAGACATCAGTACGCTACTCATATTGAGATATCCCAGGCAAGGTTAAACATAGTTGGTTTCAACTGGTATTAGAGTGAGTTTGAGAAACCATGAGCGTTCAGAGAGAGGGAAGAAGAACCAGACTGCCAGAAACTAGAACATATTGGGAGGACAAAGGTACTTCTGAAGTAGCAGCTGGAAAACTCGAGGTTATGGAGAAGTTCTTCACACCACTGCCCCATTCTAACAGCCAGAGACCACCCAAGAGCAGTTCAAAAGGAAAATCTAGCTGGGAGGGGACCAGGAACCATTACTATAAAGAATCTATGTCTTCTTCCTCACCTTCTTCCTCTTCAAGCCCATGGTCATCAGAATCAAATTTCAGAGTCCATGGACAGTTTCAAGGATACAACTCTTGTGCTTCCCATTCACGTTCCTGTAATGACATATCGCTGGGAAAGGGGAGAGGAAATGAGGACAAAAGGAATTTTGTTTCTAAACAAGATGCTTTACATGCTAAAAAAGCTGTCCAACAAGAAATAGATCATTTGTCTCCAGTAAGAAGTAAACCAAGGTCAGCTAAAAAGAGCCATATAGGAGATTCAAAGGAGGCAGGTCTCAACAGGAGTGGAAGAGAGGATAAAAAAGGTTTAAAAAATGGTGGTCGAAGAGCTAAATCAATGGAGGTACTAGTGGAAAAGGAAGCCAGGAAGAAAGAAGGTAAAGGAAAAAAGCGAGTCATTGAAGAGAAGCAGAGATTTTCTCGCTTTTTAGATGAAATAACTGTCCAGGTATTAAGCCCATCAAGCCTGAACTCTTTAGGCATTAAAGAAAGGCAGAATCTAGGCAATCGTGAACAGTGGAAGAACTCAAGTACTGACAGCTTGGGTTCCAGAGGTAAAAGAAGCCAACACAATTCTGTAGCAGAACATCAGGAAGGGAGAAAGAAAGGCAAAGGAAAAATGGGGTCTTCTACAAAAGCAAAAGTGAGTGTGGATCCTCCTGAGCCCTGGAGGAGGAGAGATAAGAGTACCAGTCCGGACTCTGTGACCTCCTCAACACGACACAGATGTGAAAGAGAGGATGCAAACCTAAGTGCTTCAAACACAGGTCACCAACCAAGAAGAACAAGCCGGAGGCTGTCACAGGAAAATGTTGGAAAGCCACTGGATCACAAAGAAAGGGATAAAAAAGATGGTGGCTTAAGTGGAGCCCCAAAAGGAAAGGTGGGCTGAATCTTTACAGGGGCAACAAATACCCCAATAGTGTAAATAAATACTGTAGACTAGATTCATTAGGAAAGCATGTTATGTTTTTTGTCAACAAAACTAACTTGAAGTTTACAATGTCTTTGTAATAATGCTATTCCGGTACATAAAAACAATACAATGAAGAGTTTAAAGGGGTTGTAAAGGTACAATTTGTTTCCCCCTAAATAGCTTCCTTTACCTTAGTGCAGTCCTCCTTCACTTACCTCATCCTTCCATTTTGCTTTTAAATGTCTTTATTTCTTCTGAGAAATCCTCACTTCCTGTTCTTCTGTCTGTAACTCCATACAGTAATGCAAGGCTTTCTCCCTGGTGTGGAGTGTCGTGCTCGCCCCCTCCCTTTGACTACTGGAGAGTCAGGAACCCCACTAACACACAGCTCCCTTCTCTATCTGCAAAGTAGAGAGCGTCTTGCTCGCCCCCTCCCCCTCAAGGGAGGGGGAGGGTACGACACTCCACACCAGGGAGAAAGCCTTGCATTAATGTGTGGAGTTACAGACAGAAGAACAGGAAGTGAGGATTTCTCAGAAGAAATAAGGACATTTAAAAGCAAAATGGAAGGATGAGGTAAGTGAAGGAGGACTGCACTAAGGTAAAGGAAGATATTTAGGGAAAAAAATGTACCTTTACAACCCTTTAAAGCCTGAACCCATGAAAATAATCCATATTTGCAGATGGGTGAGGATTAAATACTTGTTATGCCTAGGGGTTACTGTGCAAGTATCTGGAGGGAGTCTGCTTAACCACTTCCTTACTGGGCACTTATACCCCTTCCTGACCAGGTAAAATTTCAGCTTCTGGCACTGCATCGCTTTAACTGACAATTGCGCGGTCGTGCGACGTGGCTCCCAAACAAAATTGGCGTCTTTTTTTCTCCACAAATAGAGCTTTCTTTTGGTGGTATATGATCATCTCTGCGGTTTTTATTTTTTGCGCTATAAACAAAAAAAGAGCGAAATTTTGAAAAAAAATAATATTTTTTACTTGTTACTATAAAAAATAGCCCATTTAAAAAAAAAAAAAAAAAAAACATATTTTTTTTCTCAGTTTAGGCCGATACGTATTATTCTACATATTTTTGGTAAAAAAATATAATCGCAATAAGCGTCTGGTTTGCGCAAAAGTTATAGCGCTTACAAAATAGGGGACAAAATTATTATACATTTTTATTACTAGTAATGGCGGCGATCTGCGATTTTTATTGGGACTGCGACGTTATGGCGGACACATCGGACACTTTTGACACATTTTTGGCGCCATTCACATTTATACTGCGATCAGTGCTATAAAAATGCACCGATTACTGTATAAATGTGTCTGGCAGTGAAGGGGTTAACACTAGGGGGCATGGAAGAGGTTAAATGCATTCCCTGGGTGTGTTCTAACTGTGGGGGGAGGGGGTGACTGGGGGAGGTGACCGATGCTGTGTCCCTATGTACAAGGGATACAGATTGATCTCCTCTCTTCCCTGACAGGACATGGATGTCTGTGTTTACACACAGACATCCATGTCCTTGTCCCTGTAACCGCCGATTGCGAGCGCCTGGCGGACATCGCAGCCGCCAGGCACGCGCATCGGTATCTGAGGAATGCAGCGGGCACGCGCGCGCCGCCGGCGGGCACACGCGCGCCCTCTAGTGGCCAGAAAGAGCGCTGGACGCATATATGCATCCAGTCAGAGATTCAGAACCACCCGACGGCCGCATATATTCGTACGCCCGTCGGGAAGTGGTTAAGCAAGGTATATTGTAAATATTTCTCCTTAACCACTTCAATACTGGGCACTTTTACCCCCTTCCTGCCCAGGCCAATTTTCAGCTTTCAGCTCTGTCGCATTCTGAATGACAATTGCGTGGTCTTGCAATACTGTACCTAAGAACCATATTTTTTTTGCATTTTTTTGAGTCAGATAGAGCTTTATTTTGGTTGTATTTAATTACCACCAAGTTTTTATTTATTGTATGAGCCTGTTTCTTTCTAATGTACTGTATATGTTATGTACTAAATATATCGAACAGCTGAAAGTACATTTTCTGATATACTGATCTGCAAGCATTAAATATCCAAGAGAAAGGACAGATCACAGGCACTTGTGCGATCATAAATGGTCTTTTTTAGGTTTTCAACAAAAAAAGCAGCTTGACTTTACATAAGTATAGCTAACACCGAATAAATGCCGGATCATTTGCCATCTCTCCAAGGAAAAGTATAGTATATTTTTATTGGACACATACTGTATATTTAGTTATTATAGCTCAAAGTAAAACTTTCATATATTTAATTGCTTTCTCTTCTTTAGTTTTATTATAATAAATGTAGTGGTTTGTAGTTTAACTAATAGCCGGAGCTCAGTATTTGATGCAGCCCCATTTAAACTCACTACTTATTACAATAACTGATATAAGATACAGTATCGGGTTTAAAGGTAGTGCATTGTCAGTCAACTAAAGCTGGCCATAGATGGATTGAACTCCAGCCAGTTAAGCATCGACTGACCGAACTTAGATCTACAGTATCTATGGAATTGGCTGAAGTGCTGATCAGTTTATTCTGGCAGTGGAGTCCCACTATCAGAATACAATATCACAGCGGGGAGAAGACCTTCATCCGCCTCGGATATGTAGATAGGGAATCCATCCTTTTTTGATCAACCAGCTTTGGACAACTTTAGACTAGCATTGGGAAAAGGAGCAGGAAAGTACAGTCATACCTTAGTACAGTAAAGCTGAAAGCAAAGCCTGAATATGTAATGAACACAACTGCAATTTTAGATATGAATATTTCATTATTTTGAGCTCTTTTACAGATATACACTGTATTACCAAAAGTATTGGGACATCTGCCTTTACACGCACATAAACTTTAATGTCCAAATCATTTGATGGAGGGTATTGTTTTTTTCATGGTTTGGGCTTGGCCCCTTAATTTCAGTAAATGGAACTCTTAACCACTTAAGGACCGCCTCCTGCACATATAAGTCGGCAGAATGGCACGGCTGGGCAGATCCACGTACAGGTACGTCCTGTACTACTGCCCAGCCGTGGGTCACGGGCGCGCGCAGCATCGATTGCGTCATCACTTTTATAGGGGGGATGCGATCGATGATGTCAGACCTACAGCCACACCCCCCTACAGTTGTAAACACAAAGGGAACACATAACCCCTACAGCGCCCCCTTGTGGTTAACTTCCAAACTGCACTGTCATTTTCACAATAAACAATGCAATTTAAATGCATTTTTTGCTGTGAAAATGACAATGGTCCCAAAAATGTGTCAAAATTGTCCGAAGTGTCCGCCATAATGTCGCAGTCACGAAAAAAATCGGTGATCGCCGCCATTAGTAGTAAAAAAATAAATAATAAAAATGCAATAAAACTATCCCTTTTTTAATCCTTTTGTAAACGCTATAAATGGTGCGCAAACCAACCGATAAACACTTATTGTGATTTTTTTCTTTGCCAATAATAGGTAGAAGAATACGTATCGGCCTAAACTGAGGAAAAAAAATGTTTATATATAATTTTGGGGGATATTTATTATAGCAAAAAGTAAAAAACTTTTAATTTTTTTCAAAATTGTCGCTCTATTTTTGTTTATAGCACAAAAAATAAAAACTGCAGAGGTGATCAAATACCACCAAAAGAAAGCTCTATTTGTGGGAAAAAAAGGACGCCAATTTTGTTTGGGAGCCACGTCGCACGACCGCGCAATTGTCAGTTAAAGCGACGCAGTGCCAATTTGCAAAAAGGGGCCTAGTCCTTTAGCTGCATTTTGGTCCGGGGCGTAAGTGGTTAAGGTGTCAGCAAACCAAGACATTTTGGACAACTTTGTGGGAACAGTTTGGGGGTAGCCCCTTCCTGTTCCAACATGACTGCGCACCAGTGCACAAAGCAAGGTCCATAAAGACATGTCTGAGTGAATTTGGGGTGGAGGAACTTGACTCACCTGCACAGAGTGCTGACCTAAACTGGATAGAATGCCTTTAGGATGAATTTGAACGGAGACTGCGAGCCAGGCCTTCTCATCCAAATCAGTGTCTGACCTCACAAATGCACTTCTGAAAGAATGGTAAAATATTCCCATACACACACCTAAACCTTGTGGACAGCCTTCCCAGAAGAGTTGAAGCTGTTATAGCTGCAAAGGGTGGGCCAAAATAATATTGAACCCTACAGACTAAGACTGGGGTGCCATTAAATTGTAAAGACAGGTGTCCCAACACTTTTGGTAATATAGAGTATCTTTGAAAAGCTAAAATATTTACTTTAATAAGGCAGTAAAAAAGTAGTAAGAAGCTCAGAGGTGATGCGCTTAGTCCCATAACCCAATGCAACCAGTAAGCCCTCGTGTTTCATCACCCCAGTGCAATCTGAACAATAAAGGATCATTTCTGCCTCTTAATCCACTTGTTCTAATATGATACCACTGTAGTGGTAGGTATATAACAGGTCCATGAGTACCCCTAACTGGTCTTTTAGCCATATACAACATGATGCAGTATCCCAGAGCTAACCTTTACCATTTCCAATAAAACACAATCCTAAAATCCATATTATCACCTTAACCCTATCCTGACCATAATTCATTGATGCCTAAATACCCAGGCCACATGTAACAGAATCAGTATGTGTTGGTTAGCAAAAACTCTTTGTTTAACTACTTCAGCCCCGAAAGATTTTAGCCCCTTCCTGACCAAACCACTTTTTACAATTTGCCACTGCGTCGCTTAAACTGACTATTGCGTGGGCGTGCGACACTGAACCCAAACAAAATTTGCGTCCTTTTTTTCTCATTAATACAGCTTTCTTTTACACTATAAACAAAAAAAACAGTGACAATTTTTGAAAAAAAAAAAACTATGGGCCAGATTCAGGTAGTTAGGCTGGAGTATCAGTGATACTCCAGCCTAACTGTCACTTTAAGCCGGCGTTTCTGTTTTCTGTGACCAGAAAACAAGAAACGCCGGGTTGGAGTTCCGATGCGATCGGCGCAATTGAATTTCGCCATCGCATCGCAACTTTAATTTAAAAATGGCGCCGGGGGCGTTCCCGCTGATTTACGCTGAAAAAATATGTTAATCAGCGGGAATCGGCAATTCACGATCGTATTCGGGCGCGACGCAGTGACTTTCCGACGTTTCCGTAAGCGATACGTGGCGTAAAGATAAAGCAGCCCCCTAGTGGAGTATCCTATGTTAAGTATAGGCGTCGTCATCGCGTCGGAAAAAAACAAAATCGCGTCGCTTGCGTAAAACTTTCATGAATGGGGATGTGACGTCATTGACGTTCACTGACAGAATTTGGAGCATGCGCACTGGGATGCATTGACACTTGACGCATGTGCAGTACGTTCGCCGCGGGATCGCGCTTAGTTTAAATAATACACGTCCCCGCCCAATTTGAATTCCGCCGGCTCATTTGCGATGCGCTGCCGCAACTTTAGGAGCAAGTGCTTCATGAATAACAGCACTTGCTCCTAAAATTTCGCCAGAGTAACGTAAATGAGAAGCGTTACTCCAGAGCAAAGATGCTCCCATCTACCTGAATCTGGCCCTATATGTTTTACTTTTTGCTATAATGAATATCCCCAAAAATGTTTTTAAAAAATTAATTTCTTCCTCAGTTTAGGCCAATATTTATTCTTCTACAGATTTTTGGTAAAAATAAGCGCATATTGATTGGTTTGCGCAAAAGTTATAGCGTCTTCAAACTATGGGAACGATTTATGGCATTATTATTATTATTAGTTTTTTTTTATTTTGTACTAGTGATGGCTTAATTGCAACGGACAGATCGGACACTTAACACATTTTTGGGACCATTGGCATTTATACAGAGATCAGTGCTATAAATATGCACTGATTACTGTGTAAATGTCACTGACAGGGAAGGGGTTAACCGTGTGTTCCCTCACTGTGTTCTAACTGTATGGGGATAGGACTGAGTAGGAGAGGAGACATATACCTGTTTCTACTTACTAGGAACAAACCTCTCCTCTCCTCTGACAGCACAGGGATTTGTGCGTTAACGTGCACGCCCTCTTATAGGGAAACCCGTATATATTCAGGATTTTGCCCAGGAGAGCCATTGTGCTGCAGTAGATCTGCGTGAGGCGGTCGGGAACCGGTTAACCACTTCAGCCCCAGAAAAATTGGCTGCCTAATGACTGGGCCATTTTTTGCGATTCGGCACTGCATCGCTTTAACTGACAATTGCACGGTCAATCGACGTTGCACCCAAACAAAATTGATGTCTTTTTTTCCCCCACAAAAAGAGCTTTCTTTTGGTGGTATTTGATCACCTCTGTGGTTTTTATTTTTTGCGCTATAAACAAAAAAAGCCTAAATTTGAAAAAAAAAAGCAATATTTTTTACTTTTTGTAATATCTATAATAAATATCCCCCAAAAATATATAAAAAAATATGTTTTCCTCAGTTAAGGCCGATACGTATTCTTCTACATATTTTTGGTAAAAAAAAAAACGCGATGGGCGTATCATGATTGGTATGCGCAAACGTTTTAGCGACTAAAAAATAGGGGATAGTTTTATGGCATTTTTATTATTAATTTTTTTATCAGTAATGGCGGCGATCTTCGTTTTTTTTTTATTGTGAATGCGATATTGCGGTGGACACATCGGACACTTTTGACACTATTTTGGGACCATTGTCATTTATACAGCAAACAGTGCTATAAAAATGCACTTATTACTGTGAAAAAACTGGCAGGGAAAGGATTAAACACTAGGGGGTGAGGAAGGGGTTAAGTGTGTCCTAGGGAGTGATTCTAAATGTAGGGGGCTGGGCTACCAGTGACACGACAATGATCACTGCTCCTGATGACAGGGAGCAGTAGATCGCTGTCCTGTCACTAGACCGTTCTGCCATTCCATGACACGGTGGACATCAAGTCTGCGGGTTCCTACCAATCAGCAAAGAGGACCTGTTTGATGTTTATAATTGCAAAACAGAGGTCACAGTTTGCAAATATATGTGGAAGGTGGATAACCTTGATAATGTAAAAAAATATATATTGTGTATAATATACTGTATGGTCATTCCTATTGGTACAAACTAAGTTGCAACTAACCATTCTGTCTCCTGAAAGTACAGGGCCTTGAAAAAGTATTCATACCCTTTGAATTTTACACATTTTGTTATGTTACAACCGAAAACTTAAATGGGTTTTATTAGGATTTTATGTGATAGACCAACACAAAGTGGCACATAATTGTAAAGTGGAAGGAAAATTCAAAATTTTCCAATCTTTTTTTTTTACAAATATCTGCAAAGTGTGGGGTGCATTTGTATTCATCCCCCTTTACTCTGCTACCCCTAACTAAAATTGAGTGGAACCAATTGCCTTCAGATGTTGCCTAATTAGTAAATAGAGCCCATCTGTGTTTAGTTTAATCTTAGTATAAATAAAGCAGTTCTTTGAAGCCTTTAGAGGTTTGTTAGTGAACAAAATACCTCATGAAAGCCAAGAAACACACCAGACAGATCAGAGATGACGTTGTGGAGAAGTTTAAAGCAGGGTTAGGTTATAAAACAATATCCCAAGCTTTAAATATCTCACAGAGCACTGTTCAATCCATGATCTGAAAATGGAAAGAGTATAGAACAACCGCAAAACTACAAAGACATGGCCGTCCACCTAAACTGGCAGACCTGGCAAGGAGAACATTAAAGGGGTTCTAAAGGTACAAGTTTTTTTACCTTCATGCATCCTATGCATGAAGGTAAAAAAACATCTAGCAGCACCGGCCCCCCCCGAGCCCCCGTTGTACTTACCTGACCGTTCGAATCTCCCGGGCGCGTCCACGTCGTCCTCTTCGGTTCCCAGCCTGGCCGTTGATTGGCTAGGCTGGGCGGATTGATAGCAGCGCAGCCATTGGCTAGCGCTGCTGTCAATCAGGGTGGATGACGCGGCGCGCTGGGGGGCGGAGCCGAGTGATACAGTCGGCGGCTATGGCCGCCGCTGTATCACGGGAGCGCGCTCGCAAAAGCTTTCCTCCATGCGAGCGCCCTCGCATGAAGAAGGAAAGCTTTTGCGAGGAGGAGCCCAGACAGCCGCCGAGGGACACCAGAAGACAGGTTTCCGGGCCACTCTGTGCAAAACGAACTGCACAGTGGAGGTAAGTATCACATGTTTGTTATTTTTTTTTAAAAAAATCCCTGACTTTAGTGACCCTTTAATCAGAGAAGCAGCCAAGAGAGGCCCATGGTAACTCTAGAGAAGCTTCAGAGATCCACAGCTCAGGTGGGAGAATCTGTCCATAGGACAACTATTAGTCGTGCACTCCACAAATCTGGCCTTTATGCAAGAGTGGCAAGAAGAAAGCCCATTGTTAAAAGAAAGCCATATAAAGTCCAGTTTACAGTTTGCGAGAAGCCATGTAGAGGATACAGCAAACATGTGGAAGAAGGTGCTCTGGTCAGATGAGACCAAAATTGAACTTTTTGGCCCAAAAGCAAAATGCTGTGTGGCAGAAAACTGACAATACACATCACCCTGAACACACCATGCCCACTGTGAAACATGGTGGTGGCAGCATCATATTGTGGGGAAGCTTTTCTTCGGCAGGAACAGGGAAGACGGTCAGAGTTGATGGGAAGATGGATGGAGCCAAATACAGGGCAATCTTAAAAGGAAACCTGTTAGAGTCTGCAAAAGACTTGATACTGGGCGGAGGTTCACCTTTCAGCAGGACAAAAACCCTAAACATACAGCCAGAGTTACAATGGAATGATTTAAATCAAAGCTTATTCATGTGTCCAGACCTAAATCCAATTGAGAATCTGTGGCAAGACTTAAAAATTTCTGTTCACTGATGCTCTCCATCCAACCTGACAGAGCTTGCAGATTTTCAAAGAAAAATGGGCAAAATGTTCACTCTCTAGATGTTCAAAGCTGGTAGAGACATACCCAAAAAAAACTTGCAGCTCTAACTGCAGTGAAAGGTTCTACAAGTATTAACTTAGGGAGGCTGAATACAAATGCACACCACACTTTTCACCAGTGGCGTACCAACCATTGGGAGTGGCGTGCCCCCCTGCGAGTGACAGCGGACAGTACCCAGTTGACTGACACATAAAATCCCAATAAAATACATTTAAGTTTTTGGTTGTAACATGACAACATGTGAAAAAAATTAAGGGATATGAATACTTTTCCAAGGCACTGTACATCTTGGTTTGGGGCATAAGCATAACATAGACAAAAGGCTTGTTCACTAGCATGGTTGCTAGTGTGCGATGTAAAGACAGCGATGACAAGGCTCCATAAACAGATCATCAGAATATAAGCTTTATTTATAACTTTATTGAAACGTTACATGTTTTTCAGTCCCACTGCCCACATCTTAGTGCGATCTGGTGAACTGCATTGCATAATGCTGAGCTGGGAAAAAGTAACGCATGCCATAGCACAACACTGCAGCACAGTGGTTAAAAATGTCATAATTGGGAACAAGGGGGGTTATTTTTGAAAGGCAAATCCACTTTGCACTTGGAAGTGCAGTCGCTGTAGATCTGAAATGAGGGGAAGCTCTGCTGATTTTATCATCAAATTGTGTGCAAGCTAAAATGCTGTTGTTTTTTACTTTTCTTGCATGTCCCCCTCGGATCTACAGCGACTGCACTCCCAAGTGAATTTGCCTTTCGTAAACCACCATTATGTTGTGTGTTAACATGCATTATGTTAAGGAGGAACTGCAGTCTGCTTACATAATTTGTAATTATGGTGGTGGATAGTTTTGGATGTGCTGCCAGGATCTGGGCAGCAAGGTTGAATGTCCACGGCTCCCCTGTCGGATCTTGAGGTGGTTCTAGGAGTGCGGCCACAGTAGAATTCTCATCCTGTATCTATCTTCACACAATGTGAGTTTGACCATTGTAATGTTTTTAACTTTACCATGTTAAAGCTGAGTTACACTAGGGTGGCTTTTGGCTTTCTTCTTTTATGTTTTCGTTCACATCAGTGCCTGACCTCAAAAATTAAATTCTGGAAGAATGGTCAAACATTTCCATAGACATGCACTCTGCTGTGTAGTTGAGCATCATGGGAAATGTAGTTCCAAAACATCTGGGGTGCCGAGGTTCGCCATCATTGCCCTAGAGAATAAAATGGCGATTGTTGCAATACTTTCTGTTACGCCGTATTTGCGCAGCGGTCTTAAAAGAGCACTTTTTGGGGAAAAAAATACACTGTTTTTTAATTAAAAAAACAAGACAACAGTAAAGTTATTCCAATTTTTTTTATATTGTGAAAGATAATGTTACGCCGAGTAAATTGATACCCAACATGTCACGCTTCAAAATAGCGTCCGCTCGTGGAATGCCGACAAACTTTTACCCTTTAAAATCTCCATAGGCGACGTTTAAAAAAATCTACAGGTTGCATGTTTAGAGTTACAGAGGAGGTCTAGAGCTAGAATTATTGCTCTCGCTCTAACGATCGCGGCAATACCTCACGTGTGGTTTGAATACTGTTTATACAGTGCAGAAAATAAGTATTTAAACACCCTGCTATTTTGCAAGTTCTCCCACTTGGAAATCATGGAGGGGTCTGAAATTGTCATCGTAGGTGCATGTCCACTGTGAGAGACATAATCAAAAAGAAAAATTCCAGAAATCACAATTTATGAATTTTTAACTATTTATTTGTATGATACAGCTGCAAAGAAGTATTTGAACACCTGTCTATCAGCTAGAATTCTGACCCTCAAAGACCTGTTAGTCTGCCTTTAAAATGTCCACCTCCACTCCATTTATTATCCTAAATTAGATGCACCTGTTTGAGGTCATTAGCTGCATAAAGACACCTGTCCACCCCATACAATCGGTAAGAATCCAACTACTAACATGGCCAAGACCAAAGAGCTGTCCAAAGACACTAGAGACAAAATTGTACACCTCCACAAGGCTGGAAAGGGCTACGGGGAAATTGCCAAGCAGCTTGGTGAAAAAAGGTCCACTGTTGGAGCAATCATTAGAAAATGGAAGAAGCTAAACATGACTGTCAATCTCCCTCGGACTGGGGCTCCATGCAAAATCTCACCTCGTGGGGTCTCAATGATCCTAAGAAAGGTGAGAAATCAGCCCAGGACTACACGGGAGGAGCTGGTCAATGACCTGAAAAGAGCTGGGACCACCGTTTCCAAGGTTACTGTTGGTAATACACTAAGACGTCATGGTTTGAAATCATGCATGGCACGGAAGGTTCCCCTGCTTAAACCAGCACATGTCAAGGCCCGTCTTAGGTTTGCCAATGACCATTTGGATGATCCAGAGGAGTCTTGGGAGAAAGTCATGTGGTCAGATGAGACCAAAATAGAACTTTTTGGTCATAATTCCACTAACCGTGTTTGGAGGAAGAAGAATGATGAGTACCATCCCAAGAACACCATCCCAACTGTGAAGCATGGGGGTGGTAGCATCATGCTTTGGGGGTGTTTTTCTGCACATGGGACAGGGCGACTGCACTGTATTAAAGAGAGGATGACCGGGGCCATGTATTTCGAGATTTTGGGCAACAACCTCCTTCCCTCAGTTAGAGCTTTGAAGATGGGTCGAGGCTGGGTCTTCCAACATGACAATGACCCTAAGCACACAGCCAGGATAACCAAGGAGTGGCTCTGTAAGAAGCATATCAAGGTTCTGGCGTGGCCTAGCCAGTCTCCAGACCTAAACCCAATAGAGAATCTTTGGAGGGAGCTCAAACTCTGTGTTTCTCAGCGGCAGCCCAGAAACCTGACTGATCTAGAGAAGATCTGTGTGGAGGAGTGGGCCAAAATCCCTCCTCCAGTGTGTGCAAAACTACAAGAAACGTTTGACCTCTGTAATTGCAAACAAAGGCTACTGTACCAAATATTAACATTGATTTTCTCAGGTGTTCAAATACTTATTTGCAGCTGTATCATACAAATAAATCGTTAAAAAAATCATACATTGTGATTTCTGGAAAAAATTTTTTTGATTATGTCTCTCACAGTGGACATGCACCTACGATGACAATTTCAGACCCCTCCATGATTTCCAAGTGGGAGAACTTGCAAAATAGCAGGGTGTTCAAATACTTATTTTCTGCACTGTATATGCGGGCGCTACTCACGTATGTGTTCGCTTCTGCATGCGAGCTCGTCTGGACGGGGCGTGTTTTCTGTTTTCTAACTTTTTTAGCTGGCTCCTAGATTCCAAGCAAATTTGTCAAACCCTGTAGTAACCAGTGCACAGTGTGACACTCTGCACCGCCTCAGCTCGCTGATTACAGACCCGGGACCACAACCGCAGACATAAGGAGAAAGTTTCTAAGATCTGCCCCTGCGGGTAGGAGAGACACCTTCACCCGGGGAGCATGGCTGTCTGTACTGAGCGGAGGAGGGGGACCAGTGTCACTGGGGTCCCCCTTCTCTCCTCTCTGGTGTCACTGGGGTCCCCCTCCTCTCCTCTCTGGTGTCACTGGGGTCCCTCTCCTCTCTGGTGTCACTGGGGTCCCCCTCCTCTCCTCTCTGGTGTCACTGGGGTCCCTCTCCTCTCTGGTGTCACTGGAGTCCCCCTCCTCTCCTCTCTGGTGTCACTGAGGAGAGGAGGGTGACCCAGTGACACCAGAGAGGAGAGGAGGGTGACACTAGAGAGGAGAGGAGTGGGTCACCAGAGAGGAGGGGGGGGGACACCAGTGACACCAGAGAGGAGGAGGCAGCGCACTCCTGAACCCTGCGCTTCCTATGTAGCGCACTCCTGAACCCTGCGCTCCCTATGCAGCGCAAGAAAACTGGAGTGCAGATACAAACGGCCCGTTGAGGGCAACCAAACTGCTGATGCGGCCCCTGATGAATTTGAGATTGACATCGCTGGACTAGGGCTTGGATGACATTAAAGTTCATGTGCATGTAAAGGCTGGTGTCCCAATACTTTTGGTAATATAGTGTATGTGCACACATTTTATGGATGTGTTGTGTGACACAACATCATTTTTTATGATATATGTGTATAATAAAAACAAACCTTTTTTTATCTAAGGCTTAGCAATCTGGTGATTTATGGGAAGCTCTCTATATTTTTATGGAAGCACATTGAAAGTCCATAGCCACTCTGTAGTTGTTTTTTCCCTTATCTATTATGGCATGGTGTTTCCAGAGAAAAAGCATATTGTTTCTGTTTTTATCAGTGATTTCACGATTCTTCTAAATATTTGCTGATGTTATCACAGCACACTATTTCTAAAAGCAATAGGTTTCTATGCAATAATGCCGCGTACACACAGTCGTTTTTTGTGATGAAATAAAACGACGTTTTAAAACGTAATTTAAAATGATCCTGTGTGGGCAAAACAATGTTTAAAACAACGTTTTTGAAACCCACACATGCTCAGAAGCAAGTTATGAGACGGGAGCTTCAATGGAACAGAGTGCCGTCGAACGTGGTGTATGTAACCGCGCTTTGCAAGAGCATTTTCAGAAAACGATGGTGTGTAGGCAACGTCGTTTTTTAAAATGAAATTTGAAAAACGTTGTTTTGTTTCGTGAGTTAAAACGTTGTTTTGATTCATGAGATAAAACAACGTTTTTTTACATCACAAAAAGTGTTCGTGTGTACGCGACATAAGATAAAAAAAATAATAAAATCTGCATGCAGCTCTAGGCTACAGGCAGTGACAATGCTAAAAGCTATACCAACATTTTCCCATTTGCACTGTAGTGCAAGCAAGTACCACCTACATAGGAGTAGAAACTCTGCTCTAAATTTGGGAGCAGTGCAGCATTGTTGCCACATGATCACATGAAGCTGTATTAGGTTGGCTTTGCTGGCAGAATTAACAGGTTCTTGTGGGACTT
This sequence comes from Rana kukunoris, assembly GCA_029574335.1. NCBI lineage: Eukaryota > Metazoa > Chordata > Amphibia > Anura > Ranidae > Rana > Rana kukunoris. The sequence continues at coordinate 224,259,624 of CM056059.1, read as the reverse complement.
TCAGAAGGACTGAGAAATATGTAGATGCATTTAAAATTCAGTGCTGCAACACACATATATTGATTGTACAGAATTAAAAATCCTTCAGCAAGGATGTCATTCCACTATAAAGGGAAAACTCACAGTTGTAAAAAAAAAAAAATATGTAATTTTTCTTAGTAACTCAGAATCGTTTTAATTTTGTTTTACAGGCTCAATACAATGACAAAACACAAAACAGGTACGTATCTTTAAATAAATACTGTGTATATTTAGGTCTGTTTAACTGCCTAAATGTTATATGTACAATGCAGAGCAGTAGAGAGTATCTACCCTTTACAGCATGGGTCTTCAAACTACGGCCCTCCAGTTGTTCAGGAACTACAATTCCCATCATGCCTTGTCATGTCTGTGAATGTCAGAATTTTACAATGCCTCATGGGATGTGTAGTTCCGCCACAGCTGGAGGGCCGTAGTTTGAGGATCCCTGCTTTACAGCTTTAACATTAAAGTGGAGTTCCACACTTTTTTTTTTTTTTTGCAGTCATTCCCATGGCCATCCTCACTGCTATTCTAAATGGAAATAATTTTTTTTCCAAATACCATTTTTGTTCTATGTTTTCGTGCAGCACTTCCGGCTCCGGCCACCTAGGTGATCACGTCACAAGGCAATTCCCATAGACTCCTGGGATAGACGACACAAATATCCCAGGAGTCTATGGGAATTGCCTTGTGACGTGATCACCTAGGTGGCCGGAGCCGGAAGTGCTGCACGAAAACATAGAACAAAAATGGTATTTGGAAAAAAAATTATGGGAATTGCCTAATACCAAAATCTTGCATGATTTCCAAACCGGTAATGATGCGAACGGGAGTAGTTAGGTGACCTGTCAGGAAGAAACATTGCCGCGCAGTGGCATTACTGCGCTTGTGCGAGATCGAGAGGAGCATGCTGGGTAGCCAGCTGAACCGATTCCCAGAAATGAAGACAAGCGGGCTTCAGATGACCAGAACAGCCATGAACCCTGTCTGCTTCCAAGATCTGGTTAGTTTAGAATGATTTAAAAATAACAAAAGGGACCATGTTGCTGATATTATCCTAATGTTGCAGTGGAATTAGTAGCAATTGCTGGGGAGCTTTAAAAAAAAATGGATTAGGGGACTGGATCTTCTAATTCTAATTTGTTTGGATTTGTTTATCTATAATAGTGAATGTCATTTCTGAACTGATTTTCTCTGCTTAAAGTGATACTAAACATACAGGGCCAGATTCAGCATTAGTTACGATGGCGTATCTCGAGATACGCCGCGTAACTTCTAAACTGCGCTGGCGTATCTATTTTCTGTATTCAGAAAACAAGATATGCCGGGTTTGAGCTAAGATACGAGTGGCGTAATTGTATTACACCGTCGTATCTTAACTGCATATTTACGCTGGCCGCTAGGGGCGTTCCCGCTAATTTACGCCTAGAATATGTAAATCAGCAAGATACGCCTATTCACGAACGTACGCCCGGTCGACGCAGTAAAGTTACGCTGTTTACATAAGGCGTTTTCCGGCGTAAAAATAAACCACCAAAAAGATGTTAAGTATTGACGTCGGGACCGCGTCAAATTTATCAGATTTTACGGCGTTTGCGTAACTTGTCCGTGAATGGGGCTTTACGTCAATTACGTTCACGTCGAAACCAATGGGTCTTAGCGTCGTAATTTGGAGCATGCGCAGTTAAAAAAAAGCATCAAAAACTTGGGGTTACAACACATTTCCAAAAAACACGCCTCCTTATCCAAATTTGAATTACCTGGGCTTACGCTGGCCCATTTACTCTACGCCAACGTAACTTAGCTTGGTGAATACAGCACTTGCTTTGCGGCGGCATAGCGTAAACAATATACGCTACGCCCGCACAAAGTTATGGCGGGCTACGTGAATCTAGTCCACACTGTTTAACCTCCCTGACGGTATTCCCGAGCGCGGCTCGGGGGTTAATTTTCTGTACCAATAGGGGTAACCCTGAGCCACACTCAAGATTGCATTGCATTATCCAGCTAGAAAAAATGTACCAGGATATATCCTAAGATAGAGGCTGGTCCTAGCGCTCAGTGGACAGGTCTTCTAATTTAATAGGTTATATAAACATATATGCAGAAAGAAGCAGCTATTATAATAAAAAAAGGTGTGTATGAAAAAATATGTCTCTATGAGGCATTAACAGCGCTATATGATTTCATATCTATTGAACTCAAACAGTTCAGAGGTGCAGCTATCCACCAGGGTCTCCTATCCTTAAGGTAGTAGCTAGCCTCAAATACTAAGAACAAATGTACATACTGCTAATACACATAAAATAAAACAATGAGTTATACATATGTATGACATAACAATTCACAGGTATGTCAAAAGGGTGCTTCTTTTTTAAGAGACGCACAGTCTGTATATCTATAATGTTCTTTGTGTGGAAATTCTTGAAAATGATTGAAAAAACAACAACAGATCCAGGCTTTCCTTCACTTGTAGTCCCCCCTCACGGTTTGGTACTCACCAGATAGACATGGTGTTAATTGCCTTCAGATATTGAGATCTCTCTCCTGTGAAGTGTAGCTCAGCCCAGCAGCAATGTTTCTCCTCCAAATAGATATGGATGGGGTTGGATGCATGTGTGCAGCATGAGCAGTCATGTGGACATAAACATAAAGGGAGAGAACATAGTGTAATACCGTTTTTATTGTAAAAAGATCTTGTTTTAAAAGTTATGCTTACAAGTATAAAAACAAAGGTGTGCACATCGGTTGCAATGTTACTGCTCACTCAGCTGGTCTGGCGTCTCCGCTCCGTCTCCAGCTGATGTGTCCCAGCTACTTACCTTGTCCCTAGGATCCCGCAATGTACTACCACTGTGTCCCCCGGCTGCATACTCTGCCCGATGCTCTGTGTGTTACAGGTTCCATCCCCTGTGAGCGTCGCAACGCATGAGGGCGGAACCAGCATCAAATTCAAAAAGTGCAAAAAATAGAAACACACACAATACATTGTAATCTTATAGGATTACATTACTGTATCAAATAATTTGACCTCAGTTTGTCCCTAGTGCTTTGTCCAGTGCCCTGCCTGTGATTCTTTCTGCCAGGAAACGTAAGAACGTCCCTGGCATCCAAAAAGCACCCCTTTACGTCAAAAGTGGTTTATGACCAGCTTGAAAACACCAATAGTGAATTAGAATCAAATACAAAAGCACTCTCTGTGTCAGGACCTGGACTTCAACCTGGGACCTCAGCTGTGTCTGGCAATAAATCTTCTCACTGAGCTACCTAAAATGCAGGACAGTGCCTTGTCAGATCCTTTAGACAACCCTGCCTTGTACCTTGATTTCAGCTGAACCTTGAACTCTTTGCTCCTCCCACGAACTTCCTGATATAAGCCATGTCTCTGCACTTCCGCCTTGCCAAAATATTGTGCTATCTTTAGCCTGTATCTCGCTCCTGTGTTCTCTGCTGCCGGTTATTCTTGCTACTGTTTGTTATTTGCTTGTTCCTCAACTGCGCTCTACCTTATCCCTACCAGCAACTACTCGTCACCAACCTTTTGGCTTGTTTACTGACCACACTTCAGTTTGATCCTTACCTGCTTATCCGTTACTGAACCCCCGGCTTGCTCACCTTCTGGTGGGGCGATCCTGAGGACCGAAACCTGGTACTAACACGCAGAAAAATCCATCTCCACCATCGGTAGCTCTGGTGAACACCGGTTAGTACTTAGACTCCGCACCTCAGATGAGCCTGTGTTATCTGCCAGGGTAACTGCCTGTGTACCTCTCCTGCTGGTCAGTGGTAGTCCTGCATATGCCATAGCAATTGGTCTTTTTGAGCCTGACGCCTGATCGTGACACTCTGAGAATCTGAAAAAAATAATTGTTGCTCTACATTCAGATGGCCTAGGCTATAAGAAGATTGCCAAGACCCTGAAACTGAGCTGCAGCATGGTGGCCTAGGACCATACAGCGGTTTAACAGGACAGGTTCCACTCAGAACAGGCCTCGCCATGGTCAACCAAAGAAGTTGAGTGCACGTTTTCAGCGTCATATCCAGAGGTTGTCTTTGGGAAATATATGTATGAGTGCTGCCAGCATTGCTGCAGAGGTTGAAGAGGTGGGGGGTTTGCCTGTCAGTGCTCAGACCATATACTGCACGCTGCATCAAATTGGTTTGCATGGCTATCATCCCAAAAGGAAGCCTCTTCTAAAGATGATGCCTGTAAACAGTGTGCTGAAGACAAGCAGACTGAAGACATGGATTACTGGAAACATGTCCTGTGGTCTGATGAGACCACAGTAAACGTATTTGGTTCAGATGGTGTCAAGCGTGTGTGGCAGCAACCAGGTGAGGAGTACAAAGACAAGTGTGTGCCTACAGTCAAGCATGGCGGTGGGAGTGTCATGGTCTGCGGGCTGCATAAGTGCTGCCGGAAATGGGAAGCTACAGTTAATTTAGGGAACTATAAATGCCAACATGTACTGTGACATACTGAAGCAGGGCACGATCCCCACCCTTCAGAGACTGGGCCGCAGGCAGTATTTAACATAACAACCCCAAACACACATCCAAGCCGACTACTGCCTTTCTAAAGAAAATGAGGGTTGGGGATGAGCTGAACACCCCCCGGTTCGCAGCAGAACATGCGAGCAGACAAAAAATTAGTTTGAACCCGCAAACACCGTTAAAGTCTATGTGACACAAACATGAAAAATCCTAATTTTAAAGGCTTATATGCAAGTTATTGTCAGAAAAGGTGTTTGGGGACCTGGGTCCTGCCCCAGGGGACATGTATCAATGCAAAAGAAAGTTTCTTGTGTTTATAACAGTCCCTGCATAAAATTACATTTCTAAAGGAAAAAAAGTAATTTAAAACAACTCGCGGCTATAATGAATTGTCGGGTCCCAGCAATACAGATACAAGTCATTGAAAAAAAAACAGCATGGGTTCCCCCCCAGTCCATTACCAGGCCATTTGGGTCTGGTATGAATATTAAGGGGAACCCCGAACCAAAATAAAATGTGTGGGGGTCCCCCCAAATTCCATTATCAGACCGAATGACCTGCGGCCCGTCTGACAGCTCTTTTATAACCAAGGGTCATCCTCCCCATGTTGAAGGCATGTGGCCTTGTACGCTTCAGGAGGGGGTGGGCCCCCTCTTTTCCTGTGGCCTGAAAGGTTGTGTGCTTGGATAGAGGTCTGCTATGGATTTTTGGGTGGAACCCCTCGCCATTTTTATTTTATTTTGGTGCAGGGTTCCCCTTAATATCCATACTAGACCTGAAGGGCCTGGTAATGGACTGAGGGGGGACCATGTTATTTTTTTTCAATTACTTTTATCTGTATTGCCGGGACCCAACAATTCATTATAGGCCGTAAGTAGTTTTAAATGACTTATTTTTCTTTAGAAATTTCATTTTGTGTAGGGACTGTTATAAACACAGGAAACCTACTTTACAGGCATACTATAGACACCCCCCAGGTACGAAATTTAAAGGAATGTTTCACTCTTATTGTTTTACTTTAAACATTATTAAAATCGCTGCTCCCGAAAAAAAGAGCCCTTTTAAAACTTTTTTTGCATTAATACATGTCCCCTGGGGCAGGACCCCGGTCCCCTAACACTTTTTATGACAATAACTTGCATATCAAACTTTAAAATTAGCACTTTTGATTTCTCCCATACACTTTTAAAGGGTGTTCCGCGGCTTTCGAATTTGCCGTGAACACCCCAAATTGTTCGCTGTTCGACCCAAACATAAAGCTCATTCCCACTGAGGGTAAAGGTGATGGACTGGCCAAGTATGTCTCCATACTACCATATTGAGCATCTGTGGGACATCCTCAAACAGAAGGTGTAGGAGTGCAAGGTCTCTAACATCCACCAGCTCCCTGATGTTGTCATGGAGAAATGGAAGAGTGGCAACCTGTGAAGCTCTGGTGAACTCCATGCCCAAGAGGGTTAAGGCAGTGCTGGAAAATAATGGGGGCCACACAAAGTATTGACGCTTTGGGCCCAATTTGGACATTTTTACTTTGGGGTATACTCACTTTTGTTGCCAGCGGTTTAGACATTAGTGGCCGAGTTATTTTGAGGGGACAGAAAATTAACACTGTTGTACAAGCTGTTCACTCACTACTTTATATTGTAGCAACGTGTCATTTCTTCAGTGTTATCACATGAAAAGATAATATTAAAATATTTAAAAAATGTGAGGAGTGTACTCAATTTTGTAAGATACTGTATTTAAAATCAAATCTTTATTATTTTGTGGAAATAACATGGTGTGGGCAGATTTCTGCCAGTCACAGGCTGTGTCACGTCCCTCAAACCTGTGTTTTAGAATAAGGGGGAGGCGAAGCCACCATTAATCTACATGTAATATCCTGCCCCCCCATTGTGTTTAGCTGGTTAGTGGGCATGAAAGGGCGTGGGCCCACATGTGTGACTCTATAGCCACATGGGCTGCTCAGATGTGAGCTGCAAAATCCCTAGCTGAATTGTGGAGACATAGAACAGCAGGATCAACCAGGTTTTTTTCAGAATACAGAAAAAAAATCTCATTCTTCTTCTAGGCTGGGACTAAGGGATCTATTCATAAAGCAGTATCTTACTGCATCTGAGTATGCGGTAAGATACCACATAGTGTTTTTAGCATTTACAAAAAAATGCTACTAAAATACTGCATTAGTTATTTTCTGAAGTCATGCCGTATTTTAGTAGTGAAAGCCTGCAGTAATTTATTGCCAGCAGTAGCTGGCATCCTTACCACAGGCTGTCACTAGCTGGTTGTTAAGGAGTGGGCAGCCACAGGTGTATTAAAAAAAATAGTAACTGTCATGGTTAAGGAGCAGGCGGCCACCACGTCCTTAACAACCAATGATCAGTTGTCAGTGAGGTTTCCCACTGAATGTAAAAATCTAAGGCAGCAATAAAATTGAAGGGAAAAAAATGATGTAGGCTCCCCCCTAATCTATTTTAGGCCCTTCAGGTCTGGTATGAATTTTGAGGAGAACCCCCACGCCAAAATGTTTAAAAAAATGTTGTGGGGTCCCCCCCAAAGTTCGTACCAGACTCTTACCCAAATATGCAGCCTGGCAGGTCAGGAAAGGGAGAGGACAAGCAAGTGCTCTCCCTCCTGAACCATACAAGTACACATGCCTTCATCGTGGCCCCCCAAAGCACCACGTCCCCATGTTGATGGGGGCAAGAGCCTCATCCCCACAACCTTGGCCAGTGGTTGTGGGGGTCGGCGGGCGGGGGGCTTATTGGAATTTGGAAGCCCTCTTTAACAAGGGGGCCCCCAGGAGAGGCGATGACAGCTTGATTGAAGAGTCACACTGTTGTACCAGACCACGGATGTTAGCAGCTATAAAGCAAATACTTCATCCCCATTCATTTCTTTATTTACTATGAAATTTCACTTCTTAGCGTTTCTTTAACATAGAATTACATTTAGCATTCTTAGCAATGCCAACGTTTACTAAATAGCACCAAGATGTCTCTCTGGAAGAGATGGGATGTTCTGTGGACTGATGACTTTTTTTTATGACATAAATCCCATACAGGTAGATGACCTGGGTGGTCTGGGATTATTTCTGCTGCCATAGGCCTGGCTGCCTGCTAGTATTCAAAGGAAATATTCATTCTTTCTGCAGTCCAAAAAATGTAAGGAATGTCACACCCTCAGTTTATTGACGGGACCCAAAGCTTTGCTGAGTCATGTAGCAAGACTTGTTTCTAACATGTTCAGGCTAATCAACAACAGGATATCAAAAAAAGTACATTTATGAAATAGACTGATCAAAGTTATGCGTGAACCTGATTCACAATGTTATAGCATGGCAGGAAAACAATTGCTCAGTAAAATCTTTCCTCTATTTAGGGCCCATTCACACTTATGCATTATGGTAACATCAGGTAAAACATACGTTTTAACCCATGCTAGTGCATGAACCATGGTGCATTGCCATGCCATTCATTTTGAATAGCACCACAAATGCACTATTACAATAGTGGGCAATGCATCAACAATTTGGAGGCACGACAACACACATGCCCTGCATTAGAAAAAGGTCATGTTTGTTTTTATGTCTATTCAAAAAGAAGTCCCAATGCTTTTTAACCCTTTGCCGACTGCCGCATTCTGATTTACGTTGGCAAAATGGCAGGGACAGGCAAATGGGCGTACCCGTAAGTCCCTTTAAATTTGTCGTCTAGCGGGAGCGCATGCGCTGCCGATGGCGCGTGCACGCGTCCACCGTGCCGCGGGAGTGTGCACGCAGGTCCCGCAAACTCGATGTTGGCCGGCGGCCCGCGATTGCGGCGAGGAGAGGCAGAACGGGGAGATACCCATGTAAACAAGGCATTTCCCTGTTCTGCCAAGCAACATGACAGGGATCTACTGCTCCCTGTCATCGGGATGCAGTGATCTCTGTCATGTTGTAGTGAGACCATCCCCCTTACAGTTCGAACACATCCCTAGGGCACACTTAACCCCTTGATCGCCCCCTAGTGTTTAACCCCTTCCCTGCCACAAAGTCTACATACCAAGATACAGAGTGTTAGTTTCAGAAAAGTGACAGTTATTTTCATAAACTCAAAGTGCAGCGCTACAATAAAATATATGATTAACAGTGATAATAAATAAAATAGTGTAAAACGGGTATGTGACTACAAAAGTTCTGAATTGCAGTCATTCACAATCCTCTTAAAAGCAAAAAAAGTCCATTATGTGAAAAAAGCAGAAGTGCTTCTTATCCTCTACCCAATAAAGTTCATCCAGTTGTGAGATACAAAAACTGACACCACTATATACACAATCACCACAGAAATAAATGGTAAATATACATGACACCATGCACATATTACCACAGGAACCACCAGGTCTCCACACAATCCAATCAGTGCCTTCCCATAGACTTTGCAGTGCTGCAATGAATGAGCTCACCAAGTGGAGCCAAAATAATCCATATATAGTGTAGTAATTTATTGACTCAATAAAAATGACATAAAATGCTGCAGCATACATTAAACAATCCAGTAAAACAAACAATCTTGGCCGTAATTACTCAAAGGGCGCGGCCGAACCGGAAACCGGAAGCAGCGGGGTGACCAGGGCCGGATTAACAGAGGGGCTGATGGAGCTGCAGCTCCAGGCCCCTTTCTCAAGATAGGCCCATTTGCCCCAAAAAAAAAAAAAAAAAAAAGTTTTTTTTTTATTTTTTTTAGATCGACTTCGGGGGTTGTAGCTCGATGACCAGAGGTCACAGAAACCCCACCTTTGGGGGGTAGTCAGTTGAAGACCTACCCCACAACCAGTCAAAATATGGGATGGCTATCATTTATGGTTCCGGAGATACGGGCCTGCTTGCACAGCCTGTCAGAAGCTACATACAGAGCAGCCATTATAAATACAAGCTGACACACTGCAGCAGACCGAGAAAAAAAAATCATTTGCTTTTTGCTAGAAAATTACTCTATGGTGGTCTTTGCAACTTTTTATGTTGCACGGTATAGAGCTGCACGGTATAGAGCTGCACGATTCTGGCTAAAACGACAACTGCAATTTTTTTGCTTAGAAGATAGATCACGATTCTCTCACGATTCGTACGGCATAACATTGTCTTTCACATTAAAATGAAAAAAAAAATGGGCTAACTTTACTGTTTTGTTTTTATGGTTTTTATTATTCAATGAAGTGGGCAAATGCAGTGTGACATAAAATATTGCAGCAATTGCCATTTTTGTCTCTGCTAAAATATATATAATGTTTGGCGGTTCCAAGTAATTTTCTAGCAAAAAATATTGCTTTTTAACTTAAACAAGTGTTGGACTTTAAGTGGTTACATTTCTTGCATTTACACACAGAAGTTTGTCCTAAAAAGGAAGTTGGTTACAATGTTTCATGTTGTTTACAAACTTGGCAGACAGTCGGATATTTTCTTTACACACAGAAGTTTATCCCTTTGATATAAGAAGAAAGCGTTAGTTACAATGTTTCCTGCTAAGAACTTGGCAGACTGTCCAGATATTTACTTTTGACAGCTGAAAGTCTCTTCACTTGTTATATGAAAGAATCAGCAAACTCTGCATTGGAGATGTCAGGGGGGTTGAATCAAGATCCCAATTTTAACGATTAATTGTGCAGCTCTAGCACGGTACTGTATTTGCGCAGCAATTCTTCAAACATGTTTTTTTTTGGAAATAAACTGTTTCATACATTTAAAAAAACACTAAAGTTAGCACGATTTTTTTTTTTTTGGTATCCTAAGTGATGCTTTAAATTTTTTTTAGGTTACATGTTTAGAGTTACAGGGAAAGTCTAGTGCTAGAATTATTGCTCTCGCTCTAACGATCGCGACGTATGTAACCTGTGTGTATCTGGCTCTGATACTAGCCAGTGCCTACCCTGCCACTGACTGGTATCTCTCCCCAGCCTGTCCCCACACACCCTCTCACCTGCTGACCTGTAGATGGGGGAATCACTCCTGTAGTGTTATTGTGTTCTGCCAGTGAGTACAATGATCAGTGTTGCTATCTATAGCTGGCAGCACTGATTGTTTTTGGAAAAACAGGCTGGTTGTACTCAAGTCGATTAATAGATTGACTTGTGTAAAACCAGCTAGCCCATACATAGATCGACTATGGCTGGTCTCTGCATAATTGGTGTAATTTCAATTCATGTATGACCCGCTTAACCACTACGCAGTCCCTAAATATTCTTCCACTCCTATACATTGTGCCCACTGTCATACCCTCCACACTCCTCTCCTGTACATAGTGCCCACTGTCATACCCTCCACAATCCTCTCCTATATATAGTGCCCACTGTCATACTCTCCACACTCCTCTCCTGTACATAGTGCCCACTATCATACCCTCCACACTCCTCTCCTGTACATAGTGCCTGCTGTCATAGACTCCTCTTCTGTACATACTTCCCACTGTCGCACACTCCACTCCTATACATAGTGCCCACTATCATACCATCCCCATTCCTCTCTTGTACATACTGCCCACTGTCATACCCTCCACACTTCTCTCCTGTACATACTGCCCCATCATACCCTCCACACTTCTCTCTGGTACATAGTGCCCTCTGTCATACCCCCACACTCCTCCGGTACATACTGCCCACTGTCCTACTCTTCAAACTCCTCTCCTGTACAAACTGCCCACTGTCATACCCTTCACACTCCTCTCCTGTACATAGTACCTGCTGTCATACACTTCTCTCCTGTACATACTGCCCACTGTCATACCCTCCACATTCCTCTCCTGTACATACTGCCCACTGTTATACCCTCCACACTCCTCTCCTATACATAGTGCCCACTATCATACGGTCCACACTCCTCTCCTGTACATACTGCCCACTGTCATACCCTCCACACTCCTCTCCTATACATAGTGCCCACTATCATACCATCCACACAGTGTTGTTCATCTTCCTTTAAAAAAGTAACTAGTTACAATTACAAGTTACTTGCCCGAAAAAGTAAGTGAGTTAGTGACTCAGTTACTTTATTGGCAAAGTAACTAGTTACTCGGAAAAGTAACTGATTTTTTTTTTTTTATATTCTACAATACAATTACGTTCTATAACATCTTTAATATCAAAGATGTTTATATTAACTGATTGAAGATTAAAAACACTATATACAGTATTTTAGAACATTTCGTATTTATTTGAACCCAATTCAATAGATTGCAGCTGCGCAGCCTGCCATAGATCATATGAATGGTATGCACAGAAACATAAAAAATAAAAAAATATTTAAACTAGAATTCAAGTGCAAAATTAAGACGAACAAATGTAAACAAGGGTAAAAAGAAACAAAAATCTGGCCTTTAATTAGTGCGATTATCTGTATAATAGTGTTAAAAGAAACAAAGGAAAAACCTGGCCATTAGTGCAAATCTCTGTAGCTGTATATTCAGCCTACTAGTGCACAATAAACGGAAGTTTTGTTACTGTACTGATTCTGAATAGTTAAGAGTTGGAGAACACTATCCAACTCTTAACTATTAAATCAGTACATTAACAAAACTTCTGTTTATTGTGCACTAGTAGGCTGAATATACAGTTACAGAGATTTGTACTAATGGCCAGATTTTCCTTTGTTTCTTTTTAAACAATTATACAGATATAGATAATTCATTGCATTAATTAAAGGCCAGATTTTCCTTAGTTTCTTATACTAATAGGACTATAGGAGACAAAGGAAACTCTCGCCTTTATTAATTAGTGCAATTAACTGTATAATACTGCAGTGCACAATAAACAGAACACTATCCAACTTTGAACTCCTCTCATCATCTAACTAAACCAGTGGTTGTAACGTAGGAGGAGAAGCTTTTCAAATTTTTGGTCTGACAGTCTGTTCCTCTTTGGAGAGAAGACAAGCTTGCCCAGGCTGAACAGTCTCTCAACAGGTGCGCTAGATGGAGTAGCAGCATTGTAACGTAGCGAAATTTTCTTGATAAGAGAAAATCCACACAGAGAGTCAACATTTTGTGCTGAAGATCTTATATAGTCTGCCACCTGGTTTTCTGCTAAAGAGGTTGTTTCCTCCTCATCCTCTTCAAAGGAAAAGAAATCGTTCTCTTTGGCTGAATCTGTGTGATGTTGTTGTGTAGATGTGCTGTTACCTTGTTGTGGTTCTTCAAGGACAATTCTTCGGCACTCTGCCAGCAAACTTGCCTTAGCCTTATCCTTTAACTCCTGTGACCGCAGCCAGCAAAGCTTGAATTTTGGAAGAGTTACGGCAGCAAGTATAGCCTCTTCATTTCCCAGGACATCAGCAAATCTGGTTTTGATAGACTGAAATAATAATCATAATTAGTAGCAGTTGTATTTAGTATTATGAGTACTACAGCAATGTTCACTTAATAAACAATAAAATATGACATTCAAGTTCTTACTGTGACTATGGCGTCAGGAAGGTCCCTCAGTATTTGCAGGCCACTTTGAAGGGCTTCTGTCTTCAACATTAATGTCTCAATTGTTGGTAGGAGTGTACCATGAAAACAATTCTCTTCTCCCTGAAGTATATCCAAGGCAACTGTAAGGGGCTTCATCGCAATACAGCACTCCTTTAAAAACTGTTGTTCCCTTTCCGTTATTGCTGGCAGTCCTAATTTGGAGGAAATGGTGTTAAGGTCTACCATGGATATTTCACAGATTCGAGCCAGGGCATCATAGAAGGAATTCCATCGTGTTGTACAAGGTACAAGCAGCTTTTTTGACACCAACTCATCAACTGTTTCAGTAGCCAAAGCTGATCGACCAGTCTTGTTCCATAGGGCAGTACATTTGGCAGTAGCACTTCTATAAACAGCCTTTGTTGCAGATTTTGACAGCAGCCACTTGTCTACATCTGTGCATGAAATCAGGTTCAGTGTGTGTGATGCACATCTCTTGTGGGGGGGCAAAGTGATCACATCACCATCAATATCATCACCTCTTGCATGTAGAGCATCATTAATGTCTGTAAAGGTCACCTCATCTTCGTCTTCCTCAGAATCACTTTCCTCAAGTGGCTGGTACCTTTTAAATGCTTTTACAAAATTTGAGCCATTATCAGTCACTGTTGCTGTGATTTTGTGTGTTATCCCATATGTTGAGTGTATATTGTCAAGCTCAACTGCTATGGCATCATGACTATGATGCCCCTTAAACCGTCTGCAGGCAAGAGCTGCTTTCTCTCTTTCCAGGTTATTTGGATTGATCCAATGTGCTGTCATACCCAGGTAACTTTTATTGTGGCAAGTCCAGATGTCTGCTGTAGTTGCAATGTACTGTAATTCCTCAAATGTTTTTTTGAGCTCAATCATCATTTTTTCGTATTCACTGTCCAAGAATTTAGCAAAAGTGTTTCGGCATGGGGCAACCCCCTTTCCTCCTCCTCGTAGTGGTATTTTAGAAAGGATAGCTCTGAATGACTCAGACACCACAGTGGACAGGGGGAGCATGTTTTCAACAACATACCTTGCAATCAATGTATTCAGCTCGGGCTTGGTCACCTGATGCTGACCAGAAAAATCGAGCGTTGCTTGTTTTAGGAGAGACGGTCCGGCTACTCCGCTAGCTGCATTCGGGGTTGGGTTAGCAGCAGCAGCAACAAGTGTCACGTTAGCATGTGTTGATGTGAGGTGCTTCAAAAGATTGGAGTTGCTTGAAGCAGATGTGGACAAAGTCTTTTTTCCTGAGCATAGCGTGCATGTTACATAAACATTCTTGCCTTTAATTTCAATCAAGGAGAAGTAGTCACGGTACTTCCAGTTTGAGAATGCTAACTTTGATCTTCCCCAGCTCGTCGCCATTGTTGCTGTTGCTGACGGCTGGTGGTGTGGCACTCCACTGGTGGGAGTACTGGCAGTGTGGTACGGTGGTACCTGACCGTGATCTGAGTCTGACTCCTTGATTCCTCTCTTGTATTTTTTTTTGGGGGGGGTTGGGGTGCACCTAAATAAAAGCAAAAAAAAATGGGCGTGTCTTCTTTAAAATACATGGCAAATATGATATAGAATTTAAGGTTTATCATTCATATGCCTTTTTTTCTTTGGGTGACTTTTCTACTGCAGGGCATGTTTTTTTAAAATCTATACCAAACCTAGAAATCTAGAAAGGATTTTAAAGGTGGACCACATTAAAAAAAAATAAAAAAAAGATATTGAGTACAGTGCTAGTGCTACTATGAGGCTCATGCCTCTCTTGTTTTAAATAATGTTTGCTGCTAATTTAAATGCAAGCCTTTGGTAGAAGTTGCAGAATATAATACAAGACAAAACCGCAATATTCTAAGCATTGTTTTACAGCTGGGATCCTATTTTTTCCTATCGATGGAAGTATTCTGCAACTTCTAACAAAGGCTTGCATTAAAATTAGCAGCAAACATTAGAAAAAGAAAAGAAAAGCATGAGCCTCATAGCACTGTACTCAATAATTTTTTTTTTGTATGTGGTCCTCCACATACAAGCTGATGCTTATAGACAGATAATTGGAGTCCTTAAGCTTTACAGTTACAATCAAGCAGCAGCAGCCACAGTGTCAGCTCACACTGATGGTCTTTTTTTTATACTTCATGAGAAGTTGTCTGTTGCTTAGACTCCAATTTTATCTGTCGACTGTCTGTAATTAAATATAGGCTTAGTTAGTGACACTGACAGTAAGATAAGATAATAATTGGAGTCCTAAGCTTACTTTACAATTAAAATCAGCAGCAGCAGCCAGCCAGCCAGGCAGTGTCAGTCACTCTCAGGCTCAGCTCAGCCAGTAGCACAGAGTTCATATTTCGCCACACCAGGCCTAAGGCCTTAGGCCTGGTGTGGCAAAATATGAACTCTGTGCTAGCCTACTGACTCCAATTATTATCTTATCTGACTGTCAGTGTCACTACTAAGCCTATATTTAATTACAGACAGTCGACAGATAAAATTGGAGTCTAAGCAACAGACAACTTCTCATGAAGTATAAAAAAAAGACCAGCAGTGTGTGTGTCACACCGTCCGACAACGTGTGACCAACTGACCACCTGAGCGGCGTGAGCGCTTCCCCCCACCCCCCAATTCCAATCGGCTCCTCACCGGCTAGGCTGGGACCTGGATGCGCAGGGGCCAGGGGCAGGGGCCACAGTCGGTCGACTCGGTCGGTGTGGGGGACGGTGCTGCACGGTGCACCTCACCTCCTCCTGTCTCCTGCCACAGTGCTTCACTTGTTGCTGGTGGTGTGGTGTGTGGACTGGTGCTGGTTGGTTCCACTCTGGGCTGGCTAAGCTTGCTGTGCTGGCCTCAGGCCTGAGGCCTCGGTCCGGACTCCGGTCCGTGGTGGGTGCGACGTGCCTCCGCGGGGGATGGATGGGTGGGTCACTCACTGAGTCTAGTGTGATCGTCGGCGAGTCCCGTCTCAAGAGTCAAGTCACGGCGCGAGTGTGACGCGGGTCTGACCGACCATCTACTGCAGGCGGCCGCGGGCGGGACTCGGGAGACTCCAGGGGGCGCGTCACAGGTGAAGCCACTGCTAGTCTGCCACTGTGATTGGGTGGGTGACTGTCTGTCAACTCAGTCATCATGTTGTATCGATGTCAAAAAAAATTAATGATTGGTCGCCGGCGAGCATGTGACTCTCTCAGTGTGGGTGGCTCTGGCAGTGCCAGGCCAGCGCCAGTGCCACCCACACTGAGAGTCACATGCCCGCCGGCGACCAATTATTATTTGCATGTGTGTGATTGTGACACAGTCAGTCACTCACCCCATCAATCACAATGCTATCCCGCCGGCCCTGAGGTGAGGGGAATTAGAACAGACATGACCCGCACTGCCCCAACCGGCGCCGCGCGCACACGCTGTAAGTAACGAGGTAACGGAGCAAATGTAACGGCAACGGCGCTCTCGCTGGGGGAAAAGTAATCAGGTAGATTACTAGTTACCCCTTGAGGGCCAATCGTTACGTAACGGCGTTTATTTAAACGCCGTTACTTACAACACTGCATCCACACTCCTCTCCTATACATAGTGCCCACTGTCATACCCTCCACACTTCTCTCCTGTACATACTGCCCACTGTCGTACCCTCCATGCTTCTCTCCTGTACATGATGCCCACTGTCATACCCTCCACACTTCTCTCCTGTACATTGTGCCTTTTGCCGTACCCTTTGCACCCTTCTCCTGTACATAGTGCCCAATGTTAGACCCTCCACATTCCTCTCACTCACCTGCACATACTTCCCACTTCTATACCGTCCGTACTCCTCCCCTATGTCGCTTACCCACAATAACAGTTCTTTAAAATGATACTGAATACCCTCAATGTTACCAGCTCTAGAATGGACACACTTTTGTTAGTTCAACTAAAGGAAATCTCAGTTCTCATATTTGTTCTGTTCCATTATTAGAACTTATTTAATTTTGTGATTACTACTGTGATGTACAGAGGAACATAGAGGATCTCAGCTACTCTAAATATAGCACTTGTGAAAAAGTGTCCCTGAAAATATTTTTTAAATGTTGGCAACTGTGCATTTATGCACTGCCCAAGGGCCACTGGGTCAGTAGTGGGCCCCATGAGAGGTTTCTTGGATCCTGTGATATTAAAGCAGTAGTAAACTTTCCTGACATTACTACTTTTTAGAGGCCCTGGGGTAGGTTATGCCACAATGTACAAGGATGCACAGCATATTAGCACATTAGGGTACACTTAAATTTTCAGACTGGGCCCTCCATTGCTGCGCTGCGATTCTCACGCATTTATTTATTATTTATAAAAGGCCCCACCAAAATCCTCAGCACCAGGCCCATGATGTTCTTAATCTGGCCCTGGGGGTGACGTCAGTACATAAGCTCCTACCAATGCGTTTCATGCACACGCACGTCCTCAGGGGGCACCTCAGATATTTTTCAACCGAGTCCGATTAGATTATGAAATTATAGTCACATGGTTAAACTAAAGATACTCCTCTAAGGGTTTTAGGCTTTGTGAACTGAACTTTATGACTTCATCAGTGTGCTGATGCTCCCTTATATACCATATTTTATACCAGCAGGCTGAGGGCAATTACGCTATCACACTGTATGTCCTAATTGCAGAGGAACAAAGTGATTTGACTACAGTTGACTGGCTCCATATAATAACACTTTTGGAAAGTAAAACAGTTATTTACAATAGGTTTTTATCTGTTAGCTTAATATAAGGGTAAGAATTAAAGAAGGTGGCATTGTTCTTTAACCACTTCCTGGCGGCTGTACGACCGCAGTGCGGATGCCAATTGCTGGGAGGCCGTCTCTATATGGCCTCCGGCCTCCAGCCATTATATCACTGAGACGCCGATGCGCGTGCCTTGCAACTGTGCGCTTGCAACTGTGCAAAAAATGCAAATAGTAAAATCAAATTTAAAGTCCAAAACACATCCAATACAACTATAATGCAAATAACGTCTCAATATAATAAAGTTCTCTTGTGCTCCAACTTTCTTCTTATAACTCCGTGATGTGACAAACCCCTCCTGTATCCCTTAAAAATTGCTTTAAAATCAGACTGATGGACGCCTGACCATCGGTCCAAACTGATCGTTAGTACGCAAAAGCATTGGTTCAAAAACCCACGCATGCTCAGAATCAAGTCGACGCATGCTTGGAAGCATTGAACTTGGTTTTTTTCAGCACGTTGTTGACACGATCGGTTTTTGAACTGATGGTGTGTACGCACATCAGACCATCAGGCCACTTCAGCGGTGACTTCAGCAGTGACCCAATGAAAACGGTCTGTGCTCATCGGGTTGCACCGATCGTGTGTACGCGGCCTAAGAGGTAAGTAACATGCGTGGTCCCACATGTAATTAACTTTTTAATTTTAAAGGACCCTTAACGTGAGTGAGATCCAAAATGTGTGGTTTTCCTCTATGTTTAGAAGCTCTACAAATCATACACTTTCCACAATTGAAAAATCCCACTTGATCTAAAAACGTACGGATTTTTTGGACCAATTTTAGATGTAAGGCTGAGGGGTACATTATGTAAGGAATGCAGCGATGAGGTGTTCGCTACATATGGAATGTGGTGTTGAGGGGTTCACTGCGTAAGGAATACAGGGTTGAGGGGTGCGCTACATAAGGAATGCAGGGTTGAGGGCTGCGCTATGTATGGAATGCAGGGTTGAAGGCTAGGCTACGTATGGAATGCAGGGTTAAGGGGTTGTACTATGTATGGAATGCAGGGTTGAGGGGTGCACTGCATTAGAAATGCAGGGTTAAGGGCTGCGCTACATAAGGAATGCAAATGTGAAGGCTGTGTACATCCAAGTTCTCCACCCCCTTAGTACAAAGCTCCCCCCCCAGATTACAGTTCAGAGGTCAAACTCCCTGTCCCCCCACTCCTCCTCCAGTGTGGAGCTTTTCTCCCTCTCCACATCCTCATCCAGCATCTAGAAAACCTCAGAGTGTACTTGTAGGGCCAGATTCAGGTAGAGTTGCGCTGGAGTATTTCGATATGCGCCGCGTAACTGTGAAGATGCGCCGTCGTTTCTATGTGGCCGTACCCACCAAACTAGATGCGCCCAATAACGGGCCATTTCCGACCGGTGGAACGTTCAGAAGCCAGAGTATCGTCAGCGCTTAATTTCGCTTGGCGCATCAGTCGCGCCTATTGATTTCCCCTGCAAATATGCAAATGAGGGAGATTTCCCAATTCGCGAACGGATTAGCACCATACGCTGGCTACATGCGCCGCGCGTATCTCGTCCGTCCGACGCAAAGTTATTTCTACAAAAGGCTGCTTTATCTTTACTCCAGACGGTCACAGGTCAGCAGGAGAGCAGCTACAGCAGCGTTACCGACGATAAGAGCTAGCTGAGCACCCCCACTTGCAGGACAACACCTCTGTCCCTGCTTGTCTTTTAAATTTTACAGCCATGGAGGAAGACATCATAGGTCTCCATAGCCGAGATGACGGCTGTCAGCTCCTGGCCATTAAAGTTCAGCTTTCTCCTGTGAGTTTGCGGGGAACGGGAGCAGCCATCTCAGAACAAAAGTAACATCACTGCGGGGAGGGGGAGCAGGATATACTTTAGTGCCGGAATGGCGCATCTACGGGCGCATTTAAACGCCCAACGGAAGGCATTGCGCTGACGTTTCCCGTGAAGTGGTGCCGACGGAAGTTGTGAGCATGCGCACAAAGGGGGCGAGTGGAGCCTCACTCACTGCGCATGCTCCGTGGTTGATGCGCTGAACGTAAGCCTCTGCGCTGGGCTCCGCCCATCATTTACATATGATCACACCCACTTCCCCTTGCTTCGGGTTACGCCAGCGCATTATCGTTACTCTGGCGCAAGTTTACACGCAACTGCTATGTGAATAACAGTACTTGCGCCGAAAGGGTCTTCAGAGTAACGTAAATGAGAAGCGTTACTCCAGAGGAAAGATACTCCCATCTACCTGAATCTGGCCCGTAGTGTAAAGTGGATTTGCCTTTAGTAAATCATCCCCTTTAATGCAGCAGATGAAAGACAAATGACAACTTTCCTTCAGCATTGGAAGTTATACAGCAGTGCCATCAGTACAGAACTGTCAGGAACCAGTAGGACCAATACAACCGATCTATCGTTCAGAGTTAACCTGGGTTAGAAGTGGTCTTCATGGAAGAATTGCAACAAAAAAGTCATACCTCAAACGTGAAAAAAATAAGTGACTGAATTATACATGAAAACATAACATCTGGGGTGCAGAAAAATGATAGCAGGTGGACTGGACTGATAAGCCAAAACCTGAAATATTTAGCTGTAGCAGGAGGCAGTTTGTTTGCGAAGGGCTGGAGTATCTGCTGGCAACAATGAAGCATGGTGGAGGTTACTTCCAAATTTGGGGCTGCATCTTTGCAAATGGAGTTGTAAATTTGGTCATGATCAGCGGTGTCCTCAATGCTGAGAAATACAGGTAGATACTTATCCATCATGTTATACCATCAGGGAGGTGTGTAATTGGCCCCAAATTTATTCTGTAGCAAAGCAACGACCCCTAACACGTTAAGGACTACCTTCAGTGTAAAGAGGAACAAGGAGTCCTGGAAGTGATGGTTTGGCTCACAAAGAGCCCAGATATCAACATCAAGTCTGCCTGGGATTACATAAATACACAGAATGATTTGAGGCAGTCTACATCCACAGAAGATTTGTAGCTAGTTCTCTATAATGTTTGTAACAACCTACCTATCGAGTTCCTTTAAAAACTGTGTGTAAAGCGTACCTAGAAGAATTTATGCTGAAGGCAAAGGGTAGTCACACCAAATATTGATTTAGATTTCACTCAGTTTGTTAAAAAATAAATAAACTTTTAACACTTATATTTCTAAAACTTCCTTTATTTACAGTATTTTTTTTTTACTGTACAGCTGAACCTCGGATTACGAGCATTATCCATTCCAGGAGAATGCTCATAATCCAAAGTACTCACATATCAAAGCAAGTTTCCTCATTAAAGTAATTTAAAACGAAAATAATTTGTTCCGCATTGACTTCAATGGCATGCAATACCGCATGCGGTCAGAGGTGGAGGGGTGCCAGAGAGCCTCAGAAACAGCCGGAAAGGCCCGAGGACAGTTCGGCTGACCTCCGCAAAATTCGGAAAGGCTAGAGAACGGAGTATTTCCGTGTCTTTCTGAGCATCTCCGAACGACACCAATTGGCTGGGATCAACTTCACTTGGCTCCGCGCCCCCCCCCCCACCTCAGGCCAAATGCGGTACTGCACACCACTTTGGCCTGAATCCTGCTCATGTTGCAAGACAACACTCACAAACCGAGTTAGGATATTTAAAAAAACAGTGCTCGTATTGTGAAATGCTTGTTAACCGCGTTACTCGCTAACCAAGGTTCCACTGTACTGTATATTTATGTATTTATGACTATCTAACTACCTTCCTTTCTGCTGTCAGCAATCTTAACTTGGAATCTACTACAAACGTGCCTATTATACCCCCACCAACCTGGTGGGGAGACTCTGATAGCCCAGCAGCATCTCAGCACTCAGACAAAACCACAGAGAATCATGGAGACCAATCAAGAAGGTGAGGAAGCTACTATGTTGTCTCCATTCACAAACAATGTACTCTATGCTAAAATGAGACATATCCAATTATATTCTCATTTCTCTTTTCAAAATCTATGTAAAACATATTTCACCCTAAAGTATAAGGCCATTTTACTAAAGGGGTTGTAAAGGTCCGTCTTTTATTTTCTAAATAGAATCCTTTAAGCTAGTGCATTGTTGGTATACTTACCTTTTCCTTCAATTTCCCTTCTAAATGTTTTTTTTTCTTTGTCTGAATTTTTCAGCTAAGTGAACCAACAATGCACTAGCTTAAAGCGGAGGTTCACCCTGAAAATCAACTATTTACCATTAGATCCAGCATACTGCTGACATCTGAAGTATGCTGTTTTTTTTTTTTTTTTGCTGTACTTACCGTGTTATTGTTGTTCTCATCCGGCTCTGAGCTCTGACTCCCGCAGGGAATAGGCGTTCCTAAGACGAGGCATGATTGATTGACGTGCGGGTACAGCGCGTCACGCCTTCCGAAAATAAACAAAGTGAGACTCGGCCGTTTACAGCGCTATACGGCGCCTGCGATGTCAGCAGTATGCTGGATCTAATGGTATATAGATTTTTTTTTTTTGCCATAAAGATTTTATTGAGAAAAAGAAAACAATAATAAAGTTACAGAAATAACAATATCGACAAATATAACAAGTCTTCACATGAGGATCTATAAAAGAGGGTTCACGGTAGGAAGAAGGGTACGAGGCTAGTGTGTAAGGCATATAACAGAGAATAAACACATATACCGCATAAGCCCTCTCATCTGTATATACTTCCTAATGTAGATATATGATAGCGTGATCTAGAAGAACACAGCAGCTCGTTTTTAATTAGGGGCCTCTATGTCCACCTAGGGACAACAACCAACCCAGAACTCTCGTCTGCCTAGCCCGGTCCCACAGTCACAACCAGGATCCTCCTGACATAGAAGGGTTAAGCGAGGAGGCCATCCCAGGGCCACCCCGCCCACCCTTGCAGTCCAACCTAAAGAACTAAAAGAAAGAAAAGAGAGAGAAGAAAGAGAAGGAGAAAAAAAAAGGGGGGGGAGAAGGGGGACTTAGGAAGAGGGGAGAGGGGGGGGAGCATCACTTCTCAGAGAGAAACACTTGAGGAGGTAGGTGGGGAGGTATATAGATTTTTTAGGGTGAACCCCAGCTTAAAGGCCGCGTACACACGATCAAATCTATCTGCTGGAAACGGTCGGCTCGACCGTCCCAGCAGACAGATTCAATCGTGTGTACGGGCGAGCCGACGGATTTGGCCACCCGACAGATTTCAAAGCATGCTTTCCAATCTGTCGGCTGGGAACCCGTCCGCCCGACATGTCTGCTGGTTAGTACGCTAACCAGCAGACATGTCTTCTCGCACATGCGCCGAATGGTTTTGACGCATGCGCGGAAGTGTTTTACTTCCTGGTGCGGTGACGTGGCGGCGTCAACGTCACCGCCACGTCACCGTCACGTCAGCGCGCTGTTTGCTGGCGGGGATTTTGGTTTGATCGTGTGTACACGCGATCAAACCAAAACGGCAGCAGACAGATTTGTTCAAATCGTTGGGCCTGACCGATTTGAACAAATCTATTTGGTCGTGTGTACACGGCCTAAAGGAACCTATTTAGAAAATAAAAAACAAACCTTTACAACCCCTTTAAACCTTTACAACCGCTTTCAGTAAAGTGCACTTACACTTTAAAGTAAACCTGCCGTAAAGTTAGACAATCCAAAGTGAGCGCATGATGAATAATTTATAACCAGCTTACCTCCTTTGAAAACCAACATATCAAAATGACCTGTAGATCTAGACATACAGATAGCTGAGGTTATACTTCTTCAGTTCAAATCTAATATACTCCTTCTCCATCCCCCGTGGCCTATTAGTCTTTGATGTCCATTTTAATGTCATAGGCAGCTTAAAGGAGTTGTAAAGGTTTGTTTTTTATTTTATAAATAGGTTCCTTTAAGCTAGTGCATTGTTTGTTTACTTAGCTTTTCATTCGATTTCCCTTCTAATTGTTTTTTTTCTTTGTTTTCTTTGTCCGAATTTCTCACTTCCTATTCCTTCTCAGTAAACTGTTCTGGCTGACTAAACACAGCTCGGATGATGGTGGCAAGTTTACTGAGGAGAAACAGGAAGTGAGAAATTCAGGCAAAGAAAATAAACATTTAGAAGGGAAACCGAAGGAAAAGGTAAGTGAACCAACAATTCACTAGCTTAAAGGAACCCATTTAGAAAATAAAAAAACAAACCTTTACAACCCCTTTAATTAGGCAATAGGGAGACCTTGGAGAGGAAAGGTAGTAGGACAAGCACATCTTACTAGAAAGATTGAGTTTTACATAGAACTTCAATTGTCTTTATCTTTTTATTTACTCGTTGCTTTGAATTGTGGTTGCATGCTTTGGAGTGCAAGATTTTGTAGGGGGTTCAAAAAGAGCTGTTATCATAACTGCCTAGGCCTCTGATCAAATATTGTCCACCCCAGATGCATGCACCCCTGCATCCCGCACTTGCAGTCTTCATAACCCACAGACAAAATCTTCTTGCTCCTGGCCACACTCTTTATGGGGCCATAACCGGAAGTAGGAGGCACTTGGATAATAGGCATACTAGAGTCTTTTGGAATTGATTGTGCAGGCAAGGCCAGCATCAAGTATATTTGGCTATAGTATGTGAAGGTTCAGGAAAGTATACATCTAAAGCAGGAGAGGGTGGATTATTCTGATCAGGAAGCATAGGAGGTTAGGATAACTGTACCCAGGGCCGGCCCTATGATGGGACCAGGTGCTACCATAAGTACCAGGCGGCACTTTTAGGAGGGCGGCATACTGACGCCCACCAGCCAGCCCATTCTGCCCGCTCTGCTGCCTGAGGACACTCGCAGAGGGGGGGGAGCAGTCAGTAAGGTGGCGCGCTGCTGTTGGTGGTGACTGGTGACACAGGAGCAAACGGGCATAACACTCAAAGCGGCAGGGGGAGCAGTCAGCTGGGCAGGCGCCGCTGCCTGTGAGGAGCCCGGTGTAGCAATAATTGATGCTGTTAGTGATGACACAGAAGTGGGCGGGCAGAACACTGGGGGGGGGCAGCAATCAGCGAATGAGCGGCAGGGGATCTAAGAGATGATGTCATCTCTCACCGCCCGCCCTGCATCAACGTCTGCAGTTCTGTCTTCACTGTGCAGCTGCAGGCAGCAAAGAGATTACAACCTCTCTGCTGCCTGCCTTTATTCTGGAACACATCAAGTGGCAATCCGCGAAGTGTGGCAAGTGACAATCCGCAAAGTGTGGCAAGTGACAATCCGCAACACGACGCAAGTGACCATCCGCAACGCGTGGCAGGTGACCATCCGCAAAGCGTGGCAGGTGACCATCCGCAAAGCGTGGCAGGTGACCATCCGCAACGCATGGCAGGTGACCATCCGCAACGTGTGGCAGGTGACCATCTGCAACGTGTGGCAGGTGACCATCTGCAACGTGTGGCAGGTGACCATCCGCAATGTGTGGCAGGTGACGTTGTGGCAAGTGGCAATCCGCAGCGTGTGGCAGGTGACGTGGCAAGTGACAAACTGCTACGTGTGGCATGTGATGTGGCAAATGACAACCCTCAACGTGTGGCAGGTGACGTAAGTGACCATCCGCAACATGTGAGAAGTGACAATCCGCAACGTGTGGCAGGTGACAACCCGCATCTGGTGGTGGGGCTGAAGCGCAACTGTAAGTAATGTGAATGGAAGTCAGGTAAATCTGTGGGTGTTGTCACAGACGGGAGATACATTTCTGCCTTGTTTAGACAATTCACCAATTACTATCAGGTGTCGGCTACAGAGGTAGCCAGAAAGGTTTAAGGACGTTGGATAGCTTCAGCTGTTCAGAATGAGGCAATTAAGGCCTCTATAAGTTATCCAGAGGATTACTACTGATTGCTGCATCCTGAGGCTTTTTGAGTAAGGGAGAGCAGTGAGCTGAGAAAGATTTCTGAAGGTGAGGTGGTGTTGATTTTTCTGTGTGATAAAAATCAAAAAGACTATTGTTTTTCTGCTGTATGACCAGCAGTGTCTGCCCAGCAGTAGGCTGTGCCAGACTCCATAGATAGGTTCCTGTGTTGTGAAGGTACAGTAGATGCCCCAAGTGGCCAGGGTTTATTTTATGTTTTTGTTTTGTTTATGCTGTTTGGATGCTTGCACCTCCAGCAATATGGAAGAATAAACCATAATCTTTGTTTTCAACCGTCCTCGGCTGCCTCTCTGTATAGTTCAGTGTGTAGTGAACCCACCCAGGGGGTAACACACACCCACTACCGAGCTAACCCCTTACACATGGTGGAGTGTCGCGGGCAGTTAAAGTAAACCCAAAATGGAGGAGTTACTGAAATAGCTGGCTATAGCAAATGCAAATCAACAGCAGACAAATGCAGGTTTGCAGCGGAGCCTTGCAGCTCAACAGCAGGCTCACCAAGAGAGCATTGCAGCTCAACAACAGGCTCACCAAAAGAGCATTGCAGGCTTGGAACAGAGACACCAGCAGCAAATGGACGCCATCGTAAAACCGCTTCAGAGACAGCAGACTGAGGCTGGGAGTCAGGCCAGTAACATACCGACTTTTCGGGTAAGCCACTTATTGCCAAAGATGACTGCAGATGATGACCCTGGGATGTTTTCGACCACGTTTGAGAGAACAGCGGAAAAAGAGAGTTGGCCTAAAGAACAGTGGGCTGGACTAGTGCCCCCCCCCCCCTATTATCTGGAGAAGCCCAAAAGGCATATTTTGATTTGGAGTTTGCAGATGCAAAAAACTATGATCGGTTAAAAGAGGAAATATTGGCACGTTTTGGTGTAACCCTGGATGTCTGTGCTCAGCCGGTCCACAATTGGAGTCATCAGCTGAGGAAGCCATCTCGGTCACAGATGTATGACCTCATCCATTTGGCTAGGAAATGGCTGCAGCCAGAAATTCTGTCCGGACCAAAAATGTTGGAGCGAGTAGTCATGAACAAATTTCTTAGGTCTTTTCCTAACACCCTGCAGAAATGGGTGAGCCATAGTGGGCCAGAAACCGCAGACAAACTAGTAGACCTGGTTGAAAGGTACCTAACAACAGAGAATTTGTCCTTTTTCCCCAGAGACGCACAGACTTTCCACCCCAAGACCAGACCCTCCCCACCTATAGATAAGACTGCATCAAGGGATGGGGGTGGAGAGAGGGACCAAAGAGCAACTAGAGGTATTATCGGGACTACTACTAATGTTTGGAGAGAGCGGCCTGGAAGACCCATCCCACAGAAGGTTGATTTGTTACTGTTGTCGGGAAGAGGGATATGTAGCAGCGATTTGCCCAGCGGGTGATAAAACCATGCAGTGTGACTTTCTGACAGAGAGACGACAGTCCCTTTTTGCAACCACATGCACTGCAGTAAAGGGGAATGAGAAACCTTTATGTAGAATGTGCTTAGATCAGAGCTGGGCAAACTACGGCGGACCTTTTAATCCGGCCCCCGGATAGCTGCACGTGTCATATACAGCGCTTCCCCCTTTTCCGGGCACCTTTTTAATTGACAGATCATCACCCATCTCAGGATTGGATGGATGATCTGTCTATCAAAGTTTCCCGGAAAAGGCGGAAGCGCTGTATATGACACACGCAGCTATTGGATTAAAAGTTTCCTGACCCGCGCTATTAACAGGCGGCGGCTCGGCTCCTCTCCTACACAGGTAGGATGTAATGTGTGTGGGGGGACACCCGGCTGCAATGTGTGGGGGGACACCCGGCTGCAATGTGGGGGACACACCCGGCTGCAATGTGGGGGACACACCCGGCTGCAATGTGGGGGGGACACCTGGCTGCAATGTGGGGGGGACACCCGGTTGCCATGTGGGGGGGGGGGACCCGGCTGCCGTGTGGGGGGGGGACCCGGCTGCCGTGTGGGGGGGACACCCAGCTGCAATGTGGGGGGGACACCCGGCTGCAATGTGGGAGGGACACTCCTGGCTGCAATGTGAGGGGGAAACCCGGCTGCCATGTGGGGGGGACACCCGGCTGCCATGTGGGGGGGGACACCCGGCTGCCGTGTGGGGGGGACACCCGGCTGCCATGTGGGGGGGACACCCGGCTGCCATGTGGGGGGGGACACCCGGCTGCCATGTGGGGGGGACACTCCTGGCTGCAGTGTGGGGGGACACTCCTGGCATGCAGTGTGGGGGGACACTCCTGGCTGCAATGTGGGGGGGACACTCCTGGCTGCAATGTGGGG
This sequence comes from Rana kukunoris, assembly GCA_029574335.1. Classification (NCBI taxonomy): domain Eukaryota; kingdom Metazoa; phylum Chordata; class Amphibia; order Anura; family Ranidae; genus Rana; species Rana kukunoris. The sequence continues at coordinate 224,231,782 of CM056059.1, read as the reverse complement.
GGGGACACTCCTGGCTGTAATGTGGGGGGGACACTCCTGGCTGCAATGTGGGGGGGACACTCCTGGCTGCAGTGTGGGTGGGGGGGAACACTCCTGGCTGCAGTGTGGGGGGGGAACACTCCTGGCTGCAGTGTGGGGGGGAACACTCCTGGCTGCAGTGTGGGGGGGGAACACTCCTGGCTGCAGTGTGGGGGGGGAACACTCCTGGCTGCAGTGTGGGGGGGAACACTCCTGGCTGCAGTGTGGGGGGGGGGAACACTCCTGGCTGCAGTGTGGGGGGGGACACCTGGGTGCAGTGTTGGGACGACGACACCTGGCTGCAGTGTGGGGGGACGACACCTGGCTGCAGTGTGGGGGGGGAACACCTGGCTGCAGTGTGGGGGGGGGACACCTGGCTGCCCTGTGGGGGGGAACACCTGGCTGCCCTGTGGGGGGGGGGGAACACCTGACTGCCCTGTGGGGGGGGGGGACACCTGGGTGCATTGTGTGGGGGAACACCTGGATGCACTGTGGGGGGGGAACACCTGACTGCACTGTGGGGGGGGGGGGAACACCTGGGTGCAATTGTGGGGGGGACTTTTGGCTGCAATTGTGAGGGAACTCTAGCTGCAAAATGGGGACACATGCTGCATTTTTGGGCACGGATAAAGTTGTTGTTAATATTTATTTTTATAACTTAAATCTGCATAAAACATTTAAGTGCCATTTCATGAGATTTATGAGGGCGTATCTAGGGGCGGGATTGGGGGCGGGGCATGGTAGGGGTTGGGTGGGGCAACTGGTGGCAAGTACGCCTTGAGGGGGGGGGGGGCTATATCAGTGCTGGGAGGCAGCCCATTAGTGCCAATATAAAAACCATGGTACAGCGCTGTGCATATGAGTATAAAAAAATAATAAATGAAATTAATAATATCCCCCCCCCTGTCCCCCTGTGCCATTTTATTTGTTGCTTACAGCCTGCAAGCAAAAAATAAAACGGCATTGGTGGAGGGGTGGGTGTTTGGGGGTAATCTATGCTACAAATCTGAGAACTGCTGCAGCTACATATGTGGGGGAACTGCTACCTAATATAGGGAAACTATGCTACAAATATGGGGGAACTATGCAACCAACCTAATACTTTGTTTTTGGTTGCATAGGCAGCCCTGGGTGCACGTGATTGGATCCTTGTCACAACAGGACTCTAGGTCTCAAAATGTCTGCTAAAAAGAGAAAGGTAGATGCTGAATGCAGAGTCTTCCAAAAGAATTGGACTGCTAAGTATTTATTTACCGAAATCAGAGGTAAAGCCGCATGTTTAGTTTGCGGGGAGCAGATCGCCGTTTTTAAGGACTACAATTTGAGTCGGCATTACGAGACAAAACATGCTGCAAAATATAAAAACTTGACTGACGCAGAAAGGGTGCAGACTTCGGAAGCTTTGCTAGCTAAGTTGCAAAAGCAGCAAGGCTGTTTTACAAAACTTCACGCAGCCAGGGATGCAGCAACCCAGAGCAGCTTTGTGATATCCCACAAAATCGCAAAATACAGTAAGCCGTTCTCAGAGGTGGAGTTTATCAAAGAGTGCTTGGTGGACTCTGCAGCACTAATATGCCCTGAAAAAAAAAGCATTTGAGCAAGTCCCGCTGTCCAGGCAAACCGTGACTAGAAGGATCGAGGACATTGCGGGGAATTTGGAGCTTCAGCTGCAACGTGAAGTGGCACGTTTCGACTTTTTCTCCTTGGCTTTGGACGAAAGCTGTGATGTCCACGACACAGCCCAGTTACTTGTATTCGTCTGCGGAATAGCCCCCGAGTTCAAGATTACGGAGGAGCTGGCAGCAATGCGGTCGATGAAAGGAACGACGACAGGGAGTGATCTGTTCACGGAGGTAAATGAGTGCATGGACAGGCTGGGACTGAAATGGGACAGACTGACAGGCGTCACAACGGACAGATGTCCAAATCTCACCGGAAAAAATGTCGGACTTTTGAAACATATGCAAGATAAAGTGACTGAAATCGACATGGATCAGAAACTGGTATTTTTGCATTGTATTCTACACCAACATGTGTTATGCAAATCAGTGCTAAAAATTGACCATGTCATTGATGTTGTTACTAAAATAGTGAACTTCATCAGGGCAAGAGCATTGAAGCACAGACAGTTTGTCGCACTATTGGAGGAGCATGAGACCGAGCATCGTGACATCGGCTACCACACAGCTGTCAGATGGCTCAGTCTGGGAAAAGTGCTAAAAAGAGTCTGGGACCTGAAAGCAGAGATTCGGGAGTATTGTGAGAAGAAAGGCAAAGACTTCCCTGAGCTCTCAGATGAGGACTGGATGGCAGATTTTGCATTTTCTGTTGATGTGACTGCACAGATGAATGAACTGAACACCAAACTGCAAGGCAAGGGCCTTTTTGTTCATGAAATGCACAGCATGGTGAAGGCTTTCATGACAAAGTTACAGTTTCTTTCAAGACAACTGGAGAGCAACAATATAACTCACATGCAAACCCTGAAAGAAGTCACACCACCAGCTGATCACCTCCGCAGGTACTCATCCATGTTGGGAGCATTGCATGGTGAGTTTTCAAGGCGATTTGAAGATCTCAGACAAATCGAAGACAAAATGTGCCTGATTTCCTCTCCCTTTACCTGCAGTGTGAATAATGCACCCAGTGATGTTCAACTGGAACTCATCGACCTGCAGTCTGATGCAGTACTGGCAGAGCACTTTAAGTCAAGATCTCTGCTAGATTTCTACTCTTCTCTCAAAGAGGAGAACTTTCCAAACATGAGGAGACGTGCTCAGAAGATGTTGGTTCTCTTTGGCTCTACATACGTATGTGAACAAACATTTTCAATGATAAAGTTCACGAAATCCAGGTATAGATCCTCTCTCACTGATGATCATCGGTCAGCTGTGCTTCGCATCTCCACCTCAGACATTCAACCTGACTTTGATGCACTTGTTAAAGCCCAGCAGAGACTAGATTTCTCTCACTGAACAAGAAAAGAGAACTTAAAACACCAAAGACTACAAATGTTGTTAGTAGTGAAATGTTGTTAGTAGTGATGTTTAGTGACAGTTCAATATGATGTATCTTGCTTAAAGGGGTAGTTAACTGAAAAACATTTTCTTTTAAACATTGGGGGAGATTTATCAAAACCTGTCCAGAGGAAAAGTTGCTGAGTTGCCCATAGCAACCAATCATATTGCATCTTTCAGTTTTGAAAAGGCCTCTGAGAACTGAAAGAAGCAATCCGATTGGTTGCTATGGGCAACTCAACAATGTTTCCTCTGGACGGGTTTTGATAAATGTCCCCCATTTTCTTTTCAACTGGTGACAGAAAGTTAGACAGATTTGTAAATTACTTCTATAAAAAATCTTGATCCTTCCAGTACTTTTTAGCCACTTTAGTGGCTGCATACTACTGAGGAAATCCCTTTCTTTCTTGGTTTGTGTGATTTGTTGTCCACAGTGTTCTCTGCTGACACCTTATTTAGGAGCTGTCCACAGCACCAATGGTTTGCTATGGAGATTTTCTCCTGCTCATGCAGTTCCTAAAATGGACAGAGGTGTCAGCAGAGAGCACTGTGGACAACGCATCACGCAAATCAAGAAAGAAAGGGATTTCCTCAGTAGTATACAGCCGCTAAAAAGTTCTGGAAGGATTAAGATTTTTTAATAGAAGAAATTTACAAATCCGTCTAACTTTCTGTCACCAGTTGAAAATAAATATTTTCCAGTTGACTACCCCTTTAAGATTTGGAGTGTCTTTGCATTATGTCTTGAGAATGCAAAGAACCTCTTTCCAACAGTAAATGAAACTCAAAATGTGTTTGAGTGAACGTGATTGGAAATTTTCACTAATATGAGTCACAAATAGTGAAAAATGTTCATTGTTTTGGGAAATTTTGTTTAATAAATTAAAAAAAAATTCTTGTAAGGCAACCTCACTTTTTCATTGTTTAACTATATAACAAGTACTCGTACCAATTGTCCAACAATGATATTTACTGCTTTTTATAAAGAAATACAATTGATTTTTAATGCAGTATTGAGTTTAGCCTTTTGGCCCGGCCCTCCAAAATATTTTTAGTTTCTCATGTGGCCCCATCGAAAAAATAATTGCCCACCCCTGGCTTAGATGGTAAAGATGTTGTGGTATTGTTGGATTCAGGTAGCCTGGTCACCTTAGTGAAAAGTGATCTAGTGGTGGGAAAAACCTTACATCCTAGGAAAATGGCTGTTTGTGTACATGGGGACACTCGAGAATATCCGGTAAAGACGGTTTCCTTTGAAACCTCCCTCGGTAACTTGTGTCACCAAGTGGGTTTAGTTCCCAAACTGCCACATGTCGCTATTGTGGGAAGGGATTTTCCAAAGTTCTGGGAACTCTGGGATTGCCCAGATTCCCCAGTAGATGGTTCTTCTGAGCCTGAAACATCTACTCCAGAATCCTCTAACTGTGAGGATTCTCCTAAGTTTCCGTTCTCAGTCTTAGCAGGGGAAACACCAGTCCCTAGGGAGGAGCCTGCTACCTCAGAAGAGGAACAGCGGCCAATAGGGTTTGATGACCTCGAGGTGCACAGAGAAAATGTTATCACTGAGCAATTGAGGGACCCCACATTGCTAAGAGCCCGGGAGAATGTAGTGAAGATAGATGTGGAAGATGTGGAGTTAGTTAACCCTGACGAGAAGGTTGCCCTCCCTTACTTCATTATTGAAAGGGACCTGTTATATTGAGTGTCACAGAGGATAGAGGACACCATTGAACATCTGTTAGTGCCTAAACCGTACTGCAAGGTGGTTTTGGAACAGGCCCATGGGCACATTCTTAGGGGACATTTGGGAGCAGAAAAAACCCTGGGAGAGAATCATCCAGAGGTTTTATTGGCCTGGGATCACTAAGGAAGTGGAATTGTACTGCTCTTCCTGTCCAGTGTGTCAGATTACTGCACCCATGCCACATTTTCGCAGTCCGTTGGTACCCCTGCCCATTATCGAGGTCCCTTTTGAGAGGATCGCCATGGACTTGGTTGGCCCCTTACTGAAGTCCACTAGAGGGCACCAGAACATCTTGGTAATAATGGACTATGCCACCCATTACCCAGAAGCAATTTCTCTCCGAAACACCTCTGCTAAAACCATTGCCAAAGATTTATTTCAGGTTTTCAGCCGTGTGGGTCTTCCTAAAGAAGTCCTAACTGACCAGGGCACCCCGTTTATGTCTCGGGTGACCAGAGAACTTTGTAAACTCCTAAAAGTGACCCAATTACGTACATCAGTATATCACCCTCAAACAGACGGGTTAGTGGAAAGGTTTAATAAAACTTTAAAACAAATGTTGAGGAAGGTGGTGGATAAAGACGGAAAGAATTGGGATTATCTGCTCCCTTATCTGATGTTTGTCATAAGAGAGGTTCCCCAATCGTCCACAGGGTTCTCTCCATTTGAGCTACTGTTTGGGAGGCACCCCCGGGGCCTACTGGACATTGCCAGGGAAACATGGGACAGTGAGTGTTCCCCTCATCGAAGTGTGATTGAACATGTGGCACAAATGCAAGATAGAATTGCCCAAGTGATGCCGATTGTGAAGGTACATTTAGCCCAAGCCCAGTTGGTTCAACAAAGGATTTACAATCGTGGGGCCCAGGTCCGTTACTTTGCACCTGGTGATAGGGTGTTGGTGCTGGTCCCCACGGTCGAAAGTAAATTCCTAGCCAAATGGCAGGGTCCCTATGAAGTGTTGGAGAAAATGGGGGTGGTGAATTACAAAATTAGCCAACCGGGAAGACGAAAACCTGAGCAGCTCTATCACATGAACTTGTTGAAACCATGGTAGGATAGAGAGTCCTTGGTCGCTAAGACTACCCGATTTTCTGCTCCATTTAACCTGGCTGTCCCTGAAGTTGGGATAGCGGAGACTCTGTCCAAAACTCAGCAACAGGAGGTTAAAGAATTTGTGCTCCGTAATAGGGAGAAGCTTTCAGACCGCCCAGGTTGGGTCTCCGGAGTTGAACATGACATTATCACCACACCAGGGAATAAGGTCAAGTTAAAGCCTTATAGAATTCCAGAAGCCCGGCGAGAGGCAATTCGCCAGGAAGTAAAAAAAATGCTTGAGCTGGGCGTGATAGAAGAGTCAAATAGTGATTGGTCCAGTCCCATTGTCTTAGTGCCCAAACCAGATGGAAGTTTGACACCTATCCTATGCCCCGCATAGATCAACTGATTGATCACCTAGGCACTGCCCGGTACATGACGACGTTAGACCTGACCAAGGGTTATTGGCAAATTGCTCTCTCTGAGTCGGCCAGGGAAAAAACAGCATTTGTAACTCCAGACGGATCTTTCCAATATCGGAGGATGCCTTTTGGGTTACAGAATGCTCCCGCCACATTTCAACGCACCATGGATAAGACCCTTCGGCCTCATTGAGCCTATGCTGCTGCATACCTCAATGACGTTGTCATCCACAGTGAGGATTGGGACTCACACTTACCAAAAGTTCAGGCTGTGTTGGATTCCATTTGGAATGCCGGGTTTACAACCAATCCCAAAAAATTTACCCTTGAGCTAGAAGAGGCGAAGTATCTGGGGTATACCATTGGAAGAGGTCTAATCAAGCCCCAAATAAACAAAGTTGAGGCTATTCAGGATTGGCCACGTTCCACCAACAAGAAACAGGTTTGTGCATTTTTGGGGATCACAGGTTATTATCGCCGCTTTATCACCCATTTTGCCTCACAGGCTACTCCCCTGACCAATTTAACCAAATGGAAGGAGTCTGTCATGACCAAATGGACTCCCGAAGCAGAAACAGCTTTTCAGGCTTTAAAACAGGCCTTATATAGTCAGCCAGTTTTAAATTCACCTGATTTTTCACAAGACTTTGTGGTTCAGACAGATGCGTTAAAAGTGGGGTTAGGAGCTGTACTGTCCCAGATTATCAAGGGGGAGGAACACCCTGTTATGTACTTCAGCCGATGGCCCATGAGGAGAATTATGCCACCATTGAGAAAGAGTGTTTGGCGGTGAAATGGGCTTTGGATTCTCTCCGGTACTACCTCGTGGGTAGACAGTTTGAACTGGTGACGGATCAAGCCCCATTGAAGTGGATGGCACAGAACAAGGAGACCAATAGGAGAACAAATGGGTGGTTCCTGGCCCTCCAGGAATTTAGTTTTGTGGTAATGCATCGCCCCGGTGTTAGAATGGGGAATGCAGATGGGTTGTCCTGAGTGCATGCGTGTCTGGCAACCTGTGTCCCAACCCTAGGGTTGAAACAAGAGGTGGGGGTATGTGACAGGAAGTCAGGTAAATCTGTGGGTGTTGTCACAGACGGGAGATACAGTTCTGCCTTGTTTAGACAATTCAACAATTACTATCAGGTGTCGGCTCCAGAGGTAGCCAGAAAGGTTTGAGGACGTTGGATAGCTTCAGCTGTTCAGAATGAGGCAATTAAGGCCTCTATAAATTATCCAGAGGATTACTACTGCTTCCTGAGGCTTTTTGAGTTAAGGAGAGCAGTGAGCTGAGAAAGATTTCTGAAGACTATTGTTTTTCTGCTGTATGACCAGCAGTGTCTGCCCAGCAACAAAAAAACGACAATTTAAAAAAATATTTATATTTTTTACTTTATCCCAAAAATGTATTAAAAAAAAAAAGTTTAGGCCAATATGTATTCTTCTACATACTTTTGGTACCAAAATAAACACAATTAGCATTCATTGATTAGTTTGCGCAAAAATACATTGTGGCCGCTGGCAATGCTCAGGTCCCTTTAGGCCTCGTACACACGATCAAATCTGTCTGCTGGAAACGGTCTGCTAGACCGTTTCAGCAGACAGATTTGATCGCGTGTACGGGCAAACAGACGGATTTGACCATCCGACAGATTGGAAAGCATGCTTACCAATCTGTCGGCTGGGAACCCGTCCGCCCGACATGTCTGCTGGTTAGTACGCTAACCAGCAGACATGTCTTCTCGCACACACGCCGAATGGTTTCCACACATGCGCGGAAGTGTTTTACTTCCTGGTGCGGTGACGTGGCGGCGTCAACCGTCACCGCCACGTCACCGCGCCATCTGGCGGCGGGGATTTTGGTTTGATCGTGTGTACACGATCAAACCAATATGTCCCCAGCAGACAGATTTGTTCAAATCAGTCGGCCCGACCGATTTGAGCAAATCTGTCTGCTCGTGTGTATGGGGCCTTATACTCCCGGATACATGTATAGAGCCCTGACAGGTCCATTTATACGCCTATATGCATGTATAGAGCCTATGACAGGTCCTCTTTATACATCTATAGAGCCATGACGGGCCCTTGTTGTACTCCTTTATACATGTATAGAGCCATGCCAGGTCCTCTTTATATTCCTTTACATGTAAAGAGTCATGACAGGTCCTCTATATACATGTATAGAGCCATGACAGTTTCTCTTTATACTCCTATATACATGTATAGAGCCATGACAGTTTCTCTTTATACTCCTATATACATGTGAAGTGCCATGACGGGTCCTCCTTATACTCCTATATACACATGTATAGAGACATGACAGGTCTCCTATATACTCCTATATACATGTAGACCGCCATGTTCGGTCCTCTTTTTATATTTCTATATACATGTATAGAGCCATGACACGTCCTTTTACACTCCTTTATACATGTATAGAGCCATGACGTGTCCCCTTTAGTTATTATGATCTAAAATAATAAATGTGGGGGCCTTTTGGTGGGCGTTATTTTTTTGGGGGGGGCAGCATTTCATTCTTGGTCCCAGGCAGCACAATGTCTTGGGCCGGCACTGACTGTACCTAATATGAATGAAATTTCAGGTTTTTTTTTAAAGATTTTTATTATTAATACAAGATGTACATAGTAAAGTGAAACATACTGTATGTTTACTGTCCCTTTAATGTTATCCCACATGTTTTTTTTTTTTCCTGCAGGATCAAAGATAAATGTCCTGGCACTCAGCCATCCAATCAGAGCCAAGAAGCTAATCTCAACTCCTCTGTAAGTCAGCATTCACTGAACTTTACTAAATTGCATTACTTTTATTATTTTCTTTAATCTGTTACTTTATATGACTTTTACTGTTCTTTATGAACATTCTACCATTTCTTATCAGTGTTTGTAGTGGAAGATTATTCATTACTAATATTACTTTGTACAATTATTTCCAAGAATCATTCCACTAAAATATAGAATTGTGAGTGTTCAAAGGTATCCACATTGACAAAGTTGTTTGCAGGTATCTAAATGTCTACCATCCAGTACTATCTGGGAAGATTACGGTATATATTATCAAAAACTGGGCCATGGCCAGGAGAAATTCTCAACAAACTATTAAAGCCTTGTACACACTACTATTTTTTTTTTTTCATTCAACCCAGCGAGTTGAACAAAACAAAACTCACAGCTCAATGCAATGTTAGTACAGCAATTTCCTCTGCTGTGCTATTGTGTTCTGACAGCGGGATAGCCCCCTGCCAGAGCACTCCAGTCAGCACTGATCGGGAACTGGTCGGCAGACGGTTTGTCGGTCATGCATGGCCGGCTTCAGTCTGACCGGCTACCATACACACGGGCCAAATGTTGGCCGGTTTCTATTGAACCAGCTGAAATCGCCCGACAATCGGCCCATGTTTACTAGGCTTTAGTCAAACAACTGTGTATTTTTAAAGCCATTTTGGATACAGCATGAAGTGTTTTTTTTTCTGCTATCTGTATCCTATTGAGATTTTCCTTAATTTCTTATTCTGTCGACACAATAGACAGTAAGAAGAAATCTTTCCAAGTGAAAGAAATCCCCCTTTTTTGGCACTGGAACAAGTTTCCCCATTGAAAGACTTTGCTGCTTGTGTTGGAGACAATGGTCTCCATAATAAAGAGAAAGTGAATCTTCCCAGTGGGGACATAGATAGCAATACAACCTATATACAGTCCAAAGAGAATGCAAAATAAATGGTTTTATGATATATATCAGGGATCCTCAAACTACGGCCCTCCAGCTGTTGCGGAACTACAAATACCATGAGGCATTGTAAAACTCTGATGTTCACAGACATGATTAGGCATGATGGGAATTGTAGTTCCTGAACACCTGGAGGGCCGTAGTTTGAAGACCCATGATATATATGATTTAATGAAATGATGGTAATTTGGATGTTTGATTGGTGCTCTTATTGGACTGTATATATGTAAATTCTCAGCTCTGGGTTTTCTTCCCATTTCTAGGAGGTGTCTCTTTTTTGTAGAGCGTTGCCAAACCAGAGTTAAGCCCTGTACACACGATCGGTTGTCCGATGAAAACAGACCGATGGACTGTTTTCATCGGACTAATCGATCGCGTGTGGGCCCCATCGGTTTGTTTTCCATCAGTGGAATGTGTAGGCAAAACTGATGAAAATCAGCTTCATTGGATTTTGACGAAAAAAATCCATCGGATTAGATTCCATCAGATATCCGATCGTGTGTACAGGGCTTTAGTGTGCCCAGTGATAATCTGTATTTAGCGCCTCAATTTTACTTGAACAATTGGCCTCAGGGGATTTACCCTTCCCCACTCTATCCAAAAACAAAAAAGTTTCAGCTCTAGATTCACTTTAAATCATAATATGTTCTCAGTTTAGCTTAGCTCTGTGAGTTTCATACATGTCTCGTATTCCCTTTCTTTCAGACAGATCAAGCAGGCTTCTCGTGTCTTTGTTTGGCAAAGAGATGCATAATTAAAGATTTAGGATTACATGTTGCAAAAAACACTAGGTTACCAGTGACCAACTAAGTTTTTTTAATATTCTCAAACAATACTAGAATAAAATATAAAATGATCTTGGCACATAGACTGTGTCCAATATATGTATATGTATGAATAAATGAAGTCTATCTCTAAACTATCCGTTTTTCTATATACAGTGCCTTGCAAAAGTAATCACCCCTTGGCATTTTTCATTGTTTTGTTGCCTCACAACCTGGAATTAATGGATTGTTTGAGGATTTGCATCATATATGTAGTGCCCCCTTACTTTCAGTATGGGCACTACGCTAAAGTTAGTGGGGAGTGAGAGAGTTATGTTGCTCTCACTCCTAATTTCGTTAAATTTGGGCTGCGGTCATTTTAGAGCTGTCCTGTGGGTCAGCCTGCACTCCGGGGGTGTCAATCTCACCCCCGGACGACAGATGGCGTCAGAGGGATCTAACAGAGCCACTTTTCCCCAGCAACCAATTGGAGGGGTTTTCCTTTGCGGGGCATGCTGGGGAGGGGTATATCTGTGGCAGGCGCCATTTTTCAGGGTTCTTCGCGGGTTCCTGGTTCCAGGTGTGGCTCCCACCTTCGGGGTGTGCGCATCCAACAGACCCCGGCGATATGGCCTACCAGGCCGGGGTCAAAGAGTTACGCGGAGTTCCTGGCGGATGCTGCCGAGGGGCCCCAGTGACTTCCTGGGCCCCCTCACCACTAAGAGAGAGATCCTAGGCCGCTGGCTGTGCGGTGGGGATTTCGGCTCGAAGCGAACCCGGAGGCAGGTTGTCTGAGAGACTTGAATGAACCATCGGGGATCTAGTGACCATTACACTGACAGGTACACTTCAACTGTCAATCGGTCACCCAATTGTGATTGACTGGAAGGATTTGCTCTGCTGTTCACATTGTCAGCATAGAGCCTGTGCCAGAGGCCTCATCTGGCATCTTAAATCCAATCAGAGCCAGGTTCACAGCAAGGACCTGTTCTTTCCAGCAACCTTAAAGTAGAACTCTGGCTGCCAGGCTTGTGGCAGAAGTCTGTCCGGGGATCACTTCACCCACCCTGGCTATAGTGGCGACAAAATATATTGTTACTGAGAGCAGGCTTGCTCTTCCTGTTCATCCAAGCCTGATACCGCAAGGTTTTCTCTACTTCATCAACCTGTCCCATCTACCTCCTGTTGATGTTGGTCATGTTGGACCCAAGAAATAAAGCATTTGGAAAACCTTGTCTACTGGCTGGACATTCGCTTATTGCTCTGCTCACTGACTTCGCCCCTAGACAACGCTGAAAGGTAACTTAATACACCGATCCCAAATCAACCAGCGGCTCCCGAGGGAGTATCGCTCCATATAATTTACAGAACATGCCCTCAACTTTGAAGATTTTTTTTTTTTTTATTTGTGAAGCAAACAACAAATAGGACAATATAACAGAAAAAGTCAATGTGCATAACTATTCACCCCCCCCCCCTATAATACTTTTTAGAGCCACCTTTTGCGGCTATCACAGCTCCAAGTGACTTTGGATAAGTATCTATGAGCTTGTTACATCTTACCACTGGGATTTGTGCCCATTTCTCTCTGCAAAACTGCTCCAGCCCCTTCAAGTTGGATGGTTTGCGCTTGTGAACAGCAATCTTTAGGTCTGAGCACAGATTTTCTATTGAATTGAGGTCTGGGCTTTGACTAGTCCATTCCAACACATTTAAATGTTTCCCCTTTAACCATCAAATGTTGCTTTAGCAGTGTGTTTGGGTGTTTGTGTGTTTTGATTGTCCTGCTGGAAGGTGAACCTCCGTCCTAGCCTCAAATCGCACACAGAGTAGTACAGGTTTTGCTCAAGAATATCCCTGTATTTAGCACCATCCATCTTTCCCTCAACTCTGACCAGTTTCCCAGTCCCGACTGCTGAAAACATCCCCACAGCATGATGCTGCCACCACCATGTTTCACTGTGGGGATGGTGTTCTTTGGATGATGTAATGTGTTGGGTTTGCACCAGACATAGCATTTTCTTTGATGGCCAAAAAGTTAAATTCTAGGCTCATCAGACCAGAGAACCCTTCCTCCATACATTTTGGGGGTCTCCCACGTGCCTTTTCACAAACTCAAAACGTGCCATTTTGTTTTTTGCTGAAAGTAATAGCTTTCTTCTGGCCACTCTTCCATAAAGTCCAACTCTAATGCCGCGTACACACGATCATTTTTTGTGATGAAAAAAAAAAGACGTTTTCTGTGAAGTAAAAAACGACGTTTTTGAAACGTCACTTTTCAAAGACGATGTTGCATACACACCATCGTTTTTTTTCACAAAAAGCGAGGTTACGTTCACCACTCTTTTCCATTGAAGCTCGCTTCATAACTAGCTTCTGGGCATGCGCGGGTTGAAAAACGTCGTTTTAAAGACGTTTTTGCTACACACGGTGACTTTTTGTGAAACAAAAAACGACGTTTTGAAAAACGACACAAAAAATTCAAGCATGTTGGAATTTTTTTTTGGTAGTTTTTTTGAAGACAAAAAAACGACGTTTTGCCCACACACGATCAATTTAAATGTGTGTACGCGGCATTAGGAGCGTACAGGTTATTGTCGTCCTATGTACAAACATACTTGTTTGGAGAGTTCATTGGTCTTCATGACAGTGTTTGGTTAGTGGTGCCTCTTAAATTAGGTGTTGCAGCCTCTGGGGCTTTGTGACCCAGATTAAAAAAACATTGAACTAAAGGCTGTAATGTAACAAAACAGGTAAAAAGCCAAGAGGGGTGAATACTTTTGCACGGCACTGTATCTTTCCTATTTTTGTGAGATTTGTGAGATTTTATAGAATGTCTGAAATCAGTACAATATAATATATATTTTAATGATGTAACTTTTTAGTATAGTAGGTGACATAAATTTTAGTAGGGATTGAACATGTGATCAGATACCAATACATAGTCCACTGTTTACGTTTCTATTATGTTTCATGACTCCCATAAACTATGTGTTGCTTGTTTTATTAAGACAAAAACTCTTGTTTCACTGCCCTTTGTGTAGACTCTGAGTGAGAATTTGGAGCAAGATAAAGACTCCTTGAACCAGAAGATCACTGAACTCCTTGACCATCTTGTACGGGCACAAAGTACCATCTGTGCCCTGGAGAAACTCAATGTAAGATCTTTTCTTTAGCTCATATAACTGTAAATAATTTCACAGGTTAGAAAAAGTATATAAATTGTACCTTGATTTTCTTAGTTTTTTTTTTTTACAATTACCTGTATTAGAATATGGAGGTACGGTATTCTTTTTCATTTGGTGCAGAGATCATAGTTGTGTGCAGCCTATTGCATTAGGGTGTGCACCCCAAAACTTAAAAGCTTTTTTTTCTGTAGCCTCATTTGTAGTGGACAGTGAATGCATGGAAAGTGATCTGTGCTGCACGGCTTCCTGTTCATTCAGAAACTGAAGCATAGCATACACCGTTTACTATGCTTCAGTTATGAATGAACACAGGGAGTGAGTGTATTCATTTAGAAAAGGAAAGGGCCGGTAAAATACATAATTACTAGTATCTTCCCTCACTCCCCATTCTGAAACCTCCCCCTCGCAGCAGCTGCGGGGAGGCATTAAATGGGGGGAAGCCTGGCCAGGAGGGGGAATCAGCATTGCACATAATGATTAGTGTGTGCCCAGGCACACCTGGCACACCCCATGCGCACGCCTATGGCAAAGATCCATTCTAGTGAGGTAAGGCAGGACACATTAATGTGTGTGATGAAAACTTTTTTAATAGGGCTGTGCAAATTAACTTTTAATTGATCGATTAATCTTTAATTTTTTTGATCGATTAAAATTCTTTTGATTGGTACTCACCTCTCTGCTGGCTTCTGGGCCTTCAGGGAGTACCATTCGGAGATCCGGTAACTTCACGGACACCGGCGGGGCTTGCCGTGTCCATCTGAAAGGCTCCTTTGCTGTGCCTTCATATCTGTATGCCGGCGGGACCTTACTATCTGCCACACGCAAGGCATGTTACACTTCCCTCTATCACTTCCCTCCATCAACCTGGGATTCTACAACCATCCACTGGGAGTTGTGATAGTTCCCTTCACGGGACAGCTACATGCCAATGGACTGATATTAACCTCTCCTCATCTGGATTCAGCAGTGGCATCTTTGTACACATTTTTATACCAGTATCATACTTAGCTACATGTTTTTATGACTGCGTTTGCCCCGTTTGGTATTACTCGCACCATTTTTACAGTTTATGTAGCTACTTAGATTTTATCTCCAGTGCAATATTTATTTGGTTACCTACTTAAAGACTCTAAGGCAGCGTACACACGATCAATCCAAACTGATGAAAACGGACTGAAGTCCAGTTTCATCGGTCCAAATCAACTGTGTGTATGGCCCATCAGTCTGTTGTCCTTCAGTCCAAAGTTTGCTTTTAAATCGGACTGATGGACGCCTGACCATCGGTCCAAACCGATCGTTAGTACGCAAAAGCATCGGTTCAAAAACCCGCGCATGCTCAGAATCAAGTCGACGCATGCTTGGAAGCATTGAACTTCATTTTTTCAGCACATCGTTGTGTTTTACGTCACTGCGTTCTGACAAGATCGGTTTTTGAACTGATGGTGTGTACGCACATCAGACCATCAGTCTGTGAACCAATAAAAATTAACTTCAGTCCGTTTTCATCAGTTTGGAATGATCGTGTGTAGGGTTGTCCCGATACCGATACCAGTATCGGTATCGGGACCGATACCGAGTATTTGCGGGAGTACTTGTACTCCCGCAAATACCCCCGATGCCTAAAAAAAATACTCCCCCCCATCTGCCGCCGCATCGAACCTACCGCATCGAAACCTGCCGCCGCATGGGTTAAACAGCGTGTGGGAACATCACAGCTTTCATTTGAATAGCTGTAGTGTTCCCGCTGTGTATAGACACTCCCCCTTGCTCGGGATTGGATGGGTGATCATGATCTGTCCAATCCCGAGCAAGGGGGAGTGTCTATACGCGTGGGCAAAACAGCTATTCAAATGAATGCTGTGATGTTCTCCGTGCAGCGGCGGCGGCTTTCAGTGGCTAGGTAAGGGGGACATGGCTGGAGGGACATAGCTGGAGGGACATGGCTGCGGGGACATGGCTGCATATGTGGGGGACATGGCTGGAGGGACATGGGTGTATATGTGGGGGACATGGCTGCATATGTGGGGAAATGGCTGCATTTGGGGACACATTTAAAAAAAGTATCGGTATTCGGTATTGGCGACTACTTGAAAAAAGGATCGGTACTTGTACTCGGTCCTAAAAAAAGTGGTATCGGGACAACCCTAATCGTGTGTACACGGCCTAAAAGTTTTAATGCGATTCCCATCCAGCGCTGCCTTTGTGTGTTTTTTGTATCCTGCTATCCATTTTTTCAATGGTTGGAAGCTGCACTGGGAATCAGCCTGCAAGGAGATCAGCTAAAAGTAGTTGAATCTGTGTGTGCGCGTTATTAATCAAAATTAGTCGATTAATCGATTAAAAAACAAACGGTTAATCAAACACAAAACTTTTGATCAGTAACAGCCCTATTTTTTTTATTTATATTGCACCATTCAAACATCCCACAAAATTTCTCTTTTACTGGTTAGCAAATAGAGCAATAGGAAGGCTCAAACACTTTCCTTTCTTGGAGAAATCTTGCTCAAGCCTCTTCCAGTTGTCACATCAGACATAAGTCATGTGCAGTTTTTATTAGACCAGGGTACCCCCGTTTTTTCAGCAGAGGAGTAGAAAATACAGTGCATAGCTATTCAGCATTATACATAGCACTCGTAGAAGAAACGCCTCAAAAAGGGACAAATAACACAACAACCAGGAGAGAGATGAAGAAAAAACAAAATGCAGACGCAGGGAGATTCTCTCAGGGCGGGTCCTCACAACGATGCCACTCCTCCCAGATCGCATCATGCATTTCCAATCTATCCTGCACCTGGCTGTCATTTTTTCCATAGCTCAACATCCTTAATCCTGGCATACAGGTCAGTTTGAGAGGGGGGGAAGCGCTTCCAATGGAGGGCACTAGGCACCTTGCGGCCGTCAGTACATGCCTGAGCAGTTTTTTGGAGTTTTGGGGATTTGGAGAAATCTTGCTCAAGCCTCTGGGGCAGGTCCAGTAAATATGATATAAGGTACCCTTGGTCCCTGGCAGCGCCAGCACCTGTCTGAGCTGGATGGATAGATAGCATGGAGAACATCCGGTGTCATATACCAAAAATACAGTATTTTATAGGCATTCTCCTTGTACAGTGTACAGAGGGAGGTCATGTGATTTCTAAGGGCAGGGTCAGAGTTCAGAATGCCAGTTCCTGCAAAATATATAACATCTCCTGTACTGAAAAACATCCCTTACAGTTCTATTGTAGCAGACCATCAACACTCTTATATGCTTCCCACACTTATTACCAATATAATTCTTAAAGTGTTTGTAACACTAAAAAAAAATAAAAAAATAGGATCCTGTTTCTTTAAGGTAGGAATAACAGCACAGTGCTTGTGCTGTGCAATTCTTCTATTCGTAACTTGTAATAAACCCGGTTGATCCTGCCAGTTCCTGAGTCCCACTGCCTCTGCTGACCATGATAATCATGGCTGCTGAGCCCTGATTATTGTGGTCAGTTTACGTGCCTCATCATCTGCAGCTCTCCTGTCCTCCTTTGACAGTCCCCCCCCCCCTCCCTGTCAGCATGAGAGCGTTTCCTCCCACGCCCCTCCACCCTCAAATACACTGCATAATGCAACACATTTAAATGTATCCAATGCAGATATGCAGCCATTAGCAAAACTGTATGTGTTTGTTAGAAATTAAAAAGCAAAATACTGTTTCTGACACCGCAGCTGTGCGGTCACGTGATCACTCTGTGCTGGCCAACCTCCATCTATGGAGAGAAGCGGTAGGGGTGGAAATTCTCCTCTGCAGGCTGGTGGACTGGTGGCCCCCTCCTGCTTCTCTCCCTAGATTGCGGCCAGCCAGCACAGTGGGATCACGTGACCACGTAGCTGTGGTACAGAAACGGTATTTGGCCTAAGGACTGGTCATACAATTTTTGTCTATAGATTTCCTTTAGATTTACCTAAACCATATAATATGAGGTCAAATCTAAACACTTTCAATGTGTATGCAATCAGGCAGGCCATTGTACTACACAGTTGAAGGTAATTCTAAATTGTATGGTGTATGGCCAGCTTAACAAACACATACAGTTATGTTACTGGCTGCATATCTGCATTAGATGCATGTAAAGACTTTACAAACACTTTTTAACAATCATTTTTATTTCGTTATGTAAGAACATTACAAATAAAATTGCTGTAAATGTTACTCAACAATAATAATAATAAAAATATTTTAACTATATAGGCATTTAACATAGAGTTGTTCAGTTGACCTGGACCTGCCTATCCCTAATGGGTTCATACTGTAGGCCTGGGAGGTCACCAAGTGAATTTATACTTCAGCCTAATTGAACTATAACTAGAGAAGGAATATCAGAAGGGGAAAGACATAAAATAAATAAAAAAATAAATAGGCTAAGCTAAAATAATGATCTACACTGACATAATGCTTAAATGGTTGACCATAAATCTCAAACTAAGAATAATGCCGCGTACACACGATCACTTTGTGTGGTGTAAAAAAAACGTTGTTTTATCTCATGAAACAAAACAACGTTTTTTAAACTTCATTTTAAAAAACGACGTTGCCTAAACACCATAGTTTTCTAAAAAAGGCTCTTGCAAAGCGTGGTTACGTACACCACGTTCGACGGCACTCTGTTCCATTCAAGCTCGCGTCATAATTTGCTTCTGAGCATGCGCGGGTTTAAAAACTTTATTTTAAACGTCGTTTTAGCCCACACACGATCATTTTTTATGACACAAAAAATGACATTTTTCAGAAGACATAAAACAACGTTTTGCCCACACACGATAATTTTAGATAACATTTTTTAAAACGTTGTTTTATTTCATCACAAAAAAAATACCGTGTGTACGCATTAGGGTTAGAATTTACATTCCTTTAAATAATTAGAGCCTCTGGGGTGGGATAACCAGTTGTTCCATTTCTTTCTAAAGGTGGCGTGGAATCGTTTTTGTAAGCTAGTAACAATTCGAATTGTGCTTGGGTATTTAATCTGAATATGACCATAGATAGATTAGGTGCTTACCTAGATCGACTTTACAAACACTTTAAATCAGTGGAGTGCTGCTTATTCTACTGCTTAATTATTACCACGTAAAAAAATAAATCAACTCCACTGTTCCAAAACTTAAAATAACCCAGCCACTCTTCCTTCTCATTATATTTACATTTTGCTCCGATGTTTGTCTTGGCACTTTATGCTGCACATCCGATAAAGTTGAAGTTGGATTCACATGAACTTTATATATTTATTTGTTCACTGGAATTTATGGACTTTATATATTATTATTTTATATTCGATATGAGTTTTTATGATTTATTTGGTGATGTATTAGTATAGTATATGGTAGCGCTCTTATCCTGTTCACATGCACTTTGAGAGCAGCAACCTTGAAAGTTAGTAATCGCTTATATTTTTATTTCATTTTATTCTTATCACTAATTATTGTTTTTTAATAACTTGTTTAGCGCAGGAATTCACAGTGTTATACTTTATTTACCTATATTTACAGTATATTCTGCTTCCATACGTATAAGTGTACACCTTCTTTTTTTTTTTACTGATCTAAAATCAGAGGAGGAAACATAGAGGAAGAGAGGTGAAAAGTGCTATTGCAACCCATGAAGGGAAAAGGCTTATACTGATCTCTATACTATACATGTCATAGGTCATATACCAAAGGTGAGAGCTGAGCCTGGGTGAAGAGTGTCCACTATTTAAGGAAGGAGTGCATTTAAGGAAAATCACAGTGATCTTTGGATACATAATTAGAACTTGGATTGGACTTTACATGAGTATTTCATTTACAGCGTGGTGTATTGTATTTATGTTTAATATCACAGATATTGGGTGGAGGATGAAACAATACTGTGGTATGTTGCAATGAAACATTTGTAAGGCCTCTTGCACATGACACTCGCGCAAATGTATTCTCGCATTGTTGTTTTGCAGTATGCAAACAGCATGCAAACGCACGTATTTGTGCGAATGAGGCATAAATTACTAACCAAAAATGCAGATTTTCGATATTTTTTTTTTACTGAAGAATGCACAGTGCTTGTTTACGCGTCTGCGTGCATAGGCACATTACAATCAATAGCCCATTGATTGTAATGTGCCTATGCACGCAGACGCATAAACAAGCACTGTGCATTCTTCAGTAAAAAAAAAATATCGAAAATCTGCATTTTTGGTTAGTAATTTATGCCTCATTCGCACAAATACGTGCGTTTGCATTCTGTTTGCATACTGCAAAACAAAAATGCGAGAATACGTTTGCGCGAGTGTCATGTGCAAGAGGCCTTACAAATGTTTCATTGCAACATACCACAGTATTGTTTCATCCTCCACCCAATATCTGTGATATTAAACATAAATACAATACACCACGCTGTAAATGAAATATTCATGTAAAGTCCAATCCAAGTTCTAATTATGTATCCAAAGATCACTGTGATTTTCCTTAAATGCACTCCTTCCTTAAATAGTGGACACTCTTCACCCAGGCTCAGCTCTCACCTTTGGTATATGACCTATGACCTGTATACTATAGAGATCAGTATAAGCCTTTTCCCTTCATGGGTTGCAAAATAGCACTTTTCACCTCTCTTCCTCTATGTTTCCTCCTCTGTCCAGGTTTAATATAGCTCAGAGTAAAACATACAATATACTCATAGTGCTTTCCATAAAACCACTGAACATGGACCAACATGCTGTCTGTGTCCCCTAAATGGACACAGACAGCAATAAAAACTGCATAGGGGATATAATCCTTACCAGATTTATCCAAAACAAAAAAAAAAAGTTATGCTATATTACCAAAAGTATTGGGAAATCTGCCTTTACACGGACATGAACTTTAATGACATCCCAATCTTAGTCCATGGGGTTTAATATTAAGTTGGCCCACCTTCTGGGAAGGCTGTCCACAAGGTTTAGGACTTATGGTGATTTTTTTTTCTTTAACTTTTCATTAAAACCTAATAATAAAATAAATTGAACAAAGGTTTTACCGAATCCCTTACTAAGAAGACTGATAATTGAGGTATTTGGTGATGTCCACTTGTAGTACCGTCAGTGGCGTAGCGTGGGGGGGTGCAGGGGGCCCGTCGCACTGGGCGCAACATTGGGGGGGGGGGGGGGCGAAATCCCGGCGTTGGGGTCACTTTTATTAAAATCAGTAAAATGTTATATACTGTGTCACTGTTCCGAGCACAGCCACCATTTTGCGGCAGCTGGCGCCCTGTGATTGGGCGTATGTGGTCATGTGCTGGCGGGGCTGGCCAATCCATGAACGTGGGTGGGTGCATGAGCAAAGGCTGCCCCTGGAGGAGTCCCGCCCACGCTCCAGTATCCGCCGCCATCTTCTCCCCCACCCTGACAGTGCCGGATGTTTGCAGTGGACTTCGTCTGGGAGGGACGGCCGGCCAACTCAGTCTTGACACAGGTGAGCCTGTGAGGGAGCCTGAGATACATATGAGAGTAGGACTTGGCACCGCCACCAGCACCTAGTTGGGGAGACTCAGACTCACACCACCACCATGCCACGTGTTAATGCATTGCCCGACCAGGCCAGCCACTTACTCCAGCAAGTACACACGCAGCATGCCTGCCCTGAGGGCCTAAGCACAGTACAGACTCGCTTACAGTAACAACATGCCTGATGCCATTGTCAAAAGCCCCCTCCTGCTGCGGCCTGCAATAATTTGATTAATAACAGAGCTTCATGATCTATACCCTCAGGACTTTCAGCATGTAAGGGGTTAAATGATTAATCCAATGTAATGCATCCTTCAGGGCTTTCAGCATGTAAGGAGTTAAATGATTGCAAGATTAATCATTTAATCCCTTACAGTAAGGGTTAAATGATTAATCCTGCAATAATTTAACCCCTTACATGCTGAAAGCCCTGAAGGATGCTTTACATTGGATTAACCATTTAACCCCTTACATGCTGAAAGCCCTGAAGGATGCATTACATTGGATTAATCATTTAACCCCTTACATGCTGAAAGCCCTGAGAGGGATACATTACAAAGTATTAATCATTTAACCTGGTTACCTGGAAGAAGACTATGCCGCTACTGTAATACTGGTGGATGGGGGGGGGGGGGGGGTCGTTTCAAATCAGAGGGAACTGCGGGACAAAAGGACAGGTTGAAGTTGGAACACAAGTGGAGGCAGCTCCTCTATTAGACCTTATATACCTGTATCAAGTCAGTACAAGTAGAGGAAGAGTGTGCCAGCCTTCCGGGAGGTAAAAAAAAAAAATATGCAAAGAGAAAAAACGCCACAATAAAAAATTACAGGGGGGGGGGGGGACACCTCACTTTAGGATGTGGAGAAGGTGCTTATTATCGCCTGAGGAGCAGTAAGTCTTATTCGGGCACTGTGGCGGAGGACAGTGTGGTAGCTACACTGGCGGATATGAGTAAGACAGATGCCTGTGGTGTGATGGTATGGAGTCTGCAAGAGGGATGTCCAGCTGTTCAGGTGGATATTGGCGGACTGCAGATGGACTGTACCAGCGGCTCCATCCTTGGATACTGTCACCATAGTATCCAAGGATGGAGCCGCTGTTTACACTCAATCTGCAGCTGTCAACATCCCAGATGGGCAGATTTTATGTTAAGGGACACACTGATTGGCATATTTTGGTGTGCCCATTAGCATGCCCCTTAGTTTGTTAAGAGGGCACGCTGATGGGGACAACTGATGTAAGGTAGCACTGGTGGGGGGAGGGGGCGGAAAAAAAAATCTGCCCCGGGCGCCCATAACTCTGGTTACGCCACTGAGTACCGTACTTGATATCTTCCGTGCAACCTCTAGCTAGTTGAAAATTATTAAAGGGTTTGCCATTTTTATTTCACTATATTTGGAACATATATAAGAGGTCTTTATCTGCCTTATGCAAGTCTATATTTCTCATCTTGTATACAGGAACTGTTGGGGGTTAGGTTCACGCTTGATTCATAGTTAACGGTGAGCTCTGGGCAAATATGCAGTAGGGATACAAAAAAGTATTTTGTCTATTAAAGAATGTTTATTCTGAGTAGTCAGTTTTGTGATCCAGGCACCTCTTCCAGAAAATCCAGATTTACATCCAGATCATTGACCTCCACTGCAGCAACAGTACAGTTTGGTCCTGAACAGTGGTTAAAACACATCTCAACCTGCCCCTCCAGCCCAAAATGTGACTGTGGTTTTTTTTATGGCTTAGAGAGGAATGTCCTAACCTTTGCTCTATTTTGGAAAATATTGAGAAATTACTGTATAGCCCATCCCATTTGTACTTTGGATTCCACCCAGAATAAAAAATATGAACCCTTTGGGTTTATTCTTCTAAAGTGAACCTTTTAGTAGGCAGGACAGTGTTTGGAGTTCCTGCACTGCATCACATGACCCACATTTTGAGAAAGTGATTAAAATGCCAAATTACACTTTTAAACGTTTACTTCCTAATACCACCCAAAGCCTGTAAACTGTGCCTTTTTATAGAATCCATTGGGAAAATAACAACTGAATTATACACACACAAACCAAAATAAAGTGTATAAAAATGCACCATATATTTCGCTAAGGGTCAGGTTACACCTGAATTGCATAATACTTACCTCACTTGATCTGGCGTTGTGCCTGTCTGCAAAGGCTCCCTTCTCTCTCACAGGACAGAAATACAATAGTGGAAGCCATTGGCTTCTACTGCTGTCAATCAAATCCTGTAAACATAGAGGAGGGGGAAGGGCACATTTATAATTACACACAGCAGGGTTCAAGAGTGCGCCTGCACATGTGGTTAGCGGCGGAGGGCGCTGGAGGGGGGCCTCTCCCGCCGCCGATAAACGGTGATCTTGCAGCGAATCTGCCACAGAGACCCCCATTATCGTAAACCAGACCACCGCCTGAAGGCGAGGATATCTGGGTTATGGCAAAACAAGTTGATAACAGATCTCCCGGCACTGAGGCTGTGGATGTGTAGGGATATGGAGAGAGATGGTGTGGTACGCTGGTGAAGCCGGCGTGCGTTCCACCACCGTCAGCTTGAGAACCAGGAAACCGGAAGTGAGCTAGTAGTGCGTGCCCAGGTACCGCCTCGACGTACGTTTCGTTGTTGTCGTCGTCATCAGAAAGCGTGCTTCCACAGCCTCAGTGCCGGGATTACGGGCACCACTCCAAGTAAGAGGCCACTCGGCACTGTATTTTTAGCATTTTTACTTCAATAAAAGGTTTTATACTATGGAAGCTGTTTTTCTCTTTCCATGAGATCTGTTATCAACTTGTTTTGAAATCGAGTTTCCCATGGGTAGCAGCTGACTCTTGAGCTCATTTGACCTTATTTTAATTAATAGGTCAACACCATCGGGTAAGGAGCCATCTATCCCCACTTGAGGTGGTACTTTGGTGAAGGTGGAATCTATTATTTGGAAGATTTAACACGGAGCACTTCATAAGATCATTATTGTTTTTCAGCACAATATTGCACATCTTATTTATATGGACTTTGGGTGGACATAATATTGTCCACCGTCATTTGCACCATCGCTGTATTCACTGTTTTGCTGTTAATTTGCTGTTATATTGTTGTGGCACGATTTTCACATATATCTTTCACATTATTGTTGCATATTAATATATGCTTAATATATTATTAGTTAGCGCCCCTTATTTCACTTGTTCACACGTATAATCCAGCACTCTGTATTATTTAGGGAGCAGCTCTTAATTAATTGCACTGTTATTTCCCCCCCCCCCAATATATTTTGGCGCGAGACTCCCCCAATTTTTTCCATAAAGCAGTATTAAACCCAGAAACAAAAATTTAATATATTGATTTTACCAACCCTTAAATTGGTATTAAAAGGGAAAATATTTTTACTGTAATACATTCCCTGCATTAAAATAAAAAAAATTCCAGTATATGTATTGGCCCCTCACCCAATAAATACTTACTTGGGTCCTCACTCGATCTAGCGCTGTGCCCGTCTGCAATGGCTCCCTCCTCTCTCAGGCCCCGTACACACGGCCGAGGTTCTCGCCAGAAACCAGCGAGAACCTCGCTGGGAGCTGCATTCCAGCGAGAACCTCGGCCGTGTGTACGCTCTCTGCTCGCCCCGCCCGTCGGGAAACCCGTCGAGCAAATAGAGAACAGGTTCTCTATTTGCTCGACGGCCCGTCAGGATGAATGGCTGGTTGCCATTCCCGACGGGCGGGTCGCAGATTCTGACGGCCGGCAGAGAACCTCGACGGGCGGAACAATGTGTTCCGCCCGTCGAAGTTCCCTGTCGTGTGTACGGGGCTTCACAGGATAGAGAGGCAGCAGTGGAAACCATTGGAAGAGAGCGGGGCAGAGCTATGCTGTGTGTGTCTATGGACACTTCTTTTCTTGCCCCATAGAGCATAGATCAATGTGAATGCAAAAGCAGCTTAGCAGGACAAATACAGATTAGAAGGAGGTTAACTGTAGGTACAATTTCATTAAAACTCTGAACAGTCTCTAATGCAATTCAAGTGGATCTCAAAAACAAGCTGCATTTGTCCCTCAACATAATCCCAAAGCCCATCCATCGACTAGCAGCTGCATAATAATTTATTCTGACCACTGAAATGAATTAACACTCAAGCACAAAGTGCGCCTAGCATTTAGGCGCTTTAGCAGCATCAAGCATTTTTTCTGCCAAAAACTCTGCTGCTCCTGGGCACACTAGCTGTGCTTTTTTCCTGGCTCTAAAAGACCCTGTCACTAATTGCTGCTAAAAGCCTATGTGTGCATGGACACATAGGCTAACATGCAGGGGAGTTTAGAGGCAGGAAAGAAAAAATTAATGACGCCCCTAGGGGCAGCTTCAAAAATGTCCAGTGTGCAAGGCCTAAAACATGCATGTTGCTTACAATGGGACTGGTCTATAAAACTGGATGGGAGGTGAAGTGGTTGTTGTGCCCAGTTATATTTCACATTTGAGTTCCACAGGTTAGCAAATAAATAGTATCTGTTTAGTTACTATGGGCCACATGTCCAACTTTACCTTTGTCCATTCTTATATATCAACCTCATCAGTGCTTTTTCTTTCTATTTTCCCATCATATTCCATCATACTAACAGGTAGCCTCCCTTCTTCGATATTTACCTGCTGATGTGTTGGATTCAGTGAAGGTTCACCACCAAGGTCCTGATGGCAGCATACAAACAGAAGGCATTAAATGCCCATCATCATCACATGCCATCACTTCACAGATGAGTAATTTAGCCATCAGTAGTGGCAATCTGAAAGATACTAAGGAAGAGAATACAGCGGAGTCTCAATCTGCACCAAGAGTGACTACTTTTAGCCCTTGGAGTCCTAGAAGGCAAAAGTCAATTTCTGCGCTTCACACACTGTACACCTCCACTGAGAGTGATTGCAGCTTGGAGGATACCCCACCCTCCTGCAAACTCCTATCTCCCCGCTTTCCTAACCTTGGGGAGAGCTTTTCTGACGATCGGAAAGATGATCACTTGACCGATGTAAGAATATAAATGTATTTAATGGGTTGTACAAGCAAAATATATTTAAATTTTTAAGACACATTTATTTAAGACACAGCTTGTTTATATGGTAGGTCAGGCCTGTACACTCACTCACTCACTGACCATCACATTTACCTATATGGCAAAAAAATATAGCCCACCCCCCTTTAAACTCTTTAGTTTTGGTGTTGAGGAAAATTAAAGCAGAAGTAAACCCATCCATAAAACAGTTTAATTTCTGGCACGTGCCAGAAATGTAACACTCCCATTGGTTGTGCTTAGTAGAATATCTCCTAAATGGTGCACGTCTAGGAGATATAAATTTTACCTACAGGTACGTTTTATTATAAAACTTACCTGTAGGTAAAATTCTGAATTTAGAAGGATAAATCTGTTGCAGATCTTCACGAAAGTATTACAGTTGTCAGTTCAGTATTGCAAGAGCTGTAAATAAAACAAGCTGTGGTAAATCCTTTAACTAAATGAGAGGCTGTTTGATTTGCACAAAGTACAGTTTATGCCTCATTCTGTGTTTACCTTACTTGATTGCTTGACAAATGTCCCCCTTTGTAATATGCATTTCTACAGTACAAACTAGGAAGAGTAACCAGATGTCCTTTAAATTTCTCCTGTTTTTTTTTGAACAACGTGTTATTGGCAGGACAGTAATTGATGACTAGACCATTCAAAAATACTCGACTTCTAGTAAAGCATCATGATAAAGTGAAACTTAAACAATACCTGTAATAGCTGTGGTGAATATTGCAATATTTTGCTAAAAGTAGAAAATAAAAATCATATTATGGAGTTTTTAAATGGAAGGTGCTTTAATGTTTTCTAAAATATACATACAATACAGGTTTCTTTTCTTTACCAAATCTCAACAGGGCTGTGATTCCAGAACAGAGCAAAAACATACAGGAACTTCAAAGCCTCCATTACCCATACCTAGTCTCCTGCCTGCACATCGAAACCCTCAACGTAACCATCACTCCAGGACCAGCAGTACCGAAAGCTCTGGAGATGATCCCATGATAAGCTGGACAGATGCACCTTCATATGAACCACCACTGGATTACAACTCTGCCCAAAACATTTTAGATACCCTTTTGGGGTTGAACATTTCTGACACAAATATTGCTAAACCTGAAATTGCTGGTGGCTTTTCCTTTGTTGATGCTACGAAGATTGATGGGCATCTTATTAGAAGTGAAAATAAGTATTTAGAGAATCCAAAAAGTGTTGCTCCAAGAACTGACACAAAACATATGTCTTATTCAGGAGAAAACAAAGATTGTGTACACATTTCTGGTAAATGTTCTCAAAATGATAACATACTTTTCAGCACCCACAGTCCTATGCCCAGTCCTGTTAGTGGAGACAGCAAATTACCACCACTACCAGCCAAAAGAACTTCAGTTTCAGGAAGTTTTGGCAGTACTTGTCCAGCCCTGAGCCCTGTAGGAGAAGTAGGTTTTCGCCCAGTAGGAAAAAATGAGGGTTTGATCCATCATAAATCAGACTTTCTTATACCAACATGCTATTTGTCCTCATCCATGCAATCTACAGATCCTATCATTCAACATCTTGATTCATTTATGCTCAGGAGCCCATCAGGAACCGAGTCGGCTACAGGGAACTGGGAAACTAGCCAGAGTCATCAGCAGGAAGGGCAGAGGGAAAGGAAGCCTAGAAAAGAGAGAACTGTGACTTTCAGCGCAATTAATGATGGTCAGTCAAAGCAAAGTCTAGTGACAGCGAGATCAAAGTTCATGTCCAGCAAGATTGCAGATCAAGGGCAAGAAGACAGTACATCAATGGACTCGACCCTACTTTGAAGAGTTCGACTAAATCAATAAATGGATATTCGTAAGATTGTTTTGATCATAAAGTTGGTGATAGAAACAAGAAATCATCATGAATGCTTTAAAATAGAACTATAGGCAAAACTTTTTTTTATAATTTTTCCATTTTGGATAGAGCAAGGGGGGATTATTTTTCACCATTGTTGTCCCATTGTGGAACTTTTCCTTCACTTCCTTTCCCATAGCCAAAGAGGAAGTTAGAGGAAATCCCTGCTAACTAAAAGGTAATAAATGGGGACCCCTAGGTCACCAGAACTAGTGTCCCCATTGGAAGATTTCCCCTCAATTACTTTTCTGAGAGCCTAAAATGTGGTATTCACTTTCAATGATAATGGTAATCAAGACAAATATAGAGGGTGAAACTCCTTAATGGGGGCACAAACAGCAATAAAAACTGGCAAGCCTTCTAATACCTCTGCAATCTATCCAAAATGGAAAAAAAAGGTTTATCTTTAGTTCTACATTAACTTTATGTGTTGGTATTATTTATATTTTGGTAGGTCAAACATCTCTAAGTTTTCTGCTTCCATTATATTCAATCAGATGTAGCTATATGAACAAGGGTCAAATTAAACAACAAATATTTGAAAGGATTAATGCAGTTCACGGGGCATATGCACATCTGAAACTTAAAGTAGAAAAAACAAAATTCATTTTTTTTGTTTAAATTAAAATTATACTTTGCATGTGTGTTGGGAACATTGTACCTGGGAGAAAATCTATTGTGTGCTTCCTGCTCTGAGGCATCTGGGCAGTAGTATTGATTACTGAATAGTATCGCTCCAATATAGAATGGCAGTTGATAATGGCAATTTATGAGATCACATAACCCATTCCTTCTTTCCGTATACAACAGTCTGGCATGTGATGAGAAACAGGAACGCCATTAGTCAGTTTACAGGTGTTGGATTGTCTGTCTTTACTATTATAATAAGCACATACTGATGCAAATTGTGTTGATTTGTTGTAGCTAGTATTACCATTATATGATATGCTGTGTTATCCGTGTTTGCATTAGGTTATTGCATGAATAATAAAAAGTTCTTCTGTGTAATATAGGAATATTTAACAGCTAAATTAAAGGAAATCTATCATGAGCAAAATATACAATCTGTACTTGCTCATCTCTCCTTTTGAAAACTCTAGTTGCATAGATGTCATAGCAAAGATTTGGTTTTAATACCCATGTCACTGATCCAGAACCAATACAGACACAGGTATTCTTTAAAGTATCTCTTAAATAATAACTAATAAGTAATTTGTACATTAATAAAATTAAAAGCTCTGTCTTACAGTAGGAAATTATCATTGCTCTCGTTACATTAACTTACAGAACTTTTATAGCCCATTTCTGGTCATTTAAAAAAAAAAATATATATTATTTGTAAACAGGAACAGGCCACGCAGGCCGTCATGGTACAGTAGTACATTCAATTTGTGTGGCAGATTGATCCTACAACAACAATACATGGAATAAAGAAAACATTGCACACTACATAAAGCATCATGGTGGGCACCCAGCATGTGGCGCAAGTGCAAAGGAACATGTGCACCCCAGGAGAGTGCCTGGGCTCCGTTGCTCAGTGAGAATAGCGGCGACTCTCAGAGGGTATCTCCCCTTCAAAGAAGGGAGCATATTTGTCAAGTCATGGCCTAATGTCGGGGCCACATGACCGGTCCCTTCCTTTTCTTTTAATATCAGGAAAGAGAGAGAGAAAGAGGAAAAATCCCAATGTGGGAGTGTAGAAAATTCCAGAGGAACGAAAAACAGGACCGAAGGAGGGAGGAAAGAAGAAGTGGTCAAGGATAGAGGGTGGTGGGGGTCGGAGGTCGGAGGGGTAGGTCTTCTTACATTTAGACTCACCGTAGGGGTAATTCCCCTACTACGTGATCTTACTCTCTGTTGAGGAAATCATACTGGTAGAATAACGTTCATGCATCAGCCGTGGGGTCTCTCAAAGCCTGGCCCTCAGCTGAGCAGATGAAGACATTCCACAGTTGCCATGTATCAGCAAATGTTTCCTGCCTGTTCCGCGCTGTGTGGATAAGGTCTTCCATGCGTTTTATCTCTTCCGCCTTCGTGATCCACTGGGACACTGTCGGCGCGAGCGTGGCCCTCCAGTGAAGTGGAATGCAGGCTTTCGCTGCATCCAAGAGGTGTCTCATTGCAGATTTTTTGTATGCCTTCTCCGGGATGTTAGATACATGCAGGATAAAGAATGCAGGGTCAGCTGGTATATCGCATTCTGTGAATTTCTGAGATACCTCACGAATCACCTGCCAGAAGCGACTAAGGCTAGGGCAGGACCAAAAAATGTGTAGCAACGTTCCCCTGTCGACCCGACAGTGCCAGCAGAGATCAGACGTCGCTGGGAAAAACTTGTGGAGCAGTACAGGTGTCCTGTACCATAGTTGTAACTAGTTTCCTGCGTCTTAGCGCAAATTGAAGACTTGTGGGTAAATCTCAGGATGCGCTGACGTTTGGCCGTACTAAACTGACAGTTTAGCTCCTCTTCCCACTTGAGTAGACCCGGGGGCACGAAGTCTGCGCGTGGTGTGTTTAAAAGGCTATAGGCCACGGAGAGCATATGTGGTAGCTAAGGTGGTGCAGAGTTCCTCAAGTGTTGTGAGAGGTTGGGCGTTAGTGGCCGGAGGTGTCAGAGAGCGAAGGAAATGATTCAATTGATGGGACCTCAGGAAGTTTAACCGAAACGGGCCTGTGGGATCAGATAGCTCCACCATCGCCCCCCCAAACGAAAGTGGGAGGCGTAAACAGGGGGTGTCCCAGAATGGGACACAAAGGCGGGTTGGTTGAGGACAGAGGCGTCTGTGAAATGAGTCTGGCGCAGACTCGTGTCATTGTGCCAATCAGTGGGTGGCGTTTAATGTCTGTCGGTAGGTTCGAGAAGCACCAAGGTATTCTGTTGAGGGGAATCTCAGTCTGGTCCTGCTCCAGTGCTTGTTTTCCCGATTGCGGCACCAGTCTATAGGCCTACCTAGATGGGTTGCTTGGTGATAGGCACGGCAGTGCAAGGCCCCCGTGACATTTAGGTAAAACTAGGAGTTTAGCTGAGAGTCATGGTCTCTTTTTAGCCAATTCAAATTCAGTGAATGTGGATTGCACCTGTTTAAAATATGATGTAGGGATGTGTATAGGCAGTGCTTGTAGGAGGTAGAGGACTTTTGGGAGGATTGTCATCTTCAAAATGTTACGACGGCCCAACGAAGAGTGCAGTCCCGTATGCCACTTGTTTAGGAGCACCCGGATTGTCTGTAGCAGGGGTGGGAAATTAAGCTCGTATAGCCTTGAGATCTTTTGGGGGATGTGTGTGCCCAGGTATTTCAGGCCGGTTGTCGTCCACTTCAGTTTAAATCTAGTTTGCAAGTGCGCGAGTTGCGCGTGCGGTATCCCTACACCCATGGCTTCTGATTTGGCATAATTAATTTTAAAATTGGAGAGGACTCTATAGCGTTTGAATTCCGTCAGGAGGGTTGGGAGGGAGACAGCAGGGTTGGTAAGGGAGAACATAAGGTCGTCGGCATATGCCCACACCTTATGTTGGGTATGGTTTATAGTCACTCCAGATATATCAGGGTTCCGTCGTACATGGCAAAGGAACGGTTCTAACGAGATGGCGAATAGGAGGGGTGACAACGGTCACCCTGACGCGTTCCATTAGTGATCTGAAAAGGGTCGGAGGTTACCTCGTTAGCTCGGACTTTGGCTGTTGGCAAAACATACGTCGCCGAGTCCAGTGCATCATTTTACGGCCGAGCCCTATGTGGCGTAGCGTAGCGAGCATAAAGGCCCAACTGACCCGATTAAATGCCTTCTCTGCGTCAGTGCTCAGAAAAATACTGGGTGTCCTAGAACGGGTGGATTTCATCATAGCTGGGACACTTATTATACTTGTTTTAACGCTGAACATATGGAACTTTAGTTTTTTCCCTACAGAATACCAGACCCGCAGGGGGGGCAAAACACGCCCGCTGGAGGGGAAAGCCTGCACCGGGTGCTAACCAGCGTAGCTGGATAACTAAAGTAACGCAAATAATTTGCAAGAACGCTCCCCAGAGATATCCGGGAACGAGCGTCGTCCTAGTGGGGAGTGCGGTCAGCAAGGGCCCATGGAGTACTCCCGAACCCTCCCCGACCCACTGGCCACCGCCTAGTGTAAGGGCGTGGACCCCTAGTGGGGTATCCACAGCCTAAAGATGTGTGGACATTAAGAATAAAACAAACAAAACAAGTACAGCGCCAAAGATACAAAGTAAGGCAATGTCCACACATTAACACCAAATGGTGATGTTAGATAAATTAATTAAAGGTGAAGACTAGATTGGTTGATGAGCAGCTGGAAAGGATTTTCACATCAGGAGTGATGTGGAAGGGTCAAAACAAACTAGAAAAATCCTTAAAAGAAAGAGCTACAACTAAATCATTTCAACAAGTCCCACAAACATGTTAATAGATTTATTGAAAATAAATGGTGTCTCAGAAGAGAATATCCAAAGTTCCAGTTTAAACCTGCAGCATATGCAATATGCAATGATCTTGGATCATTTACAGCGCATATTGCATATGCTGCAGGTTTACACTGGAACTTTGGATATTCTCTTCTGAGACACCATTTATTTTCAATAAATCTATTAACATGTTTGTGGGACTTGTTGAAATGATTTAGTTGTAGCGCTTTCTTTTAAGGATTTTTCTAGTTTGTTTGGACATTAAGAATACAGGACATTCGAATTGTCTAGCGATTCAACAAACTGCAACAACAACTTAAATAAGCAGCATTTCAAACTAACAAAATAAACCTAGTAGCCAGGCCGACTAACCAACATGGAAGTGTCTTCGTGGTATTCCCACCTCCGTTCCCCTCCGGGCCCAAAAAGAGCGTCCTCTAGATCTCTGAGAGTGGGCAGGTTGATTGTTGCGACCGCTGGCAAGACCCAGACAGCTGTTCGGTTTGGGGATCCGTTGCAGCCAGTTCGGCACTGGGATGGGCTCCGCATCCAGGGTGGAAAAAGCTCCGGTAGGTCTGCTGGCGTTTGGAGGGTAAAGGAGGACCAATCTGTGCGGAAGATGACCGCTAAAGGATATCCCCAAGCACCGGCTTCAACATGGCCCATCGCTGTAGAGTGGCCATGGACAGGTCTGGGAGGATCCGGACACTCGCACCATCAAAATCCAGGTCCCCCAAATCCCAGGCCCTCCGCAGAATCGCTTTCTGCGTATAGTGGTGAAGACGGCACAGCACGTCACGCGGCCTGGAGGGGTCTGTAGGCCTGGGGCCTAGTGTACGGTGGACCCGGTCTATTTCCAAGGATGGTGGCGGGGTTTCCAGCAGTCTATGAAAAATGGCCGTGACTGTCACCGCTAGATCTTCAGAGCCCGTGGCCTCAGGGATTCCCCGCAGCAGCAGATAATTGCGGCGGCTGCGGTCTTTCATCTCTTCTATGTGCAGCTGCATCTCCTGGGCCTCCATTGTCTGGGACTCACACGTCCACTCCAGGTCTTGCACCCGGGACTCCAGCGAGACCACCACTGTCTCCCCAGACGTGACCCGGTCCGCGACTGAAAGTAGCTCCGTTCGCAACTCCTGAATGTCCCGACTGTGCGCCTCCTCAATCCTCAGGATCAGGGCCTCAATATCAGACCTTGTGGGGAGGGCTTGGAGCATGCTCTGGACATGCACATCCAGACGGCTCTGGCTCAGGGCAGGGTCCACCACCTCCATGTGAAAAGGTGTCGGTGTGCCTGCAAAGAGGTCCGTGTCTTGTGTGGTCACCGGTGCTGACATCTGGGCTGCAGTGGTGGACGGCTCAGTGCGGGAGCCTCGTGGTGTGGCAACAATGGTGCCCGGTGAGAGACCCAGTGGGCTCCTGAAGTAGGTGTGTATACTGGGCTGCGAGCTCAAGAAGGGGGTCCCCCGTGATGCCGATTGTGTCCTGTATCTGTTAGGGGTGGTCATACCGTGTCCACAATCAGGGAAGGTA
Source organism: Rana kukunoris (assembly GCA_029574335.1). Classification (NCBI taxonomy): domain Eukaryota; kingdom Metazoa; phylum Chordata; class Amphibia; order Anura; family Ranidae; genus Rana; species Rana kukunoris. The sequence goes on along the minus strand of CM056059.1, from coordinate 224,197,475 downwards.
TAGCGGCGGCCGTTGCGAGCCGGGAGCTCCTATAGCACATGTCTTTACACGGCCATCGGTAGGTCACCCCCCCGTTCTCTTTAAAATTAAAAGTAGTTCTGGCTGCAACACACACCACCTCCTGTGGTGCTGTCCCCCACATTAAAGTCATTCAACCCAGAAGACAAAGGACATAATGTGAGTGCTAGACATGTGCGTTCCCATTTGTAAATCCTTTGTTCGTAATTTCGTATATTCGTGTTTTGATTCGTATGTTCGTATTTTCATTTGTGTGTTTTGTAAGAGTCGGTTCACACTAGGGCGACACGACTTCCAGCGCGACTTTCAGAGGCGACTCCGACACGACTTGAGCATGAACCACAGGGCGATTTGGGGAGATTTACAACACGACTTGAAGTCGTCTCCAAGACAGGAGACATTCCAGTGGCCAATAAAACAACAATTAGCTCTAGGGGAGGGAGGGGTTTGCCTGAGAAATGTATGTTATCTTGCTGGAAAGTAGCTTCAATTAAGACAGTGATCAGACTTGGAAGGGACTTCCATTGAAATCAATGGGTACAAATCGCCTAGAAGTCTGATTGAAGTCATACAGGAATCTTTTCTGAAGTCGGAGCGACATGAGTAGTGTGTATTAACACCGCTCCCATTCACTTACATTGCTTTTCTCTACAGCGCGACTTGGGAGTACTTGAGGCAACCTCAAGTCGGATCCCAAGTCGCCCCAGTGTGAACCGACTCTAAGAGTCGGTTCACACTGGGGCGACTTGGGATCCGATTTGAAGTCGTCTCAAGTCGTCCCAAGTCGCACTGTCCAGAAAAGCAGTGTAAGTGAATGGGAGCGGTGTTAATACACACTACTCATGTCGATCCGACTTCAGAAGAGGTTCCTGTACTACTTCAATCAGACTTCTAGGCGATTTGTACCCATTGATTTCAATGGAAGTCGCTTCCAAGTCTGATCACTGTTTTAATTGAAGCTACTTTCCAGCAAGATAACATACATTTCTCAGGCAAACCCCTCCCTCCCCTCTCCCAGAGCTGATTGTTGTTTTATTGGCCACTGGAATGTCTCCTGACCTGAAAAGGACTTCAAGTCGTGTTGTAAATCGCCCCAGATCGCCCTGTGGTTCATGCTCAAGTCGTGTTGAAGTTGCTTCTGAAAGTCGTGCTGGAAGTCGTGTTGCCCCAGTGTGAACCGACTCTCTCTTTCTTTGTCTGTTTGTAAATTTGTGTACTCGTATCATTCTTTCGAATAAGCACGTGTCAGTGTAGTTAGTGAGTGATGTATCTTACTTAATATCTTAGCCAATAAGCTTATCTCTTTTGTGCCGAGTCACATTGGACTGTGTAAAGCCTCTTACACACGATCAGACTTCAAACAAACTTTTCTGTGGATTTTTGTCCGAAGGGAGTTGGCCGGACTTTTGAAAACGAAAAAGTTTGTCCGATGGAGCGTACACGCGGTTCTAATTTTTGGAAAACGCTCATTTTGAAGTTTGTTGGCAAAACGTCCGACCGTGTGTACGGGGCTTAGGAGAAAGTCTATCTTAATATGGATTAGCCGCGTGTTGAAAATTAAACTAAAATACGAGATTGCGAATGACCACGCCGCAATGTATTTATGAAAGTACAAAATTACAAATCCATTAATCGAAAATTATTATCTAACAAAATTACAAATCTTTCAACGAAAATAAATTAGACAGAATTACGAATCGTTCAGTATAAACTTAAATAAAACTGTTACAAAAATAAAAACGGGTCCGAATAGAAAAACTAGCGTCTTATGAAATACGAACGGGTCCGAATAGGAAAACTTGCGTCCTTATGAAATTACGAATCTACGGAACGAAACAAAACGAAAATTTTTTAAAAAAAAATTGTTGTGCACATGTCTAGTGAGTGCAGGGTGTCATGTACTTACCCCCTGAGTGCATGTCACTACTACTGCATCCCACACTACACTCATACCAATCAAACAGGTTTTAAAATTTTTATTTACTTCAAAGTAAAAAGGTAAGAAAAAAAGCCTCTATCAGATTTTTTCTATTGTAATCTGCAAGTTTTACTTTATTTCTTTAAACTGTTAAATGAACCATCTAGATTTATTTGTACAGTAAAATGAGATCCCATGGTTATCAGTTTAAGAGTCCATCAGTTGATACTTGAGATAAAGTGGTTGAAAGACAAATAGGCTGTTTATTTTGCAAGGGAAGTTTCCCTTAGCTTAAATGTGGTAAAAATTCACTTTACAAAGAATATCTAATTGCGTGCAATCACATGACTGGGAGTTTCACCTCATTCACTAACCCACGAATAAATTGCACCATGAACAGCCTAGTTGCCTTTAGTAAATTAAACCCTAGGGGTTTTGAAGAACTACTATTATGGGTGAGAAGTGCAAGATTATAAAAGGAGACAAAATAAGAGCAAGAGAGGAGTAGATGAGATAAAAAGAGATAAGGGCAGTGAGAGGAAAGACTGGGGAGCCCTGTGGGGTCAAGTTGATCAGGTTGCATGTTGTCAGGTGCCATTTTCCTGTAGAGGGTTGCAGATATTTCATGTTTCCGAGTCAGATAGTGTGCAGTAAACCCTCTGGATATCCAAAGTTGACTGAAGTGACTCAGGTGGAACACTAGAATGTATTTTAGGACTGTGTGATATGTCTTACCACCTCCTGTAACCAACACTGGATACAACCAAACCGGTTTCCAATTCAGTTTTAATTATCTGGGAAAAAGAAACAAGAAATAAAACTGGTCGACAAGTACATGTACGCTGGTTTTTCCTATTGTGTAAAAACAGACACAAGGTTAAAAGAAGACTAATGAAAAACTGTTACATAGACAGCAAAGGTTTAGAAAAGGGTTAAGTGACCCTTTAAGTCCTGTATAGATAGAAGTGTGTAAACCATATATTTCATGTGCTATAACCAAATTCACTTTGTTTACTCTAAGGCCGACCATACACGGAGCGGCTTTCCCTCAATTCCCCCATCAACACAGACAGTGTTGATGCAAGTATCCCTCCTGCCAGGCCATTTTCTTCTACCAGCAGGTGAAGGGGGAAGCTGTCCCTGCATTGAGAAGACCGTGATTATTGTTAGTGGCTATAGCAGCCACCAGCGATAATCACAGGTAAAACCCAGCAGGCTCGTTGTACCCAACTTGATCAACTTGGTACATTCAGGTTGCCCATACATTCCTGCTGAACCAGCCGAGGTTTGAACCGTGTATGGCCTGCCGTAGGGAGCATTCACACTTGCAAATGCACCTTGCTTGGTATTAAATGCAAGAACCCCAGCAGAGGTTTCTGTGATAAGTTGCAAATAGGCACCCTCATTAACCACTTGACCACTGGGCACTTAAACCCCCTTCCTAACCAGACCAATTTTCAGCTTTCGGTGCTCTCACAATTTGAATGACAATTACTCAGTCATACAACATTGTACCCATTTGAAAATGTTTTTTTCACACAAATAGAGCTTTCTTTTGGTGGTATTTGATCACTTCTGGGTTTTTTATTTTTTGCGCTATAAAAGAAAAACGACTGAAAATTCTGTAAAAAAATAAATAAAAAAATCTTGTTTCTGTCATATTAGTGGGTTATTTCTCACACACAGCATATGCATACCACAAATTACACCCCAAAACACATTCTGCTATTCCTCCCGAGTATGGCGATACCCCATGTGTGAGACTTTTACACAGCGTGGCCACATACAGAGGCCCAACATGCAGGGAGCGCCACCAGGTGTTCTGGAGCACCCAGGCCAATTCTGACATTTCTCTCCTACATGGAAAAATCATCATTTATGTGCTAGAAAATTACATAGAACCCCAAAACATTATATATGCTTTTTTAGCAAAGACCCTAGAGAATACAATGGCGGTGGTTACAACTTTTTATCTCGCCTGGTATTTTCGTAGAAATTTTTTGAACATGTGTTTTTAAAGAAAAAACTGTTTGTGCTAAAAAAAAAAGCAGTAAAGTTAGCCCAATTTTTTTTCATAATGTGAAAGATGAAGTTACGCCGAGTAAATAGATACCCAACATGTCACCCTTCAAAATTGCGCACAATGATGGAATGGCGCCAAACTTCGCTACTTAAAAATCCCCATAGGCGACACTTTAATTACTTTTATTGGTTACATGTTTTTAGTTACGGAGGAGGTCTAGGGCCAAAATGATTGCTCTCGCTCTAACGTTCGCAGAGATACCTCACGTGTGTAGCTTGAACACCGTTTTCATTTGTGGGCGGGACTTACGTATGCGTTCGCTTCTGCATGCGAGCTCACGGGGACAGGGGTGCTTTAAAAAAAATGGGTATTGCAGAGTATTTGGGTATTGCAGAGTATCGCGCAGGGCATTGGGGTATTGCAGAGTATTGCGCAGGGTATTGCAGAGTATCACGCAGGGTATTGGGGTATTGCAGAGTATTGGGGTATTGCAGAGTATCGCGCAGGGTATTGCAGAGTATCGCGCAGTGTATTGGGGTACTGCAGGGTATTGGGGTACTGCAGGGTATCACGCAGGGTATTGGAGTATTGCGCAGGGTATTGCAGAGTACTGGGGTACTGCAGAGTATTGGGGTACTGCAGAGTACTGGGGTACTGCAGAGTACTGGGGTATTGCAGGGTACTGCAGAGTACTGGGGTACTGCAGAGTATTGGGTTACTGCAGATTACTGGGGTATTGCAGGGTACTGCAGAGTGATGAAGAAAAGAGGGAAGGACGGCCGCACTCCAAGGATTTTCAAACGAAAAAAGTTGTCTTTATTGTAAATAAACATGTACAGTCACAGCAATCACAGAAAACAGGACAGCCGACGCGTTTCGCACTCGATCAGTGCTTAGTCACTGGGGTACTGCAGAGTATTGGGGTACTGCAGGGTATTGGGGTACTGCAGAGTACTGGGGTACTGCAGGGTACTGGGGTACTGCAGGGTACTGGGGTATTGCAGGGTACTGGGGTACTGCAGGGTACTGGGGTACTGCAGGGTACGGGGGTATTGCAGAATACTGGGGGATTGCAGAGCTGGGATGGATGGAGGGATGGCTGGATCTGTGACTGCATTTGCAGATCCAGCCACAGCGCAGCTGCTGACACCCCGCTCCCCCCCCCCTCTCCTCGCACACTGTACCGAACGGTACAGAGAGGAGAGGGAGGAACCGGTTTGTTTACAAGTGATCGCGCCGTCATTTGACGGCGCGATCATGTGGTAAACGGCCGCTATCAGCGGCAATTTACCGTGATCCGTGATGCGCCGGGTCTTCTAGACCCGGCGAGCACGGACCCTTCCGCGAGCGCGTCCCAGGGGACGCGCAATCGCGGAAGTGAAGGACGACGTCCCAGGGACGTTGTGTCAAAGTAACTCGACCGCGCTGTAGCAGTATTTTTGCTATAGCGCGGTTGGAAAGAGGTTAAAAGCAGGGCAGTCTATGTTCAGGGCCATTCACTCACATGTAAGCACAGCACGAGAGCTTACATGCGAATGATCATGATTAGCCACGTAAGCCAGCAGCCTCCTATGACTTTTAACCCCTTCTGGACCACCCCACACATATATACTGCGGCAGGGCGCCATTCTGCGCAAAATGGTTTACCTGTACGTGATTTCGCTCATTGGGTCTGGGGTGCACATGCGCGCCACCGGTGATCCACTCCTGCTGTAATTGGACACAGCGGAAGCCAATCAGCGGGTTCGGTGGACGCGATGTCTGCCGGGATCCGGCTATTGATGTGAACAAGGCAGACCGCTGTTCTGTCAGAGGGGAAAATGGAAATCTTGTGTTTCTGCTAACCATTTATGTTACAGCCTTATTTCATTATTTTCCTCAAAATTCTACAAACAATGCCTTATAATGACAACGTGATAGAAGTTTGTTTGAAATCTTTGCAAATGTATTAAAAATAAAATAATAATAATCACATGCACATAAGTATTCACAGCCTTTGTCAGGACACTCAAAATTATGCTCAGGTGCATACTGTTTCCACTGATAATCCTTGTGGCGTTTCTACAACTTGATTGGAGTCCACATGTGGTAAATTCAGTTTATTGGATATGATGTGGAAAAGCACACATCGGTCTATATAAGGTCCCACAGTAACAGGGCATGTCAGAGCACAAACCAAGCCATGAAGTCAAAGGAATTGTCTGTTGACCTGAGTGACCTCCGAGACAGGATTGTATCGGGACACAGGTCTTGGGGGGGGGGGGGGGGTACACAAAAAATGTCACACAGTGGCATCCATCTGTAAATGGAAGAAGTTTGTAACCACCAGGACTCTTCCTAGAGCTGGAAGACTAGTCAGGATTGAGAGAAAGATGAATACAACAATGTGCAGAGGCATCCTTGATAAAAACCTGCTCCAGAGCATTCTGGACCTCAGACTGGGGGAAGGTTCATCTGCCAACCGGACAATGACCCTAAGCACACAACCAAGACAACAAAGGTGTGGCTACAGACAACTTTGTGGCCCGCTGTTAGGAATCATGGGGCCCCGTAAAGCCTACCTGACTGGGCCCCCCACACACACACACCTGATGGTATTCTATACAATATATTTTCACAAAAAAATACTTGAAAATAATTTCAAATTATTAATGGACACAAATGCCACGCCGATTCCCCCTTCTAGTACAAATCTTTCCTGCCTGGAAAATTTCCCAATCCTTCCTATTAGCCCCGAATTCCCTCATCGGCTCCTGGTACACAATCAGCCGCATCTCCCCTCTCAGCACAAATCTTCTTTCTTCAATCCCTCTCCTAGCACAACCCCCTCTCAGGGCAGGGGAAGGAGCTCAGCGGCGGCTGGCCAGGTTCATTATCCCACCATGTCTCTCACCCAGCAGCTAAAAGCTGGCGGGAGGTAGAGGGGGAGAAACCTGGGTGAGAGACATGGAGGGCATTGTTCTCCACCAACCCTCCTGCTGTCTGGGCCCTTCTGAGTGCCGGGGCCCCCTACAGGAGGGCTGGTGGTCCCCCCCTATCAGCGGCCCTGTCCCTGAGTGGCCCAGCCTGAGCCCAGACTTGAACCAGATTGAACATCTCTGAAAACATCTGAAAATGGCTGTGCACCAACGCTCCCCATCCAACCTGGTGGAGCTTGAGAGGTCTTGCAAAGAAGAATGGAAGAAACTGCCGAAAAATAGGTGTGCCAAGCTTGTAGCATCATACTCAAAAAGACACAAGTCTGTAATTGGTGGCAAAGGTGCTTCAACAAAGTATTGAGCAAAGGCTGTAAATACTTATGTACATGGATTTTTTTTTATTGTTAGTAAATGTGCAAAGATTTCAAACAAACTTCTTTTATGTTGTCATTATGGGGTATGGATTGTGGAATTTTGAGGAAAATAATGAATTTAATAACATTTTGGAATAAGGTTGTAACATAACAAAATGTGTAAAAAGTGAAGCACTGAATACTTTCCAGGTGCACTGTAAAATCTACCCAGTATTAAAAATAAAATGACAACACACTCATTTAAAAACAGGGAAACTGTTTATTTCTTATTTAAATAAGAACAAAAACCTCTTCTTTTTGGAACAGTCTAGAAAACAAAAATACATACAAAATATGAATGTATAAAATAAGAAAACCCTTTTTTTTTTTTTTTTTTTTTAAAGTGTATTTTGTGCGTGAACTCGAGAGAGAGGAGCCGGACTGCAGGAGTTGGAAGTAGGCAGACCCTCCCCCCGGAGGCAATCGCCATCCTTCTCCATGCCCCCGGTGGCAATGGCGGGTGTGAGGGGGGGCCTCCCACTCACCCCGCCCTACCTGCTCCACTTGGGAGCCCAACTGGGGCCCAACAGGACCCCATCGGGGCAGAGGGACTCCCCCTATGAGGGAGTGAGGGGGCCCGACCCACCAAGCCAGCCCCGTAGGTCCTTCGCCTCTCTTTTAGGAGACCGCATGGCCAAAGTGCGTGCGTATTAAACCAATTTTGTGTGCGTGCAAGTGTGGTGGTTTTTGTGGGGGGGGGGGGTGGGCGTACTAAGCACAGGCGTACCTTGCATAGCACACCCACCGGGAGCCGGGCTGAGACCACCAAACTCAATTCACATGTAGCCGAGACCGGGATCCGAACCCTTGGCTGCAGAGGTGAACGGCTTGTCAGCGCAGTGCCAATCACGTTGAGCCACCACAGCTCCTTTTAATACAGGAACACTCCTCAACCTCTTCTGGTTTATGTGCATCTCTTCTTCATTTATTAACACAAAAGCCCTTCTATTCCTTTAAAACCACTTAATGTCTAGTGTACGTACAAAAACATTTCTGGTGTCTTTTTTCACAGCCAGTGACCATCTTCATGTAAAAGTGATCAAGCGGCTCTTCAGCTACCTGGTCACTTTTGCAATGTTGGAAGTGAGCATCCCACCTCCTGGGCTCTCCCACTGCTAGTAATCGGGTCGGCTGCCCAAAGAGAAGCTGGATTTGCTGCCTTGGGAGAGATCAGGGGTCTAAAAGACCTCAAATCTCTCTATAACTTGTGCCCAACCGATCACATATGGATGATTTTCATCCCTAGTGGTAGAAATAAAACTGAATGAAAGCAATAAAAAAATAAATAAAAAAAAAATAAAAAATAAAAGTAAAAAATAAAAATGTAAAAAAAAAATATATATTTTTTTTTTACCCCCATCCACCCAAAAAGTGATTGCACCACATGTGAGGAATCCCTGCAAAAATCAGGAGTGAGAGCAAACATTCTACTGCCAGAGCTCACATTTAACTCTAAGGGTCCTTTCACACGGAGCGGTCCATTTTTCGGTCCGCTCCGTGTGTGTCCGTCGGCTTAGCGGGGATCCTGTTTGTCTACAGTAAAACGTAATCAGGAGACGCTTCTAGTCTCCTCCGCTAGTCACATGTTAAAAAAAATAAAATAAATGGAATTGAGAGTAAAATGAAACTAAACAGTTTTAAATTGTCATACAAATATATATTGCAAATTAAATCTTGTGGTGGATTTCTGCCAGTCATGTCCCTCCAGAATAAGTCTTAGAATAAGAGAGGGGTGAAGCCTCCGTTAATCTACATGCAATATCCAGCTACCATTGTATTTAGTTGATTAGTGGGCATGGAGGAAAAGGAGGAGGGAGAGGGCTGGTATTTACCACTGTGCAACTCTATAGTCACATGGGCTGCTCAGATGTGATAGGGACGACTTGCTCAGCATAGAAACGTACTGAAAACTGAACAAGTGCAGCGTCGCCACCACAGCTGCAAAATCCCTAGCTGAATTAGAGACATGGACAGAAGGTGGAGATAGAGAGCAGCTGGCTTTTTGGACACTACAGAAAACAAATCCCATAGTGACCGAGTATGAAGAGTGTGTAATACGGCATTTAATGATAGTTTTATTTATAATAATGTAATGGCACTTTAGAGCTGAATTTTATTCTAAAGCTTAAAAGCATTGCCTTATCTCCCTGCTGATGCACGCCTACACATGTATGTATACATTTCTATATAAATATGTATAGTTTAGAAAATATACCTTTTTAAAAATGTCAGTGGCATAATACCTGCACTCAGTTGCCAGTCTTTATAATGCTTCCAGTTCCTGTTCTGGTGGAAAAGTGAGAATCACCCCATCTACTACCTTTGTCTTACTCTACGCCTTTTGGGCACAGTGGCGGGCGGGGCTGTATACATACAGGCTGCATGTGAAAACAGTCCAGGAACAGCCCCCATCCCCTCTCCTAGCAGGGACAACACACAGTTACCTTACATGATAATAACACTTTTAGGAGAGGTGACATTTTTTTATTTCTATATGGGAACCCTGATCCAGGATGCACCCACTCAAACTCACATTGAGAGCAGCGGCTGTGTCTGCTCAATCATTGCGTTCCAGTTGACAGCAATGGGACTGACTGCAGGAGGATGCATGGGAACACCTATGCATTCCCATGTGGGTAAATGTGTCTCTCAACGGGTGCATTGCAAACAAGACCTTAGGGGGCTGGCCAAGGACACAAATCCTAAGAAGTAGCAAAGTACAATTCACAGCGAGTTGCTCAAGAAGGATGTACAGGGGAAGCCTGACAGACAGCTGATATTACTTATGTGTTTTTACAGAGAAGACAGCAGAAAGGGCTATTCAGTCTTTGTGCCAGTAACAGGCAGTGCTGGTGCTTGCAGGAAAAAAAAAAAAAAAGGTAAAGCTGGAGTTCAACCCGATATCTGTCACTAGTAAAAATGGAACTTCCGCTTATCCCACTCCTTACCCCCTTACATGCCACATTTGGCATGTAATTTTTTTTGGGGGGGGGAGGGGAGTGGGGGCTTCAGGAGGAGTGGGACTTCCTGTCCCACTTCCGCTGAGGGGCTGGTTAGGTGATTAAGCCTTAATCACCTACACCAGCCCCTCCCTGTAGGCGATCGCATGGGACTTATGACAGGTCCCATGAGATCGCCTGTCCAATCAGCGACGAGCCGCGCAGTGCGGCTCGTGCATGCCGAAGGCTGTCACGGCTGGGTGCCCATAGTCGGGATGGAGACGCCGGCTGGGGAGTGGGGGAGAGGAGCGGAGCCCCGGTCGGCGCGTTGCTGGAACGCAGGAGCAGGTAAGTGAGTGTTTATTAAAAGCCAGCAGCTGCTGACTTTTAATAAACACCATTTTTGGCTGGAACACCCCTTTAAAAGGCCCCTTTCACATGGGGTGGAATCAGATTTGCTCCACAGGGTATCTGTCTGCTGATCAGAGCGGGCAGATGACAGGTCTGTGTCCACTCAGTTTATGCAGAGCAGACACGGACACAGCCCGCTCTGCTCTATGCGTGGCCAGGAGTAAAGAGACCAGCTGACCGTTTACACCCGACTGCCCTCTGATCCGATCCACCTAGATGGAGGCAGACAGATTCCCCTCCATTATTCTATTTTTTGCGGATCGGAGGTAGGCGGGTCTAAGTGGACACCCGCTGGTCCATAGGGATGCATGGAGGGTCCGATCAGGTCTGCCAGAAAAACCAACTTGTGGATCTTTCTGGATCGCCCAAAGCTGCCTAACAGTATCATCACCACTACACTCACATTTCTAAAACAACGCTTTTAGCCACTTCCTCTCTAGAACAAATTTTTTTTCTTTTTTGTACACATTAAACATCAACATTTTTGGCCATAAAATTACTTAAAACCCCAAGAACATTATTTTATTTTTCTCTGAAAGCGGAACAAAAAAAGATGGCATTTCCAATTTTTTGTGTCACACAGTATTTGTCACAAAAAAACAAAGATTATTATTTTTTGGACATAAACAGAATTTGATCCCCATTTTATACAAAATAAAAGATGAGGTACCCAAAATGATCAATAGGCAAAGCCTGAAATGCTTTGCTGCTCATCAGTTTAACGTAAACTGTAAATGATGGCCCTAGAATTATTGTTCTCACACCAACATTCGCAGTGATATTTACCATGAGGTGCAACAACGTTTTAAATGCACGTGTGCACCTTGTGGGCACATTCGCGGTTGTGCACAGTAGATGGAGCTGTGGTAATTTTTTTTTATATTATTATTTTTATGATAATTTTTTTTTAACTTGATTGCTATTACAATAGGGCTTACAAGCCTCTATGTGATCACATTGGGCAGGTGACAGGTACTCCTTATGGAGACCCCTTATGTCTCCTCTGCTCCAGCCAACTGAGCACAGAATTATGTTTAATCAGCTGTATGCCTAGTTGATGTTCACAGATCTCCTCCCGCTCACCATCCTGACATTAACTGTTGTGGTCCTGGGCTAATGGGAGAAACAGGAGAACTCAAGAACCACAGGAGGGGGCAGCAGGCAAGTGATCAGGCTGCTCTAGAGCCGCCCAGATCACTTTTACCCAAAAGCCCAGAGCCTACTGATAAATAAAACTGGCTTACAGCTGTTAACACAGCAGTAAGCTTGTTTTAAATGGTTTACTCTTTGAATGAGCCAGGCAAAGAACAAAATAAACTTAAATATGGCAAGAACCTTCTTTTCCAAAACGAAAGGCCACACAATTTCAGTATAGGTTTACCCATCATCAATGTATTACATGAAAAACTTCCCCAATGTTAGTACAGTCTCATACAGTGCATATCTCCTGCCCCATCATCACTTCAGCCCAAGACACGTTCTCTTTCTTCGCTTCCACCAATTGAATCTCTCTTCCTGGGCACTCCAGGTCCACATCCTTAAATGAAGCTTTGTGGAATAAGACAAAGTCATATTCAGAGGTAACCACCAGTCCTCGCCTCTTGCACATATCGCTAGCCTTGAAGGGACTGTCAACTGCTAGAAGGTAGGCAAGATGACCAAGCGGGAAGCGGCAATTTCGGCTGCTGTACGCATTCATGTAAATACGTATTGCTTGGCTCCGGCAATCAGGCAGATGGCGGTAGAAAGCACAGGCTTTTAGACAGTCAAGTTGGCGAATCAGACGAAAGAGCCTTACCCAGTTCTTTTCTAGGTAGGACCTATTTATATCAAGGGCCAGGCGAATTTCAGGAGAATTTCGAATACTGTGGGGAAGTTGCAAAGCCCTGTGCATGGCATCCAGATTTCCTGTAGTACAAGCAAGAAATAATATATTACAACCACATTTTAATTACCAATTGCAAGCAGGTGTACAGATAGAGCAATTTATGAGACAGCAATCAGTGGGTTGCTAATGCTACCCAGCAAAGAACCTTCTTGTTAAGAACATGTCCAGCAAAGAGCAATTTATGAGACAGCAATCAGTGGGTTGCTAATGCTACCCAGCAAAGAACCTTCTTGTTAAGAACATGTCCAGCAAAGTAAGATTCCTGCAGTTGGTGTGTTTGGCAATTCCTGTTCTACGTTCCAAAAAGCTAAACAAGAGGGGTTCCATAATCACCAACCAACCTTCAAAAAGGATAGAATGGTGCATTACAACTTATGCTGCCTAAAATAAAGCTGTGATCAGGGGCTCTGTACTGTATACGCAATTCAAGACTTATTTTCAGTTTTGACTGAGGTATACATTTAAAGGGGTTGTAAAGGTACAATTTTTTTTTCCTAAATAGCTTCCTTTACCTTAGTGCAGTCCTCCTTCACTTACCTCATCCTTCGATTTTGCTTTTAAATGTCCTTATTTCTTCTGAGAAATCTTCACTGCCTGTTCTTCTGTCTGTAACACACAGTCAGGACGCTCTCTATGTTGCAGATGTGTGTTAGTGGGCGTCCTGACTCTCCTGTAGTCCAAGGGAGGAGGCGAGCACAACACTCCACACCATGGAGAAAGCCTTGCATTACTGTGTGTAGTTACAGAAAGAAAAACAGGAAGTGAAGATTTCTCAGAAGAAATAAGGACATTAAAAAGCAAAATCGAAGGATGAGGTAAGTGAAGGAGGACTGCACTAAGGTAAAGGAAGCTATTTAGGAAAAAATAAATTGTACCTTTACAACCCCTTTAATTACTGCTAAAGAGGAAGCCTAATCTATAGGTCTAATTAAATAAAAAGGACATTTTCACTTGTGTTTTTTTTAAGTCCAAAAACTTAAGGACCCTTTCACACATACGGACCGTATGTCCAAATTTCATCCATCCGTTTTTGGATGAAATACGGACATACATGTATCCTTATGGGATAGCGGGTGTCAGCGGATGAACATCCGCTGACACCCGTAATTGTCCGCCTTCGCAAACATCCGCTTTTGCGGACGGAAGAAAACCCTATTTTTTCTTCCGTCTGCGGATCGGATGAACACGGACAAACGGTCCGTGTTCATCCGATTCCCCATAGGGGAGAGCGGAGAAAAAACACTGTGCAGGGACCGCCCTGTCAGCCGACAGCTCAGCAGGGATTTACGGAGCGATCCCCGCTGAGCAAACGGACACACGGAGGCGGATCAATACTGATCCGCCCCGTGTGAAAGGGCCTTAGTTTAAAAAATGAAAGAGCTGTAAGGCCCCTTTCAGACGTGCGGACCGTATGTCCGTATTTCATCCATCCATTTGCGGATGAAATACAGACATACATGTATCCCTATGGGATAGCGGGTGTCAGCGGATGAACATCCGCTGACACCCGTAATTGTCCGCCTCCGCAAAGATCCGCTTTTGCAGACAGAAGAAAACCATATTTTTCCTTCCGTCTGCAGAGCGGATCCGATGAACACGGACACACGGTCCGTGTTTATCCGCTCCCCCATAGGGGAGAGTGGAGGAAAAACAGGGCGGCCTCTGCACAGTGTGCGGAGAGCGCCCTGTCACCCGACGGCTCAGCGGGGATTTACGGAACGATCCCCGTTGAGCAAACGGACACACGGAGGCGGACCAATACTGATCGGCCACGTGTGAAAAGGCCCTAACTGGCATGAGGTTAGTGGACAATGACTCGGAGATAAAGACAAGACACACTGAAATATTGAAGCCAACCAAGATTGAATTCCACACCTGGAATTTAATAAAGTGGAAAACAATCAAACTCTCCCTTTAAATCCTCTAAGGACTATTGGTAACATCATAACCTGGACTAAAAAATTGTTCATCGTTAAGAAATGTTTAAACAACTGTCTTTGAGACACTTGCAAAAGGGCTCATTCACGCTATCGGTTTGGACCTGCGTTTTTTCACATCGGAAAACAATTGTTTTCTACGTTCCCTGTTCACACCACCACAAAACTGGTGTAATGTGTAATGTGGTTCAGTGCGAAGAAATGTAGCATGTTTGCATTTCTCTACTGTGCACTGGATGTCACTCCACAGCAACAGAACGCACCAAGCTGTTTTTCATAGTGACACTTTCATTCATGTCACTGCAGAGTATCCCAAGAGCCTGGAAACCAGAGGCATGCTATTATAGACATACCAAGATTGGGAAGTTAGAGATTGACCCTGGCACCCTTACCATTCACGACTTACTGGTCAATTAAAAGAGAAGTATGGATTTTTTTTTAATCATGTTTAATCACTCTTAGGCCGCGTACACACAGAGGGACATGTCCGATGGAAACGGTTCGCGGACCGTTTTCATCGGACATGTCTCCTCGGGATTTTCGTCCGGCGGTGTGTACACACCATCGGATCAAAATCCCCGCCGGCAGACAGCGCGGTGACGTTGACACCGCCACGTCACCACACCAGGAAGTAAAAAAACTTCCACGCATGCGTACATGTCTCCGGCGGACAAATTTTAAAGCAGGCTTTAAAATTTGTCCGCCGGTCAGACATGTCCACTAGCCCATACACACGATCGGATTTGTCCGCTGAACTGGTCCGTCGGACCAGTTTCAGCGGACAAATTCGATCGTGTGTACACGGCCTAAGTGGGCTGCTCCTACCAACAACAATTTCCTGCCCACAGAACTACACACATCTTCTTGTGAAAATAAGCAAAATACCTGCAGAAGGATCTGAGGTCTGTCATCAAGTTCTATCATGACAGTATTGTTGGGATCCTCCCCCTGCATTCTCCTGTGTGTGAAGGATATCAGCTCCAGACAGTCATCATGCTCCCGAGAGTTCAGGAGTGCTTTATTTGTTCTCCTCCCCTTTCCCTTCAGGCTGTGAGAGATCAAGCAGTGACATGGACAAGCAGCAACACTTCAGGCATGCCAACCTTTCTCATAAGTGCTTTCCCTCTAAAGCAGCCTTTCTCAACCTTTTAACCCTAGAGGAACCCCATAAATAATTTTCAGGTCTCGAGGAACCCTTACGAAAACAAATTCATCGTGGGTCAATAGGGACAACGCCCCTTATACTGGTGGTCAATGGGAAGAATGCCCCCCTTAAAGTGGTGCTCAGAATGTCACCCTTAAAAGGCAGCCAAAAATATATTTGGCGTCATGCTGCTGGCT
Organism: Rana kukunoris; assembly: GCA_029574335.1. Classification (NCBI taxonomy): domain Eukaryota; kingdom Metazoa; phylum Chordata; class Amphibia; order Anura; family Ranidae; genus Rana; species Rana kukunoris. Next base: position 224,181,669 of record CM056059.1, on the reverse strand, counting down.
TTACTAAGTGATGCTGAACCTTGAACTCTGTAGGCACCATCAAAAAAGGTGGTTCATCAGCCACAGTTTAAGGAACCTCTAGCAACCTCTGGAGGAACCCTGGTTGAGAATGGCTGCTCTAAAGAGTGGTGCAAGGAAGCGGCTGAAGTATATTTACTGCTTGTGTACTTGTACAGTAATGTTTCTGTGTGTTGCAACTACCATGGCTTACCATACTGTCATGTGCCTCGGTTTTTTGTTAACAGCATGTCACATTGCCATGAAAACGAAGGCACGTGACAAGCCTGCATGTTCCCAATTGTGGCTTAGACTTGCACCTGTTAGGAATCCGTGGACACAGCTGAGAGCCAAGAGGAGGAGAGAATGAAGAGGCAGATTGCTACAGATGTAACTGCCCCATTTAAAGCAGAGTTCCAGCCTTTTTATGTTTATTGAATGTCAGCAGCTACAAAAAGTGTAGCTGCTGACTTTTAATAAACAGACACTTACCTGCTCCATGGTCCAGCGATGCGGTCGCGCGGAGCGTCGCTCCTCTCCCCCGGCGCCTCCATTCACACAGTGGGCACCCGGCCGTGACAGCTTTTGGCTTCACGGCTGGGCACGCACTATGCATGCGCGAGTCGACAGGTGATCTCCTGGGACCTGCCACATGTCCCAGGAGATCGCCTAGAGGGAGGGGCCGCCCAAGGCAAGAGGAGAAATCGCCTAGGCGGCCCGTAGGTGGAAGTAGGAAGTGAGACAGGAAGTCCCACTCCTAACAAAGCCCCCCCCCCCCAAAAAAAATGACATGCACTCAAACCAGGTGTGGACCATCACTTGAAAAAGGCTTTGCTATGGTGAGGGTAGTAAATACTATACATTTGTACTGTCCCACACTTCTCCTTTATTGTGATGAGTGGTCTCACTCTCAACTCTGGAAGTAAAGAACATATTTACATAGCACATTAGTGCGCTCTCAGTTTTGGGGGCCATCGGGGCACACTTGAAAAAAAAACTTGAAAGAATCTGCCTTTGATTTCCACAAATAATTACCAAGTAGCACACATGCCAACAATTCATTGATAATTCAGTGAAGCCAGATTGTTTTTTGGTAATCTGAAATCCTTACCCAAATCATACAGAAGAAGAAGAGACTGAAATTCAGCTTGTCTAGGAAATTTTCCACCTCTGCTGTAACATTCCATCAGCTCGGCAAAGCTTTCCCGCACCTGTGTTGAATGGAGGGTTTCACTAAAATCTTCCAGTGGGAGATCCCTCACCAGGTAAGGGGCACAAAGCAAGAAGCCAAGGCTTCCTTCAAGGACAGGAGCTCCTTCAGTACCACTTATCCTCTGCACTGTCAAGTCTTGCCTTACTGCTCGTAGCCGGTCAAACACAAAAGGGTAAGCCAAGGACAAAGATGAAGAATCTTGCTCATTAACTTCCTCCCAAATTTCCATTATCAGATATTGAACCGTTTTGAGAAGAGTTGCAGGAGGTCGCAGATTTCTTGGTGAAGACAGTTCTTTCCCTGCAGCAGGGCGGCTGTACTCTTTAACAGTCCTACCAGGGTCAGCAATAGGATGGCCCCCATGTCTGAAACCTCGTTTCTGCAAATGTCTATTCTGCATCTCTAATGGATGAAGTAGTCTATGCTGCTCTCGTTCTCGTCGCTCTCGTTCGGAACACATATCGAGACATAAGCCAACCAGGGGAGGTGGAGAGACATTCATATTTCTGGACTGCCATTTATAGTCATCTGGGGGAACAGTGAAAAAAATAATGGCTGACTAAGTAATCTAAACCTTTCAGTCATAAGACATATAGCAATACAAAATAATACCATTGTGTCTTCCTCCTGCGTAACTAAAGAAAAAAAAAAAGAATAGGTCTTGGTTGGTGTGAATGCAACAATCGCATATATATTAACAAGCCACAGATTTTAAAACTCAATAAAACAGTGCTAAAAAAAAAAGGATGTACAAAAAATAGCAACCTATAAAATCCAATGAAATGTCAAAATATTGGGATTGGTGGTTGTGGTTACTACACTTTGCTTTGGTAAGAGGCCAGAAAGTATATAAAAATAGGGAGTCCCCGAGTTATGAACATCCGACTTGCGAACGACTCCTACTTTACGAATGGGAAACTGCGTGGTCACTTTTCGACGGCGGGCACATTCGATAGGACCTTTTAGACGGCGGGCACATTCGATAGGACCTTTTAGACGGCGGGCACATTCGATAGGACCTTTTAGACGGCGGGCACATTCAACGGAACATTGTTCTACCTGTAAGGCAAAAGGCATAACAAGCTAGTACCGCATACTAGCTCATTATGAAATACTTACCTTAGAACGGGGAATCAGGAACTTATCTGGTCCACACCAAGGGAGATCACATGTTGCCTCATTGTGTCTTCCGGGTATCGCGGCTCCAGAGCTGTGAGTGGCTGGAGCCGTGAGGTTGTCACTTCCGTGCATTTGCATGGGAGACTTATTTCCGGCAAAGTCTGGCGTCTGCCGGGCTTTCAGCCGAGAATCCCAGATACGCATGCGCTGCTGAAGTCAGCGGCGCATTGCAAGGGAAATATTTCCTAAACCGTACAGGTTTAGGAGATATTCTTTTTACCTACAGGTAAGCTTAATCACAGGCTTACCTGTAGGTAAAAGTAAAAATGTTGACTATACAACCACTTTAAGGAGGTGTCACCATGGCACCCTGGACTCTCTGTATTGGTGCAGGAAGTGGCACTAATGTCTCCACTTTATGCATCAAACAGAGCCATCCACGCCTTGGGAATACTGGAGAGGACCAAACGCATCACATGACCAGCAAAAAGTCATTTTAAATAAGCAAGTATAAAAATAAAAAAGCATAATAAACATCATTTGTTAGTTAGTGGGGCTACAAAGCCCAAATGTATTCTTTCTGGTTTTAAAGCAGTTTTATACATTTTTTTTTAAACTTTTACCTACAGGTAAGCCTATAATAAGGCTCACCTGTAGGTATAAAGAATATCTCCTAAACCTGTAAGGTTTAGGAGATATTCCCCCCGCAATGCACCACTGACTGCAGTGGCGCATGCGCAGCGGGGATCCTCGGCTAATGGGCTAATAGGACCTTGCCGGCGAGAAGTTTCCCGCGCATGCGCGGGAGTGACGACATCGCCGTTCCAGCCAATCACAGCGCTGGAGCGGCGATACCTGGAAGATACGCCAGGCAAGATGACATCTCGCTCGGCATGGACCAGGTAAGTTCTCTACACCTCGTTGTAAGGTAAGTATTTCATAATGAGCTCGTATGCAGTGCATACGAGCTCATTATGGCTTTTGCCTTACGGGTTTAAAAAAAAAATAAACGGGTATACAACCGCTTTGAATAAAGTTTGGTTACAGCCTCTGCCAGGTATTTATTGTGGTCTTTGTCCCAACTTGGATTTCCAATTCCAGTGTCATCTCAACAAACCAGGACATAAAATGCGAAGAAATTAGAACAATGATGCCAACAGTAATCAAATTCCTGTGGCATAACGTGTAGGGAAGGGGCCTGAGGACGTCATGGCGCACAGAGATCGAGGAATTGCGGTACCAAACACCTCAGGAAACGCACTGGTTGATGCAAAAATGTATATACAGTGACATGCTGTTACATTTGTTTGGTGCTCACAGTTCACCAGAATATGAGTGGAAATCCTAGGAAAGACACACAGCTTCTAGGCTAGCTTCAGATGCAAAAACAGGTACAAGGTGCAAACCTCGGCTCACACAATGAATAAGAAACAAAATGGTCGCACACTGAAAATCCAAACTTGTTTGATTGTAATCTTTATTGTCAAAAGTTGCCAGACAGATATAGGGCTTGTGAAACGCGTCAGCTGCCCATTGATTTCAGCTCATACAGCACTGCAAAGATGCGGCTTGCAAGACTTTTTTTTACCATCCTGCCAGTGCACCGCTCCAATGTGAAAGCCCTCAGGCTTTCACAATGGAGCGAGAGGAGAGGCTCTTTACAGGCTCTATTTTTAGCGCTATAGCGTCTGTAAAGCGCCTCAGCGGCTCTTTGCTGACAGAGCTGTGAGAACCGAGCAATCACTGGGGTTTGATCGCTCAGTTTTCAGTGTTAGAAGCACCGGGAGACCAATGCTGCATCCACCTAGGCAAGTATTAAAAAAATGCATACATCTCTGTACAGGGGAAAAACATTCAGCCTTTAGAACCACTTTAAGAATTAGTGGCCGCCAGGCATATCGGCTAAAGAGCATCACGTTTCTATGTGGGAGGAACATATGAAATTATGTACATGTTCTTGATCCGAACATATGTGAACCTAGGCTAATGTTTACTAAATTCCTACATAATATGCCTCGTACACACTGACTTTTTACCACTGGGAAACCAGAGAACCGGCTCAGCAGCTTTTCCCCCCCTACACACACCTGGTTTTCCTGGCAGGAAAACTGGCATAAGAGCTTTGGCCGGGAAACCCAGCCATGTGTATGCTCCACCGCAGTGTTTCCCATAGGAAAACTGCCAGGAAAAAAGAGAACATTTTCCTGTCGGGAAAACTGCCATGGAGCATACACACGGACAGTTTTCCCAGCCAAAAGCTGTCATGGCGATGGGAAAACTGGTTGTGTGTACGAGGCATAAGAGTTAACCCTTTGGCACTATGACTGACCTCCATTATGCTTCCGCACAATAACTATTACTAGACCTCATGCACATGGATGTCTACGCGCTTTTTGAGTCTTAAATGTTAAACCGTCTTGGACCTTCTGGTGCCCAGGGAGCCCCACTCAGACCATACAAGTGAATTGATGTGCGCAACCAGACACTTTGCGCATCAGCATTTGCCCACGCCATGTGCGTGCGATGTATAGCCCTTCCGTGCCATGTTTGGGTAAATACTGAAGCAGAAGCCATCTGCATTTATAATCAGCTGACCACATTCCACCATTGACTTGTATTGTCTGCTGCACATGGCACCAATGCGGCTCCCAGGCGCAGGAAAGCGACAGGACTCAGGAGCATGGAAACGTCTGTGTATATGAGGCCTCCTTCTCTGAAGAAGGTAGTAGAGCAAAGTGTAGGAATATATACCAGCAAACTGCATGGCATAGGACAGCACTATTTTGTGAGCACTGTATGGGGGAAGATGTATGTCATTACACCAGAACCAAACACCTATCCCACAATGCACCGCGCACACAGCCGGGCTCACTTCCTGTATCCATGCTACCCTCTTACCGTCATGTGCGAGCTTGGTATCAGCCTTTCTGAGCGCTCTATGAGCGGCACGCCCCTCCCTGCTCATGGCCGGTATGTCAGGGTTGTGTTGGCGGATCATATGGAGACATCTCTCTGACTGTACGGACACGGAATCCGTTCCCAGCCTCGGAGCATGCGCAGTAGCGCTTAGGGTTACCGTACTTAGTACATGCAAAGCAGGTTTAGCATAGACAGTTTCTTTGTGTGGCGTTCGTCTGCAACCTACAAAATGTAGCTGTGTGCCCATGTGATCCCTTCTATTGGTTTTCACTCATCCTTACACTTCGTACGTATGCCTGCTGCCTCTGTGAGACCAATCACTAGCGTATGAGAATTGTGACCGCTGGGTGGCGCTCTTACCTTACACATTATAACAACTGAAGACCAGACATTTTCTGTCACTTTGTGTTTACATGAGAACATCTTTTTTTTTTTGCTAGAACATTACTTAGAACCCTCAAACATGATATCTTTTTTTTTTTTTTTTTTTAAAGCAGAGGCCCTAGAAAATACATGGGTGGATTTAGCATTTTTTTTATGTTACATGGTATTTGCGCAGCGTTTTTTTCAAACACAATTTTGGGGAAAATATACACTGTTTTAAATTTTAATGCAAAAAAATTAATACATATGCTAATTTGTAAAATATAAAAGATGATGTTACGCCGAGTAAATAGATACCAAACGTGCCACTTTAAAATTGCGCGTTCCTGCGCAGCGGTGACAAATTACGTAACTTTTACTATCAATAGGCGACGCTTTAAAAGCCATTACAGGGTACCACTTTAGAGTTACAGAGAAGGTCTAGTGCTAGAATTATTACCTATAATCTGACGTTTGTGGCAATACCTCACATGCATTTTTTTGGGGGTGGGGGGGCGGAGGGTATATGCTACAAGTTGTAAAAGACCTGAGACATTTTTGGTGGCCTGAAAGAGTAGTAATGTGGTGCATAGTTTGTCGCAACAAATAGTGTGTGGCTGAATTGTGAGTGTTCTGCACAGAATGCAGGAGTCAGATATGTCCTGAGGAGAGGGTGAGTGCTATCAGGGGGGTGGGGAGAGATAGATATGTGCTGGGGGGCAGTGGCGGTGAGTGCGCAAATATATATATATATTTTTGGGGGGCGGGCGGATGCAAACAAACTGATTCTGTAAAAAAAACATCAATTGCAGCCACTGTGCCCACCATCATATGCAGCCACTGTGCCCACCATTATATGCAGCCACTGTGCCCACTATTATATGCAGCCACTGTGCCCACCATCATATGCAGCCACTGTGCCCACCATCATATGCAGCCACTGTGCCCACCATCATATGAAGCCTCTGTGCCCATCATATGCAGCCACTGTGCCCACCATCATATGCAGCCACTGTGCCCACCATCATATGAAGCCTCTGTGCCCATCATATGCAGCCACTGTGCCCACCATCATATGACGCCTCTGTGCCCATCATATGCAGCCACTGTGCCCACCATCATATGAAGCCACTGTGCCCACCATCATATGCAGCCACTGTGCCAACCATCATATGCAGCCACTGTGCCCACCATCATATGAAGCCACTGTGCCCATCATATGCAGCCACTGTGCCCACCATCATATGCAGCCACTGTGCCCACCATCATATGCAGCCACTGTGCCCACCATCATATACAGCCACTGTGCCCATCATATGAAGCCTCTGTGCCCACCATCATCCTCATGTGTGTACAGAACGGAGAAGGAGGGGAGGAGCTTTGATACAGTGAGACTCTGCTCTGCTGAACCAACCAATCTGCTGTCAGCGTCAGGCAGACGGGAGACTTGTCACTCCCGGTGCAGTCCATGTGAATGATGTGTTTGGGTCTGGTGCAGTAGCAAACCCGAACACATCATTCAAAAACCGGACTGTCCGAGGGAAAACCGTACAGGTGGCAACCCTAGGTGGGATGGGAGGGACCGAGAGAGCCGCGGGAGGGGGGACGTGTCCTCCTGATTCTTGTAATGACAATCGAGTGGCTAGTTAGTGGCTCCAATTGTTACTGCAAGATTGCTGACTGTCCTCTCTAAAAAATGGTACCAAGGTGATGCCTGCAGGCACGACCCTGGTACAACCACAAGAAGTCAAATGGCGTACCAGGTACGTGATTTGGCGGCAAGTGGTTAAACATGTTAGTCATTGGCAATGCTCATGGGGCATAATGTACTAAAAATGTCTATAAACAAGTAGAAGTTTCTTCCAGTTTTATTTTCCGAACATTCATTCAATTTCATAATGTTTACTGGGGTTGACAAGTGCTGTGTTTTGGCCCAGGCCTAGGGCAGCACTTTGTGGGGGGTGGCAAAAAGCCCCACCCCCCCCCTCCAAAAAAGGCATCCTCCCGACTCCCGAACGCAGGGACACTATCAGAGGGGTACAGTTCAGTGGCTTTGTGGGTGTGAAGGGGGCCAAGAAGCAGTTTTAGTAGGAGCCATTAAGCCGCCCCACCTAAAGCTGTGACTCTCTCTCTCTCTGATTGGCCCTCTGCTGTGGCCAATCATGGGGAGTCAAACAGCAAGCAGGAATCTGGGCAGTGGCACGGCAAACCCAACTAGAGCGGCTCTCAATCTCTTCTCCTCTCCCTGTCACAGCTCTGCTGCTCCATTTGCCAGAGAACTCGGCAGCAGTGCTCTGACAATGCATCTCCCCCGCTCGCCCCCTTCCCCTTTCTGTTGCCAGTACTGTATGCTGAAACACACCATGATGTTTCTACCTCCAAACCACACTTTGGTATGGGGGCAGTAGTGTATTTAGGGTTTGTGCTGCCCTAGGCCTGATTAAACTTGTGCACCCCCTAATTTAAATATGACCCACCCCTTCCTGTCAAGGCCACACCCCTTTCTGTTTAAGACCTGCTCTGAAATTTTCGAGTGGGGACAGTAGTTCTTAGGGCCGGGGGGGGGGGGGTTTAAATTTCCTTAATTTGCATACATTCCTCTTACTGTTTGGCTATGGGGCAGGAAGTGAAGGGAAATGTCTGCAATGGCACAGGGATGGTAAAAAATAAACTGACAGGGGCTATAACCCTCCCTTACTCTATCCGAAATAAAAAGTGTTGCCTATAGTTGTACTTTAAGCACAAATTTCTGATAATTTTATGGAGAGGACTAAGAAGATATAACCATGTCAATGGTGCAGAGGAAAACATATAGCACAGTGAGGAAGGTTTCTGGTCCAGGCTGATAGGACAGTCAAAATTAGAAGCAGCTTGTGTTACACCAACAGTGTAGTGCAAGCCGGCAGAAACTCTTTCCGTGCTGCCCCCCTGCGAAGTGCTGCCCTAGGCCTGGGCCTTGTTGGCCTAGGCAAGGATACAGCGTTGTATGGGGCAGGGGCGGACTGACAACTCATGGGGCCCCTGGGCAATAGGAGATTATGGGGCCCACTGGCAATAGGAGATTATGGGGCCCCCAGGCAATAGGAGATTATGGGGCCCCCGGGCAATAGGAGATTATGGGGCCACACAGTATACACAAACAGAATGCATACACAGTATACACACACACAGTATACTGTACATACACACAGAATACACATACACACACACTCTAGTACTGGAGAGGCGGGGCAGCTATAATCTTGGGATTTTTAGACCAATAACAATTATTTTTACATACTGTCCCTGGTTTTACTGAGGCTGGCAACACTGATGGGGCCCCCTAGTGGCATGGGGCCCTCAAGCAGTGCCTGAGTGCCCAAATGGTCAGTCAGCTCCTGGTAAGGGGGGTGTTTTTGGGTGATGCGCAGTGTCATTTGACCTCCAAACATGGTGTGTATTATGGCATCCAAAGAGTTCAATTTTGGTCTCATCTGACCACACTATATTCTCCCAGTATTTCACAGGCCTGTATAAATGTTGTGCAGCAAACTTTAAATGAGCTTCAACATGCTATTTCTACCACAATGGAGTCTTGCGTCATGCGTGTGGTTGTATGGTGGTTGAGTGCGTTACTTATTGTTTTCTTTAGATTTCAACTGGTGTCTTGGCTTTCCATGTCTTTTTGCACTTACCCGCTGTATATTGCCTTTGTTGATCACCAATGTGATATTTACAGTCATGATCGTTTTATATAACCTAACTCTGAATTACTTTGTTTGTTTCACAGCTGCAATAACCCTTTATTATTTCCTCACGGCTTAGATTATGGCTGTAAGATATGGATAGTTATACTTCCCTTTAACCTCTCATATCACTGTAAACACCCTATTTTACGATTAGGTTATTTCATGTTCTACAAATAGTGCTGGATGTATGAAAATGCATGCTTTGGTCTGGTGAGTGGATGGTTAGTTCGGTTGCGCTTTCAAAAAGGAGCACTACATAAACAGTGACTGCAGCATCAGCATCCACAGGCAGTGAAGACTAACTATTCTAACTACCTAAATGTATACATACACTATCAAAAGAGAATTTTTTTTTCTTAGCGTAGCTTAACTGATTCCCGACCTGCCGCCGCAGTAATACGGCGGCAGGTTGACTCCCCTGCACTCTACATCGCCTCTCATATCGGTCACGCCGACTCCCGTGTGCGTGCCTGGCGGGCACGATCGCCGGGCACACGCGATTGCTCGTTGCAGAGCGAGGAACTTGAGCACACAGCTCCTGGTCCTGTCAGGTAGGAAATGCTGATCTTCTGTTCATACAATGTATAAACAGAAGATCGGTGATTTCCCCTAGTGAGGCCACCCCCTCACACAGTTAGAACCCACCCAGGGATATACTTAACCCCTTTACCGCCCCCTAGTGTTAACCCCTTCACTGCCAGTGGCATTTTTTATAGTAATTAATGCATTTTTATACCAGTGATCGTTATAAAAATGGCAATGGTCCCAAAAATGTGTCAAAAGTGTCCGATGTGTCTGCCATAATGTCGCAGTACCAAAAAAATCACCGATCGCCGCCATTACTAGTAAAAAAAAATATTAATAAAAATGCCATAAAACTACCCCCTATTTTGTAAACACTCTGGGCCAGATTCACAGAGCGATTACGCCGGCGTAACAGGAGATGCGCGGCGTAAGTCTAAATTTGCCCATGCGTTTCGATGCTCCGCATCCCCAAAACGAGATACGTAAGAAATCTACTTTTTTTTGTCCAGCGTAATTTCGATAGACAGGCGCATCCGTCCGCGCAAAACTGCGCTAGACACACCATTGATTTTCTATTCAAATATGCTAATGCGGGAGTTACGGGGATCCACAAAAGAACGTTGGTGCAGCGCAGGCTACGCGATGTGCGCAACAGCTGCACGGCCTGTCTAAAATTAGACCATATAAAAGGTGGTATAAAATTAGACAATTCGTCTACATGTCAGAGAAAGCAACACTGTTAGTGAGGAGCTGAGCAGTCACACGTGTTGCACAACAATCTGTATGCCAACATGCCAGGGACATCCTCGCTCATAGCTATACTACTGACTTTAGAGGAGCAAAGAAGGATGAGGGCACGGAGGAGGGCACGGGAGAGGATATACCGCACCCGCATAGACCTCTTTGGCATGAGTGATTCTGAGGTATATCGCATCTTCAGATTTACCCCTCATGCCATCCTGGAATTAACCATAACCTTGCAGGAGGACATCACCAGCCCAACACACTGCTCACATGCAGTGCAGCCACTGGTCAAGGTCATGGCAACACTCCATTTCCTTGCCAGTGGCTCTTTTCAAAGAACAAGTGGAGTGGTGGCTGGGATGTCACAATCCTCCATGAGCAGATGTGTGCACCAGGTTGTCCCAGCAATCCTCAGACGCATGGCCAACCAAATCATCAAACCCACCACTAAGGACCTGCGGCTGAAGGCAATGACAGATTTCTACAGAATTGTCAGATTCCCACGGACCGTGGGGGCCATTAATTGCACACATGTGGCACTCCAGCCCCCCCATGAGACAGAGCACATATACCGCAATCGGAAGCATTGGCATTCCATCAACGTACAGGTGATAGTCGATGCCCAATGCCTCATATGGCACGTCCGTGCCAAACACCCCGGATCCAGCCATGACAGCTACATATACAATCAGAGCCCCATCCGAATGCAATTCGAACAGAACGTGTATGGGGACACCTGGCTGGTTGGTGAGTGACATGGGTGGCAGGCATGACTGACCCCCCCCCCATGATGCACACATCACAAGGGGCACATGCACGACTAACATCCTCCTGTCTTTTCCCTTCCAGGTGACTCTGCATATGCACTGGGATCCCATCTCATGACTCCTATCCGGAACCCCCAAACCCCAGGAGAGGAAAGATACAATGAAGCCCACGCCCAAACACGTGCAGTGGTGGAGCGCACCTTTGGCCTCCTGAAGTCACGTTTCCGATGCCTGGATAAGTCTGGGGGGACCCTGTTGTATTCCCCAAACTTTGTGTGCCCGATCATCGGTGCATGTTGCATTCTGCACAACTTCGCAGTGAGAAAGGGCCTGCAGATTGACATACGTGATGACCTGACCCCTGAACCAGACAATCCCCCCCTAACCGAGGTTACCCCGTCTTCTGAGGGAAGAGCAGCCAGGAGACAGCTCACATTAGGCATCTTTGCACGTTAAACACACACATTAATCATAGCACAATGAGAATGCATGCATGCACACCACTGTGGTCCCTAGCACAGACACATCACATCCTCATCTAATTGGATTAGCACAAGCCCACCATGCTGGACTTGTGAGCAGCAACGCCACGCCACGGCTCCAATTATGTCACTGTACATTCATACACCATTCACACGGACCTGGGAATCACTTCTCCCTGGTCCTGGGGAATCCTTCTCCACCAAAACTGAGGGTGACACCCCTTTGCCGGCAGGAATATCACCCCCACATTCCAAAAACATTCACATCACAAAAAAAAAATGTCCAGCAAAAAAAAAAAATTTCCAGCAAAAAAAAAAAAAGGGGGAAAACAAATTAATGCCGTTGGCGTGAGCCACGCCTGGGGCGCTCACAGCCACGGCCCCGGCTCCTCAGGGGAGACTCATGGGGAGGGGGGGGAATCCAGGGAAGGAGGAGCAGCCCCTGGTCTCTGCCCACCTGGCGGCCTGCCCTCCAAGGCCACGGCAATTCTGGTCAGGCCAGCACCTAGTGTTGCCGTGTTGGCCTGGATAGCCTGGGTGAGGGCCCTCACATCCTGCCCAACGTCTGCCGTTGTAGTCTGCAGTACGTTTAGGCAGTTTGTAAGAGCCCGGGAGTGGCAGTCCAGGTCCCCAAGCGTATCCTTTATGGAGGACAGGCTCTCCTCCATCCGCCCCAAAGTCTGGCTGACCTGTCCCAGATGGCGAGTCTGAAGGGCCTGGTCCCTTCTCAGATTGGCGGGCAGAAGCTCGGCCACCCCCCTGGTCTTCTGGGACAACTTCCTGCCTCCACCTGAGGCTTGTGGCCGGGGAAAAGGAGAGGCCCTTGGGAGAGGAGCCCTGTTGGGGGAGGAGTGGGAGGGGCTAGCCCTTATGGAGGGCTGGCTGCTGCCAGCCAGAGAGGAAGACTCCTCCAAAAACAGCAATCCACTGGCTGACATGACATCCTCCTCCTCCTCAAACTCCTCCTCCTCAAACTCCTCCTCTTCAACCTCTTTCAAAGACTCCGGCCTTGTCGGGGGGTCCTCTTCAGGCTGGAATGGTGCGGTCAGCCCAGATGGCCCAGCACCCTCCTGCTCATCTGTGGATGACACAAAACATTCACAGGTTGGAGGATCCACACACTTGCCACATATTCCCTTTCACCCCCTCCCCCACACATGCTACACACCTGATAGGGCAAAAAAACCTTACCTGGCATTACGCCTTCATGACTGGAGTCATAGCCAGGCAGGCCCTCCACCTGTTGTCTATGAAAGGTGTGGGCCACCGTACGCTCCTCCGCTGTCAGCCGAACAGGGCATGGTGGGCCCCCTTCTGTGGCCCTGGCATGGTCTGCCATTTTGGCCAGCTTCTTTCTGACCAGACGCCGGACCCGGGTCATTGATCTTCTTTTCAATCCCCGACCGTGTCCGGGTCTCCCCCCCCCCGATGCATTCACCTCGTCAGTAATGTTCTGCAAGATCTCACGCCTCCTGGCCGGGGTGGTGTTGGCACTCTCCGGGCCGTGGAGGAAACGCCCATATTGGGAAATGGCCCGGGCAAGAATTTGTTTCTCCCCCAAAGTAAAATTTAACTTCCTCTTCCTCTCAGTCATACTCATACAAAACTCTCTCCCAAACAATCACCAAAAATCACTCACAAAAACAAGCAGGAAAAATCAAGCAAGAAAACAAACAAACAAAAAACTATCAACCAAAAAGTCTCACAAGCAGTCACCAAAAAACACTTTCAAATATCTTCTACAAAACACTAGATCAAACAGTCCACAAATATCACAAAGACAAATCACAACGCAACAAACAAAAGAACAAAAGCACCTTGCTGTATAGGGAGGGATACAAAGGGATGTACTTTTGCAAAGGAAGTGCGTTTCTGTCTGTCTATTTATGCTGTTTGCGTAGTTCACTAAGTTGCCCTGGTCTACTTCCAATTTCACTGATTGCGCCGTTCCTGAGTTGTGAGCATGCGCACAGAGGTGCTGACCATGGTCTGCTTCATGTGCGCATGCGCGAGCCGGCCGGCCGGCCCTTCATTTGCATGGGGTCATGGCTCATTTAAATGTAACACGCCCACGTCCTTCCCAATTTGAATTACTCCGCCTTCCGCCTCTGAAATTACGTTGCACAGGCGCTATTTTCTGCGCAAAACAATCCAGAACACGGTGATTGCGCCGCTACATTGCGGCAGTCTAACGTAAAGGAGGTGCGCTACGCCAGTCAAAAAATGCGCCGATGTACGTGAATCTGGCCCTATAACTTTTGCGCAAACCAATCAATAAACGCTTATTGAAATTTTTTTTTTACGAAAAATATGTAGAAGAATACGTATCGGCCTAAACTGAGGAAAAAAATAGTTTTTGATATATTTTTGGGGGATATTTATTATAGCAAAAAGTAAAAATATTCATTTTTTTTTCCAAAATTGTTGCTCTATTTTTGTTTTTTAGCTCAATAACTAAAAACCGCAGAGGTGATCAAATACCACCAAATGAAAGCTCTATTTGTGGGAAAAAAAGGACGCCAATTTTGTTTGGGAGCCACGTCTCACAACCGCGCAATTGTCAGTTAAAGTGACGCAGTGCCGAATCGCAAAAAGTGCTCTGGTCTTTGGGCAGCAATATGGTCCGGGGGTTAAGTGGTTTAGAGTCGCTGGCTAATTGGGTCTATGAAACTTTTTTCCTTCTCGAGATAATTAGGTTACTACCTATACCTCTCTCACACACCCCCTAACTTGAAAGAACAACAACAGGTTAGCTCAGAGGTGTCCAACCTTTTCAAGAGCGAGGGCCACCTAAGCGACTTGGTAACCGGTCGCAGACCACAATGAGCAGAGCGGGTGGATGACAGCCCACTCGGCTCTATAGAGCCCACTCTACTTATCTTTTTTGCGGATCGGATTTAAGGTTGGCGTTTGTAAATGGACACAAGTCCATTTACATCTGCTAGTCCTTAGTCCTTGTACACACGATCAGTCCAAACCGATGAAAACTGACTGAAGTTAATTTTCATTGGTTCACAGACTGATGGCCTGATGGTCTGTGCGTACACACCATCAGTTCAAAAAACGATCGTGTCAGAACGTGGTGACGTAAAACACAACGACGTGTGGAAAAAACGAAGTTCAATGCTTCCAAGCATGCGTTGACTTAATTCTGAGCATGCGTGGGTTTTTGAACCGATGCTTTTGCGTACTAACCATCGGTTTGGACCGATGGTCAGGCATTTTCTTGGTTTCTACCACTTCCCATATTGCCCTTTTAACATTTGTGATCATTTTATGTAATGTGCGGTTTTATTACAATAAAACCTTGAAATATTTTTTTGACCTGCACTATTGGGGTTGCTTTCTCTTTTTTCTCTTCCCCACATGTTGGTTGGAGTCTTCCGTCACTGCTCCGTGTTACCCTCCCAGGGGTTTCACCCTAGTCCACCCCTCTTTCCCATCCATTTGGGTGTAGACACTACTTTGGACATCACTCCAGGACGTCCTGCACCAAGGGCCCTCCACTGAAGACCTACCTACCCTACATGTTCAACCAGTTTGAGGAAGCCGTGCAGATTGTGCCCCGAGGATTTTCAATGCCTGACTGATCTGCTGTTGTTGGACAGACAGATCCACATCTTCCGGTAAGCGTATTTATTTCTATTAGAACTAGTAAATATTTCTGCTTGCCTTGAGGATCTACGTGGTCAATCAACAATTCTTCTGGTTGACCAGTTTTTGATGGACTTTCCATTGTACATTTTTGTTGTGTTTCATCCATTCACTATTTCACTTGTCACATAGTGAATATATTTTTTTGTGTATAGAAGACTCACCTCTCTATTGCAGGATCCATGTGGTCAATCCACCATTCTTCTGGTTCACCAGTTTTTGATGGACTTTCCATTGTACATTTTTTGTTGTATTTCATCCATTCACTATTTCACTTGATACACTGTGAATTTTATATTTTTTTTGTATAGAAGACTCACGTCTGTTGCACTTAGTGCTACATTTTTTCCCTACATCATTTCCAATATTTGTCATATTGTAGTGTAGCTGCTCATGGGAATGTAGGCTATACAAAAGAATATATATAAAATAAATAAAGACACCAAACCAGAAAATTAATGGTAGTAAAATGGCCGCGGCACCTTTATTGGTATATTATCTATAAACATTTAATTCATTTCAAAACTTATCTTTATTAAATATATCAAATACATAAATTCTATGGGCCAGATTCAGGTAGAGTTAGGCTGGAGTATCAGTGATACGCCAGCCTAACTCTCACTTTGAGCCGGTGTTTCTGTTTTCTGTAAGCAGAAAACAAGAAACGCCGGGTTGGAGTTCCTATACGAGCGGCGTAATTGTATTTTGCCATGGTATCGGAACTGCAATTTTAAAAATGGCGCTCGGGGCGTTCCCGCTGATTAACGCCGAGAATATGTTAATCAGTGAGAGACGGAAATTCACGATCGTACGCGGGCCCGACGCAGTGACTTTCCGACGTTTCCGTAAGCGATACGTGGCGTAAAGAAAAACATGCCCCCTAGGTGGAGTATCCTATGTTAAGTATGGCCGCCGTCATTGCGTCAAATTTAAATTTTTTAGCGTCGTTTGCGTAAAACGTCCGTGAATGGGGATTGACTTCATTGACGTTCACTGACAGAATTTGGAGCATGCGCACTACGTTTGCCGCGGGATCGCGCCTAGTTTAAATAATACACGCCCCCTACCCGCCCAATTTGAATTCCGCCGGCTCATTTTCGCTACGCCGCCGCAACTTTAGGAGCAAGTGCTATGTGAATAACAGTACTTGCTCCTAAAGATTCGGCGGAGTAACGTAAATGACTTACGTTACTCCAAAATAAAGAACCGCTGTCCTACCTGAATCTGGCCCTATAACTTCAAATATTTATCCAACTCAAATTCTCACTCAGTTATAGAACTCAAGCGAGTATAATAAATAAAATATTCAAAAAATATTCAATAAAGTCCCCCCTTGATCCAAGGGTGACAAACCACAAAAAGGTGCTGCGACAGGGTGGGAGGGATGGGGAGCTCACAGGTCATTTCAGGATAATTGTGACTGAAACCTGTCAGAGGGGGGTCTTATATACCCTCTGCCTCACATGTAACCACGCCCTAATCCATGTGACAATCCCGCCTAAATTCATACGTTTTCCTCTTACACTATCTGTGCCTAACTCTACACTTCTTAAAGTGACAGTAACCTAAAAAAAAAATTTTTTTTTTTTGCTAGCCACAATCCCATGCTGTGGGCACTATACTAATGCCCACTTTTACATTCCTTTAGATTTTGCATTTATTTCACACTCTTTTTTGATCAGCACAATATTTCCCCACTTTCTTCGTACTAACCATCGGTTTGGACCGATGGTCAGGCGTCCATCAGTCCGATTTTAAAGCAAGTTTTAAAACTTTGGACTGAAGGACAAAAGACTGATGGGCCATACGCACGGTCGGTTTAGACCGATGAAACTGAACTTCAGTCTGTTTTTATCGGTTTGGACTGATCATGTGTACGCGGCCTCAGAGGTGAATATAGGTTTGAATTGGGTCGGACTGACCATGTCAAAGGGGCCTATGACTCAAGTCTGGTAACCCACAGGTGCACTGTTCTGCACCTGCGGATCAGTTTGAAAGCAGCCCAGTAACCACTGCAGAACAGATATGCCCATATATACACTGGGCCAGATTCTCAGAGGCGCTATGACGGGGTATCGACAATTTTTTCCCCGGGTATCTATGCGAGTGATTCCTAGAATCACTTTGGCATAGATACGGGTGAAGATCCGACAAGTGTAATACAATTACACTTGCGGATCGTAGATGTAATGACAACTCCGGCCACTAGGTGGCCTTTACGTTGTTTTCCCATTTGCCTATGCAAATGAGGCTATTACTCAGATTCCCTAACGCTTTTACGCCGCCCCGTCGTCACTTACGTCATTTTCGTCCGCGTAAGGTTATCCCTGCAAAGATGTGGAGTAACCTTACGCAGTACCGTCGGGTGCCGTCGGATGCCATGTTAAGTATGCGTCAGCGTCGGCTTTTTCCATCGGTTACGTCGTTTTACTAAGTCGTTCGCGAATAGGGAATTGCGTAAGTGACGATCACGTCGTTTTAACGCCGGTTTCACCGACGCTTTCCGACGTGAGCTGGAGCATGCGCACTGGGCTTTTTGCCCGGCCGGCGCATGCGCAGTTCGATCGACGCGGGGGCGCGCTTAATTTTAATACAAGCCGCCCCCTTTGAATTACGCGGCCTTACGCTGGGCCATTTACTTTACGCATCTGCAAACTACGGAGCAAGTGCTTGGAGAATACGGCACTTGCTCTGTTAAGTTGCGGCGGCGTAGTGTAAATGGCTTACGCTACGCCAGGGCAAATCTATGAGAATCTGGCCCACTGTGATTTTAGTAATAAACGTACCTTTAATAACAGTATTCTATTCCATCCCAAAGCAGGAGGTCGCGGGCCACATCAGAGGGTGCCGCGGGCCACTGGTTGGGCACCCCTGGGTTAGATGAACACTGTCTGTATTAGACACAAATTGGTCAAGTAACAGTAGGTGATACAAACTGTGACCAGGATGAGATAATACAAATTATATATCAGACAGGAGGCTCATATCTTATGCATGATCTTTCTTTATTCATGCCCATAGCAGAAAAATTTCCATATTCAGTTACGTAAAAGAAACAGAAAACTGTAAAGACTACATTTCCCAGCAGTTCCTAGGTCACCATAACCACTCCTATCCTGTAGCCCTATATAAGGTCTGTGTCTTCCTAGATCCTCCTCTTTCTTTCTGCTCATAGTGACAGATAAGTATATATTGTTTTAAATAACCATATAATGGTAAATCTTGTTGTTTGAGTGCGCTGGTTTTAATGCAAGACTAATGCTTGTCATTGCTGCTTGTTATGCCCCCCTTCGCGGATGCTTTTGGTATCCCTGATGCCCCCTTGCGACGTTTTAGCGTTTTGCCCCTCACCTTGCCTTAGGTGACCGCTGCCATATTAGGCCTATTCAGTCCTCCTCCGCCTCTTCAGCACAAGTTTTTTCGCGCGCACGGGTCTGGGAGGGGCGGAGACTGTATGAGAGCTCAGTCTCTCAGCTTCCCCAACCAATGGGAATCCCGGAGGCCGTAATCTCGCGAGATTTCGCCTCGGGAATTCGTTGCTGTACCAGGCTCCCCTCCCACTGCAAAGTTACTCAGCGCTGGCAGTGTCGGAGGTAGGAGCCTGGGATCTCTAGCTAGTTAGGTTTAATATTCACCGCTAGTTAGACAGGATAATAGTGACATCAGGGTAGGAATTTATTCCCCCTATTATACTTAGACACCCTTCAGCTCTTAGTGTTCAGCTGCATAGTCTGTCCCCTCTATAACAATTAACCCTTTACAACCCCATCTCACCCATACACAAAATGGCTGAGGAGAGGTCTGTTCCCATCAATGAGGAGGAATTAGCGATAGACACAACGCAATTCCTGAGCACCTCTCAGATTCAAGACCTGATCACAAAATCTATACAAGCTGCACTGGCTTCAGCGGTCATACCCTCAGGATCGCAGCAGATTCTGCCCCTCGCCCCTGTTCCGCTATCAAACAACGTTGAACCGCCAAAAAATAAGGGCAAAGCCTCTTTTAAGAGGAAACACGTTATGACGGCCCATGACTCCCCGGCAGGGGAAGTAAATAATGTGCACAAGGCAGATCCCCACACAGACTGCCGCCCCATGCATCACTCGGACTCCTTTCAACCCCTGAGCCTCGGGGAGTCACCAAAGAGGCATAGATCCGCTAAGCGGACAAAACCAGACTCATATGTAATTTACTCTGGAGAGGACTCTTCCTCTGAGTCTGGCGAGACTGAGGTCTCAGAGTCCGAAGGTGAAGATGAGGAGGATGCTGGGACATCGGCGTTCAACCAAAACGCCACCCCTGAAACTCAGGGCACAACCATACTAGACGCTCTGGGCGAACCACTGTTCCACCCAGATGCCATCTCCCATCCCCGCTCTGGGGACTGGTCCCCTTTACCCCACGTATCACAATACGTTGAATTTTGGGCACGTAGGCCCATCGAGAGGACCAACCGTAACAAATTACGGGCAGAATGCCCTCGTCCATTTATTCCAAAAAAGGTAGCCCTTACACCCGAGATAGATCCCACCCTATCTAAGTACCTGCTAAAAACAGGGAAATTCCCCAAAAAAGGGATAGACCGCTCCTTCAAAAGCATCCAGGACCTCCTTGGCCCACTGACAAAAATCTTAAACCTGTCAGAACAAGCAGCGGCATCTGAACAGACGGTAGACATAACACAACTACGTGGGTGGGCCCAGAGGGCCATATGTCTGGTGGGCAATGCCAACACCGCCTGCTCTGTCGAACGCAGACGCTCCATTTTGATGAGGCTTGACCCACAATTGGCACACCTGGCAGAGACCGAACCAGGTCCAGCAGCGGAAGGGATGCTATTTGGTGAGTCCTTAGTCAAGGACATTAACAAATTTGTGGGGCTCTTCAATAGCCTCGACAAAGCCCAAACTTCACTCAAAAAGACGGGAACAAGTAGGGTTTTTCCCCGGGCCGGCAGAAGTAGGAGCCGTTCTGCCGGCCGCAACAACACGTTCAGACCATTTAACAGGGCTACTGCCCAACATCAATATACCCAGGCTCCCCCTCCATACACCACAGTGGCACAGCCAGCGCCGTTTTTCCCGCCCCGTGGTAGACCGTGGAGAGGACGTGGAAGCAGAGGATATCCCCGCTCCCGACCATACACCGGTGAGTATTACCTTCACTCCACTCTCTCACACACCTGTGGGGGGACGAATAAGACATTTTACCCAAAATTGGTCTGCGATTACGGCAGATTCGTGGATACTAAACACCATAACAGGGTTCCACATAGACCTTCTGTCCTCGCCGAATCTGGGCATCATCCCGCCCCCTATTCATTTTACAAAACAAAACGTTGCTCTTATAGACAACGAAATGCGAGACCTGATCTCCAAACAGGCAGTGGTCGAAGTCGATCCATCATCCCCGGGGTTTCTCAGCAACCTTTTCCTGGTCAAAAAGAAAGGGGGAGGCTACCGCCCAGTAATAAACCTTCGGGAACTGAATCAACATGTCGCATATCGACATTTCAAGATGGAGGGTATCCACTGCCTCCGAGATCTCCTCCAACCAGGAGATTGGTTAGTGAAAGTAGACTTGAAAGACGCCTACCTTACAGTCCCCATGCATCCAGACTTCCAACACCTACTCCGCTTCATATGGAGAGGACACACTTGGCAGTTTACATGTCTCCCGTTCGGACTGTCCTCCGCTCCGTGGTGCTTCACCAAACTTTTGAAACCGGTCGTAGCATCATTGAGGAGCAGGGGTGTACGTCTGATCATTTACCTAGACGACATCCTCATTATAGCTTGCTCCAAAACACAAGCATATCGCCATATGGGTTGGACGACCTCTCTGTTACAAAAACTAGGTTTTTTGATCAACCAGGAAAAGTCAATTCTTTTGGAGCACATTGTTCCAGGGGAGCTATGGCTACCAAGGTCGTTACGGCGGGAGGGTCTCTCGCAGATCTCCTACTGGCAGCCGACTGGTCCTCTGAGACCACATTTCGCCATTTTTATTTCAGACCGGAAGAGCATGTATCCATGTCTGTCTTATAATTGCTATATTACATATATAGGTATAAAGCGTGTGCAACATATAAGTATCTTTGTTCTTATCAACATATACTGTATAAGCTTTGAACCTGCATAAGATATGAGCCTCCTGTCTGATATATAATTCGGGATTTTCCTAGCTTGTGATGGAAAATAATAATTATATGAAGACAGGAGGCGAGTATCTTCCCTCCCTACCCAACCCTATCACGATTTTACATTTTCTTCCAGGTTATTGATCGTACCCACAGTTCCTGTGTACAGGCAACCCATTGATCCGAAGGAATTGTTTTTCCTGTGTACGGTTGAAAGTTTCGACAAGGACGTTCCTTGCTAGTCCCCGTTGGGACCTGTTCCAAATACCCAGCCGTTTCCAGAAGCTGAGACGTCAGGCCGGCCGGCCGAAGATTCCAATGGTTATACCGTTCAATTGTTGACTCCTGACTCCTGTTTGGGAAGGATACGCATGAAGAAAGAGGAGGATCTAGGAAGACACAGACCTTATATAGGGCTACAGGATAGGAGTGGTTATGGTGACCTAGGGACTGCTGGGAAATGTAGTCTTTACAGTTTTCTGTTTCTTTTACGTAACTGAATATGGACATTTTTCTGCTATGGGCATGAATAAAGAAAGATCATGCATAAGATACTCGCCTCCTGTCTTCATATAATTATTATTTTCCGTCACAAGCTAGGAAAATCCCGAATTCCTACACAAAGCACTTATATACCAAGAGTGTATATAGGAAGCAAAACCAGGAATAACTGGGCCAAGGTTTTACCAATCAGCTTAAACTGTAACAGATTCACCTTCATATCATAAAAAAGGGCAGCCTGAAACAGATAGTATAAACCCCTTATGGTTATTCTGCCTTCAATCTGGATTGCTTTTGCTGAATTCAAGCCTGCCTGCAGGACTTTACTATTCCCGGAAGGTAGAAATAACAACACCTATGTAAATGTTCTGAGACAGGATGGTATAGTCTCCAAAAAAAGCTAACATTCTTTTTATTTTTCCAGACTTGTTTGGTGGTGGTGCACTAAGGGCTCATTTACACTTGCTTCAACACACATTAACCACTTAAGGACCGTCACACGTGGATATACGTTGGTAGAATTCTACGGAAGGGAAATCTACGTATATTTACGTCACTTTGAATTTGCCACCGTGCGCGCGCCTGCCGCGAGGTCTGTGACCTGATGTCCACCAGTGTCCCGCGATTGGGTCACAGAGCTGCATAATTGGGAGAGGCAAGTGTTCTACCTAGGGATGCTGACACTGATCGTCTGCTCCCTCTCATAGCCATGCCCCCTAACAGTTAGAATAACTCCCTAGGACACACGTAACCCCTTTCTAGCCCCCTAGTGGTTAATCCCTTCACTGCTAGTCAGATTTACACAGTAATCAATGCATTTTTTATAGCACCGATCGCTGTATAAAAGTGAATGGTCCCAAAATAGCGCCAAAAGTGTCTGATGTGTCTGCCATAATGTCGTAGTCACAATAAAAATCGCTGATCGCCGCCATTACTAGTAAAATAAAAATGATTAATAAAAATGCCATAAAACTATCCCCTATTTTGTAGACGCTATAACTTTTGAACAAACCAATCAATAAACGCTTATTGCGATTTTTGAACACCATTCATATTGGCATGACTTTAAGTAGTGCCGACTTCAAAGTAGTTTCCTGCACTACTTTGGTCCAACTTCCATGCGAGTTGATGTCCATAGACCTCAATGGTAAACCCTCAAGTAGCATGCAAATCGTACCTAAATAATATAGACATGATTTCAGTACAACTTTGTAAGCACAAGCAGCTTTTTGACCCTTGTCTCACCCAATCCTTTCAGCATAGTAGCCTTTCCCAAGCACATTTTTCCACCACACATTCACTTCCTGGTTATTCCCTCAGGATCAGGAACAATGTGCTCCAAACAGGTCAAAAAAAGAGACGTCCTTGATAATGAGCAAATCATTTGATTTAATCACCAATGTATGTAGCATTCTTCCCACTGACCACCAATCTAATGGCCCATACACACGATCCAAATATCGGCCGAAAACGATCGTGCGATGATGGATCGGCCGATATTCGGTTCGTGTGTACACTACTTTCGACACCCGATTCCAACCGTGGAACCGTCCAAAATCGACGGAGCAAGCTCCATAATTTTTATCGTACGATAGCAGAACGTACGATAATCGTGTAATTTGTACAGCGATCGTACGTTCAAACTCGTAAACGACCGATTGCGCATAACCGGAAGCTGCTAATAACCCCGGAAGGACTATGACATAACCAATCCGAAAGCAGCACATGTACGCAATCAGCGTCCCGAAAGAACGTACAGCGAAAGATATTTCATTAAGCAGACTCTCAGCGCATGTGTTGTAAGCTCCGCCCCTTTTTGCCTCGTGATCACACAACACAGTCTGCGCCAGGGCGAGTCAGCAGCAGCATGCAGAAGGTAGAGGAGAAAAAGCCTGGGCCTACAAAAATGAAGGTGATAAAGAAGATCAAGAAGCCATTGAAGGCCACAGCGATGTCCAGACAGGAGATGATAGAACTTGTGAGCTTCATGGAAACCTATGACTATGATGGGAAGCTGAAAACTTACCAGAAACCAAATGCCTGGAAGGATCGCATCCTCGAAAAAGTAATAGAAGTAATCAACAAGAAACATGGGATTCTGCGATCAAAAGACTAAGAACTAACTAAGAAAAAGGTGGTCAGATCTGAAAAATCGCGAACAAGGGCAATTAAAAAAAATCCATGTGCTCATTCAAAAACGTAAGTTTTAATGTTATGTTAGTAATGTACCCTTTTTCTTTTGGTTGTTGTTTTTTTCTAAAGTAATTCTTTTTTTTCAGGGAAAAATAAGCAACCAAACCCCCAAAGAAAAAATCCAAAAGCAGAAAAGGAAATGGATCGTTTGCTGCAGCCTTCCCCAGGTATGTGCAAACAACAACATTGTTTTTTAAGTGTATATGTTTTATCTGACATTATTCATGCAGCAGCATTCACATTTTTTTATTTTTTTTATTTCTAGGAATAATCTTACCATTTATCACTTGCCAATTTTTTGCATATTTTTTGTGAGTGACAGTAATCCTGCCTTGACTACATTTTACCTTCCGGCAATGTGTCGCTGTAACTGACAATTGGCAGGCTGTACAATGTGGCTCACAATCAAAATTGGAGTCCCCCCCCCCAAACAATAGAGCTTTCTTTTGGTGGGATTTGATCAGCTGTATGTTTTTTTTTTTATGTTGTTTGGCCTAGAAACCAAGAAACATGTTTGAAATGTGTTACATCAAAATATGTTTTACTTTTTGCTTTACTAAATATCACTTTGTTTAAACCCCCCAAAAAATACAAAATCAGTTTAGCCCAATATCCATTCTTCAACATTGGCCAAAAAAATATTAAAAATAAGAAACCTCCCAATAAACCATATAGTGACTAGTTTGACAAACAGTTCTATTGCCTGCAAAACATGGGACAATTTATTTTTCTTTATTTTTTTTTTAAGCTATGAATGGCGCCGATTAGGTTTTTCTTTCAAAGCTGCAACATTATAGCAGACACATTGCACACTGTTTTCACATTTTCCGGATCATTCACATTAGACAGTGAACAGTGCTATAAATATGCAGGGTTTACTGTATTCATGTGATTACAAGAGAAGGGGTTAACCAATGGGGGCCGGGGAAGGGGTTAAATGTGTAGCCTAAATAATTAGTTTTCTAACTGTAGGGGGAGTGGGGGTGACTGGGGAGGTGACAGATGTGTGTCCCTATCTACAAGGGACATAGCATT
The DNA here is from genome assembly GCA_029574335.1 of Rana kukunoris. Lineage (NCBI taxonomy): Eukaryota > Metazoa > Chordata > Amphibia > Anura > Ranidae > Rana > Rana kukunoris. The sequence goes on along the minus strand of CM056059.1, from coordinate 224,156,287 downwards.
GATCTCCTCTGCCTGACATAACGTGGAGCTCTGTGTTTACACACCAAGCTCCACGTTAATGCGCGTGCCAGGCGTCCGTTGGCCATACACGCGATTCCCCAGAAAATGACCAGGAACGTGTATCTCTGTATGTAAACACAGAGATCCACGTTCTGTCAGGGAGAGAGGATTGATGCTGAGTTCCTTGTACATGGGGACATAGATTCTTCCCCCACCCCCTCCCATTACAGTTTTAATTCCTCACTAGGCTATACACATTTAACACCTTGGTGATCTAGTGTTTAACCACTTCCCTGTCTGTCCCATTTATATAGTAAACAATGCTTAATTATAGCACTGTTCACTGTAGAAATGTTAATGTTCCCAAAAATGACTCTAAAATAACATATTTGTCTGCAGTAGTGTTGGAGTATTCCAAAAAAACACAGATACCCGCCATTCCTATTAACACAAATTAATTATCCCTAAAAGTATACATTTTCTCCCGTATTTAGTAGGAGCAGTAACTTTTGCAATAACCAGTGACTATACGTGTAATTTTTAACCAGTTAAGGACCCCCGCACGCCTATGTACGTCCACAACATGGCTCGTACAGGCACAAGGGCGTAAATTTACGTCCTCGCCTTAGTGCGGTTCGGGGGTCCCATCGGGACCCCCTCCGCGGCGTGCGGCGGTCCCCCTGGCTCTGGGAGCGATCGCCGACGAGCGGGCGGATGTTCGTGTTTTCCGCCCCCCCCCGCGATCGCTCCCAGCCAATGGGAGCGCGCTCCCAGCCTGTCACTTCCTCCTCCTGTGTTTACACAGGAAGGAGGAAATGATCATTTCTCTCATCGCAGCGCTGTTTCCCAGCGCTGCTGATGAGAGAAGACATGCCAAGTAAGTGTGCACCAACACAACACTGACACACACTCACATAGGCATATTAACCCCTTGTGATCGCCCCCCCCACCCCCCTGTCACAGTGTTACTGAATGCAGTGATTTAATCACTGCATTTAGTGTCAGTGTGACAGGCACTGTAAAAAACAGTTAGTGTTAGGTTCAGGATAGCCCCCCCACCCCCCCTAATAAAGTTTTAACCCCCTGATCACCGCCCTAGTTAACCCTTTCACTCCCTATTGCCAGCGTCACTAAGCGATCATTTTTCTGATCGCTGTATTAGTGTCGCTGTTCCCGCTAGGTAGCTATTTTTTTTATTACGATTTTTTTTTTTACTAAAGACATGTGGCTAAATAAATTTTGGCCTAAATGTTTTACTAAAATTTAGTTTATTTGATTTTTTTTATAACAAATAGTAAAAAAATAGTGATTTTTTTCAAAATTGTCGCTCTATTTTAGTTTATAGCGCAAAAAATAAAAATCGCAGAGGCGATCAAATACCACCGAAAGAAAGCTCTATTTGTGGGAAGAAAAGGACGCAAATTTTGTTTGGGAGCCACGTCGCACGACCGCGCAATTGTCTGTTAAAGCGACGCAGCGCCGAATTGTAAAAACACCTTGGGTCATTTAGCAGCGTAAGTGTCCGGGTCTTAAGTGGTTAAACACCCAACCAAATGGATGAACAATACGGAACGGCCTATGATTGACCATATCTAATTTAGTGACTGTAGAGAGTAATTTAAAACAGGCAGATAACACCTTCTTGCACACACGGATCCCCTGTCCAGCCACACATTGGACTGTGATGGATTTAGATATCTGTTGGGTTTTTAGATTTATAAATTCTTTGGGGGGGGGGGGGGGTTGGAGCAGTGAGTAATTTCTCAATTTTGTATTTTATTTAGGGTTGCAGTCTAATTTTAAGTGTTTTTTGATGAAGAATTTTTTTGGCACTAACATATTACTGGTCCAAAGCATAGTCCTTCTTCTCGAAACTCATCGCTTTTGTGGAGAAAGACTCTAAAGGGGGCGAGCAGGAATGTCACTACGCCAACTGACACAAAGCTATTTTATTTGTCTGCAAAGTAGAGAGTGTAATGCCACTCCTTCTCGCCCCCTCAAGAAACCTCCTCCACAACAAGAACAAAGACTCACATATTAGTGTGTGGAGTTATAGACAGAAGAACAGGAAGTGAGGTTTTCTACATATATGTGTGTGTGTGTGTGTGTATATATCAAGATATAGATATATATTACTATAATAATCAGTTTTATTGATCGTGACAGGGCTGTTTGCTTTTCCCTAGGCTCATCGTCTAATCCCTCAGTGACAATTGTACAAACCAAGAACATAATAACAATTTCCCCTACCCAAGATTCCAGTCCTGAAGGTTTGTAAACCGAATAAAGTAATAATGTGTATTTTTTTGTCGGAATTTAGAGATTTTATAGCAAATTCATAATCATGTTGTATGCTATTTACAGAAAGCCAAACATACCATCTAGTGGGGGAAGAGATGCAGATTCAAGATCCAGGATTGGAGGTCTGGGATCATTCCCTGAGTGGAAGCAACCAAAACCTGCAACTTATTGATGTCACCCCTTTAGTGGAGGATATTCCAACTGACGAAACTCAGAATATTGTGTCCAGCACAGGTAATTTTTTAAGATGTATTTTGTGGCTTTATCTACAATCTGTCCTAAATGGATTATTAGTAATTATTATCCTTCACAGGTCATCAGCTGGACAGTACTACCATTTCGCATTCCAAGATGGATATTTTGAAATGTTGTGCCGAACTAGAGAAGATTAAGAGATCAGCTGCAGCACTTCAGCAAAAGTTGAAAGACTTAATTGATTTGCTGAACAAATTATAGATGCTGGACCTGTTAACTTTTTTTTGCACTTTTTTTTATATTTTGTTACAACTGTTTTGCACTTTATTGAAATTTTCGCGTACTTGGATTCGCATTGCATGCTGTACTACTTGTTTACAGCGGGTGTTCCCCCCCAAACCAAACAAGTTTAAACCTTACATTCAGCCTAGTTGTCCGATTGACATTAGGCTGTTGTTTTTTTTTGGATTGCCGTACATCCTTATTTTTCACCCCAGCTTCCGGGTATGTGATCAGTGGGCTTGGCCGTTCCCACCGGTGCATAGAGTGCGTTAGGAGTTTGCGAAAGAAGCTGGACTGTAAGTCGCCTCTATATGGCGTTTGCGCACTAATGTTTGTCTTCTTTCCGCAATTCCTGACACGCTGTATGCGCCGGTTGTAAGGATCTCAACCAATTACGAACATCCAGTACCGCAGATTACATACCCAGGAGCGGCGGTACAAATACTGTATGTACGGCAAAGACTGTTAAAAAAGAATCAGTCATTTCGACTACTTAGTGCAATGTAATGTTTCTAAAGATTTTTTTGGGGTTATTCCCCCCATTTGAAAGCGTAGGAGCACGCAAAAGCCTAAAAACAATTACAGGCAGTATAACTAAGCAAATATTATTGTATGTAGGCTTTTTTTTCTGCCCTACATTCATTAATATAGGCTTTTTCCACAGGGCTTACTGATTTTCTTAACTGCGGTAGTGGACGTTCCTATCCTTTGATTAGGTGTTTGACAGCTTGTGAAAGAGTTACCCTGTCACACAACGTGTGTCACCAGATTTTGTAAAATTGTGGAGCTGCGAGTCGGCACTGTACGGCACATACGCCTACCGATGTAGAGCAGACTGCCAGGTAATGTATAGTGCCGACTTTTAGCAAGGCTATTTTTGACGAAATCTGGTGACATGCATTCTGCGACAGGGGGACAGGTTCACAAGCTGTCAAACATCTAATCCAAGGATAGGAACGCCCAGTACCGCAGTCATAAGAAACTGTAATCCCGCTCACTAATGTTTTTTTTTTGTTTTTCTTTTTGAAGATTTTAAATACAGTATAATACGTTGTTTCTAATTTTCACATCCATTTTTTGGATTTGAAAAGTGTTTCACAATGAAGCTGCTCTAACGCAAACTGTGAACCTGGTCTGGGGAATATTGCCAATGCCCTGCTTGGTGGTTAGATTGTGGTTGGGCTAAATGCGTCGGTGGGTGGTAAGGTCTTGGTGGCTGTTCCTCTATTAATTTTGTTTGCGCACTCAATTCTCCTCTGAGACCCTTTCCAAGAACTTCTAGAACAAGTCTCTCTGCAAACTCTTTCTGGGGGTCACTTATTCTTCTATGCTTGCTTGCAATCATGATTCCAAACCCATCAGATTCATCGGACTTGTTCTTTAAGGCAGATGCAGCCTTATCCAGAAAGATATATGTAGCCGAATCTAGATTTTTTTTTTTTCTAGTCATGGATGTACGGACAGGCCTGGATGTGGAAATGTCTTCTTGGGATTCTTGCTCCTGCGGAAGCAACAACAATTGAACATCAATTGGATTGAAGTTATCATTCATATTCAAATTGGTCTATTATATGGTGCAGTTATGGTTAGCAAGATATATCTATCTATCTAGCTAGCTATAGCTTAGCTAGCTATAGCTAGCTAGATAGATATAGATAGCTTGATATAGATAGATAGCTCGATATAGATAGATAGATAGATTTATCTATCTATCTATATCTGTTTTTGGAGTGCATCAAAACACATTATACAGCTGTAGTTGAATGAAAGTTGCACATATGTGTTTGTGTTTGGTGTGAGCCAACCAGTGTGATTGAGCAAATCCTAGAAAGTCCTAAAATCATCATTAACCACTTAAGGACCGCCGCATGTACATTTTTTTTATTGCGATTTTTTTTTTTTACTAAAGACATGTGGCTAAATACATTTTGGCCTAAATGTTTGACTAAAATTAAGTTTATTGATTTTCCTTATAACAAAAATTAAAAAATATTGTTTTTTTCCCCCAAAATTTTGCTCTATTTTGGTATATAGCGCTAAAATAAAAAATCGCAGAGACGATGAAATACCATCTAAAGAAATCTCTATCTGTGGGAAGAAAAGGACACAAATTTTTTTTGGGAGCCACGTCACACGACCGCGCAATTGTCTGTTAAAGCGACGCAGCGCTGTATTGTAATAACCCCTAGGGTTATTTAGCAGCGTATTGGTCTGGTCCTTAAGTGGTTAATCTATGTTAAAATCAAAGTTCCCTATCGAGTTTTGAAACACTCAGCCAGGTATTGGAACATTACATAATGATCAACATGCAGAGGTACATCTCTATGCGGAGATGCTCAGATGCATGAACTGTTCTGCCCAAATCATCACTGCTATTCATGTTACTAAACGAACAGTACATATATGACTGTCATTGAATGAAAGTCGGGTGTGATCAATCAGCCAAGGGATTGCAACTGCAGTTAGGTTTCCCCGAAGTGAGCGCATGGAAAAGTGTCCAGCAGTAAAGGCATATTTAATATTTTTGTTTCACAGTTATGTGGCACATAATGTGCTAGTATGTTGATACTAACACATTTGTTTTCTAAGCGTCAGAAAAAACATTAGTATCATATGGCTAAATGGACATTATACACTAACCTGTGATATGGGAAGATCATCCACATTGTCCTGTTCCTCATCCTCTGGCTCTGGTGATGCAGCAGATGTTCCTGAAAGGCTGCACAGGGATTCACTGGATTCAAGCTGGTCTGTCAGAAAGCGCAGGCTTTCATAATACCAAAGCCGGGGTTCATAAATCTCATCTGTTCCAGCCCCAGATTTCTGTGAAGCACGAACCTTGTTGAGTTCTTTTTTGAATACGGTTCTTATATTCGCAATTTTATTTCTGACATAGTCGATAGTTGGATTTGGGCATACCGCTTTGCACAGTTCAACCAGTTTACTCAGGGCCTCATGTTTTTTATTACGGTTGGAATAATCTTTGGTAGAAACTTGCCATAAGCAGGGAAGCTGCCTGTACATGTCGATAAACTGTGTTAAAAAATCTGGGGAGGTGAACTTGTCTGGCATGATTCCTGCAATATAAAGTTTTAATAAGCTTGGAGAAATGTTTAACTTATACACTGTTTACATAACATACAATAACATTTTCATAAGTTTTTACCTCAGTTCGTGGAACACTATATTTCGTAGCAGCGTTCTTTCCGGGAGCGTTCGTGGTTGCCGTGGACGGTTTTCGTTCGCCTCACGTGCGTACGCCTGCCGACCGTTTCTGATGACGTCATTGCAATGCGAACGTAGTGTGTAGGCGACATCTCTTCGTAGACTGCACGCATGAAATGTGTGTTGTACAGTTTGATAGTTATGGTTTGGTCAAATGTTGGATTGGATGTTCAATTTATCTTGTTTGACTGTTATTGATCTCCAAACGTGCTTGCTGGGTACCATAAACCACACTCATTTCCAGAACTTGCACATAGAACAGTTTGAACCTTTTTTTTTTTTAAGCGGGTAGTTCCCACCCCAGATTTAGTTCGGTTTTTAAAACAGAAGCACCAAAGTTTGAGTATGCACGTTAAACTAGCACATTATGAAATATTTTCCCTGGAAATAGGTGTCTAGATTTTACATTGTCAACACCCAAAAAAATCTCATCTTGCCTCCCCATGTTTGACGACCTTCGCCGCTCGAGCGCTGTGATTGTCTGGAGCATTGATATTGCCAGAAAAACACATGCACGCGGGAGACTTCATTCCGGGCAAGACCGGTGCTAGACAAAGCAGGAGCAGAGGATAGCCACTGCACATGCCCTGCTGCAAAAAGAGGCACATTGTTAGGGAAATATCGCCTCTTCAGTACCACTTTAATAGTTAATTCCAATTTGGTGCTCGGGATTCTATTTATTATCCCTTTCTTTTATTTATTTTTTTAAAGAGAAATTCTCTGATTTTGGGCAAGTCCACATAAAACACAGTTTTTTTAATATTTAGGAAGGGTGTTTTTTTATGCAAATATTTGACAATGTGGGCATTGATAAGGCGGCACAGATGGGCACTTAATATATGATACTGGAGTGTACTTATAGGTGACCACGGAAATGCATTGTTAGAGCACTTAGAGGTGACACTAGTGGGCATTGCTAGGTGTCCACAGTGGGCAGTGATAAGTGGCACTTGTGGGGAATTATAGTTGGCACCTAATGATTTCCCTTTTTTTTAGCACTAGATGGGCAATGTGAGGTGGCACTATAAGGTGGTACTAATGACCACAGGTGTTCCAAATTTGCAGACACCTTTTAGACTATATTTAATACAAACAAATACTCAGGATGTATGCTTTTTTTATTAACATGGAAACGCCATGGTATAGGCAAAATAATAAAATATGCATACATTTGACAATCATTTTAATAAATGGAGTTTAAAAAGTGGATTTTTCCAGCACAAAAAGATCTCACATGTCATTCTGCCATGACACTGCCCCTTGACCTATAAAATAATTCATATAGTCCAGGCGCATTGACGGGCAGTTTGAGATGGCAGCCTGGAATGTGGCAGAGCCAGTGGTGTCAATTGGCTCATTCTGGCATTGCTGTTGCCTCGCACACCTTGAGTTGATGATGTTGTTCCTGTATCATTTTGCTGTTCCGTTGTAATGTAGCCCTGTGCATGTCGCCGCAAGAAGTTATGCAATACACAGCAACATAGCACAATTTTATTAAGTTTTTCTAAAGAAATATTAATGGTCGTTTGGAATATCCGAAAACGGTTGGCCAATATTCCGAAAGCGTTTTCCACCACTCTACGTGCTCTTGACAACCTGTAATTATATATCCTCTGGTCAGGGGTCATGTTACGCATTGGGAAGGGCTTGAGGAGATGGTCTCCTAAAGCAAACGCATCGTCTGCAACGAAAACAAAGTTCAGACCTTCCACGGTCTCATTTGGGGATGGGAGATTCAGAGACCCACTTTGAGGTAGTTGGTAGAATTTAGTGTGTTCTATCACACTGCCATCGGAATTGCGTCCATTTTTCCCAACGTCTACATATAGGAATTCATAATTGGCATTGACAACGGCAAGAAGAACAATACTGAAAAAGCCTTTATAATTATAAAAATACGAGCCAGAATTGGGGGGTGGTGAGATCCTAATGTGTTTCCCATCAATTGCGCCCCCACAATTTGGGAAATTCCATTGCTCGTGAAATTTCTGTCCAACCTCCATCCATTCCGCAGCATTTCTTGGAAACTAGGAGGAAAAGAGAGATAAACAGTGTTTAATTCCGATTCTGTATGCCAAGAATAAAGGTATAGTTTATTAAAATCAAGCTTTACAACTGCTGAGGGCTTGTTAGTTCACCTGCATTTGCATGTTTTTTAAACACATGCCACGTTGACTTTAGGGGTGGTTTCCGTGTCATGTGTTTCCTAGTCTAATTAAGCACAAGCCTGCTCATATATGTGGATATTAGCCTTAAGAATTGTCGTCACAACCAAAAGTGGCAAAACCAGGACACTTTACATTTTCTGCGAAATTGCTGCAACACTATATTGAGGTTATGGTAACAAGAATGTCAGCGTTGCTTGACCACAATAATTCTAAAAATACATAGATAATAAACGTCACTGTACCTTTAGATATTCATCCTTGAGTGTCTGGATAAGAGCTTCACAGGTTTCCTGGGATGATCTTGCAAAGTGACTGTGGAGATATTCCGGTAGTGAATTTTAGATCCTGCAGACTGCGTCCAGTTGCCAAGTACCGTAAAGTTGCTATTAGCCTTTGATCGGCACTTATCGCTTCTCTCATCACAGTGTCCTTCTTCTGTATATGTGGTCTTACACATGTTAGTAATTGCTGAAAACAGTCATCGTCCATTCTAAGATAATTTCTGTAATCTTCTGGATTTTTTTCTTGAAGATCCTTGAGCAAGGACATGTGGGAGTATTTGTCACGATTCAGCAGCCACTCTTTTGTCCATGTCCTTCTACTTTTTTTTTTCTTTTATGTTTAAGGACCTTTTGTATGGCCAGGACTCCAATCATTGCAATTGCAATGTTGGTTTTTTGTTGCCCAAGATCCATCCGACCGAACATGCCAGTCTGAAAGAAATTACGTAGAAGAAAGAATGTAGTGACCCGCACAAACTACCGTAGTTCGAAGGAAAGTACGTAGTGGCCCGAAGGAACGGTGGTTCAGAACCACTATGCTGCGGGCGTGGCTACAGGGGTCAACCGTACATTACATCACTACGCTACGACGTAAGTCCGCAAAGAACGTAGTCAAGTTTCCTCGTACGATTGTAATCGGGAGTATTTTAGTGTATTCTGGTCCCGATTCGACCAGCAAGCAAGGAATATCGTACGATCCGTCGGCCGATATTCGGATCGTGTGTGGGCCATTAGGGACATCCTTCCCACTGACCACCAATCTAAGGGACATCCTTCCCACTGACCACCAATGTAAGAAGCATTCTTCCCACTGACCACCAATGTAAGAAGCATTCTTCCCACTGACCACCAATGTAAGGAGCATTCTTCCCATTGATCACCAATGTAAGGAGCATTCTTCTCACTGACCACCAATGTAAGGAGCATTCTTCCCACTGACCACCAATCTAAGGAGCATTGTTCCCACTGACCACCAATGTAAGGAGCATTCTTCCCACTGACCACCAATTAGGGGTGCAACGGATCAAAAAATTTACGGATCGGATTGATCCTCGGATCAAGGGTCACGGATCGGATCATTTTCGGATCAGCAAAAAAAAAAAAAAAAGACAAATCTTGTTACACCCACCAGAGTTTTAGATTTCACAGTTATTCTCAACACAAAACGGAGCTTATATGCTTAAATACAGTGGGCCAGATTCACAGAGCGATTATGCCGGCGTTACAGGAGATGCTCGGCGTAAGTCTAAATTTGTGCATGCGTTTCAATGCGCCGCATCCCCAAAACGAGATACGCAAGAAATCTACTTTTATTTGTCTAGCGTAATTTCGACAGACAGGCGCATTCGTCCGCGCAAAACTGCGCTAGACACACCATTGATTTGCTATTCAAATATGCTAATGAGGGAGTTACGGGGATCCACAAAAGAACGTTGGTGCAGCGCAGGCTACGCGCTGTGCGCAACAGCTGCACGGCCTGTCTAAAATTAGACCATATAAAAGGTGGTATAAAATTAGACAATTTGTCTACATGTCAGAGAAAGCAACCCTGTTAGTGAGGAGCTGAGCAGTCACACGTGTTGCACAACAATCTGTATGCCAACATGCCAGGGACATTCTTGCTCATAGCTATACTACTGACTTTAGAGTAGCAAAGAAGGAGGAGGGCACGGGAGAGGATATACCGCACCCGCATAGACCTCTTTGGCATGAGTGATTCTGAGGTGTATCGCATCTTCAGATTCACCTCTCATGCCATCCTGGAATTAACCACAACCTTGCAGGAGGACATCACCAGCCCAACACACCGCTCACATGCAGTGCAGCCACTGGTCAAGGTCATGGCAACACTCCATTTCCTTGCCAGTGGCTCTTTTCCAAGAACAAGTGGAGTGGTGTCTGGGATGTCACAATCCTCCATGAGCAGATGTGTGCACCAGGTTATCCCTGCAATCCTCAGACGCATGGCCAACCAAATCATCAAACCAACCACTGAGGAGCTGCGGCTGAAGGCAATGACAGATTTCTACAGAATTGCCAGATTCCCACGCACCATCGGGGCCATTGATTGCACACATGTGACACTCCAGCCCCCCCATGAGACAGAGCACATATACCGCAATCGGAAGCATTGGCATTCCATCAACGTACAGGTGATAGTCGATGCCCAAGGCCTCATATGGCACGTCCGTGCCAAACACCCCGGATCCAGCCATGACAGCTACATCTACAATCAGAGCCCCATCCCAATGGAATTCGAACAGAACGTGTATGGGGACACCTGGCTGGTTGGTGAGTGACATGGGTGGCATGCATGACTGCCCCCCCCCATGATGCACACATCACAAGGGGCACATGCATGACTAACATCCTCCTGTCTTTTCCCTTCCAGGTGACTCTGCATATGCACTGGGACCCCATCTCATGACTCCTATCCGGAACCCCCAAACCCCAGGAGGGGAAAGATACAATGAAGCCCACGCCCAAACACGTGCAGTGGTGGAGCGCACCTCCTGAAGTCACGTTTCCGATGCCTGGATAAGTCTGGGGGGACGCTGTTGTATTCCCCAAACTTTGTGTGCCAGATCATCGGTGCATGTTGCATTCTGCACAACTTCGCAGTGAGAAAGGGCCTGCAGATTGACATAAATGATGACCTGACCCCTGAACCAGACAATCCCCCCTAATCCCCCCCTAACCGAGGCTACCCCGTCTTCTGAGGGAAGAGCAGCCAGGAGACAGCTCACATTAGGCATCTTTGCACGTTAAACACACACATTAATCATAGCACAATGAGAATGCATGCATGCACACCACTGTGGTCCCTAGCACAGACACATCACATCCTCATCTAATTGGATTAGCACAAGCCCACCATGCTGGACTTGTGAGCAGCAACGCCACGCCACGGCTCCAATTATGTCACTGTACATTCATACACCATTCACACGGACCTGGGAATCACTTCTCCCTGGTCCTGGGGAACCCTTCTCCACCAAAACTAAGGGTGACACCCCTTTTCCGGCAGGAATATCACCCCCACATTCCAAAAACATTCACAACACAAAAAAAAAATTGTCCAGCAAAAAAAAAAAAAAATCCAGAAAAAAAAAAAAGGGGGGAAAACAAATTAATGCTGCTGGCGTGAGCCACGCCTGGGGCGCCCACGGCCATGGCCCGGCTCCTCAGGGGAGACTCATGGGGAGGGGGGGGTAATCCGGGGAAGGAGGAGCAGCCCCTGGTCTCTGCCCACCTGGCGGCCTGCCCTCCAAGGCCACGGCAATTCTGTTCAGGCCAGCACCTAGTGTTGCCGTGTTGGCCTGGATAGCCTGGGTAAGGGCCCTCACATCCTGCCCAATGTCTGCTGTTGTAGTCTGCAGTACGTTTAGGCAGTTTGTAAGAGCCCGGGAGTGGCAGTCCAGGTCCCCAGGCGTATCATTTATGGAGGACAGGCTCTCCTCCATCTGCCCCAAAGTCTGGCTGACCTGTCCCAGATGGGGGGTCTAAAGGGCCTGGTCCCTTCTCAGATTGGCGGGCAGAACCTCGGCCACCCCCCTGGTCTTCTGGGACGACTTCCTGCCTCCAGCTGAGGCTTGTGGCCGGGGAGAAGGGGAGGCCCTTGGGAGAGGAGCCCTGTTGGGGGAGGAGTGGCAGGGGCTAGCCCTTATGGAGGGCTGGCTGCTGCCAGCCAGAGAGGAAGACTCCTCCAAAAATAATAATCCACTGGCTGACATGACATCCTCCTCCTCCTCCTCAAACTCCTCCTCCTCAACCTCCTCCTCTTCAACCTCCTCCGAGGACTCCGGCCTTGTCGGGGGGGGTCCTCATCAGGCTGCTGTCCTGGGGATGGTGCGGTCAGGCCAGATGGCCCAGCACCCTCCTGCACATCTGTGGATGGCACAAAACATTCACAGGTTGGAGGATCCACACACTTGCCACATATTCCCTCTCACCCCCCCCCCCCACATGCTACACACAAAAAAACCTTACCTGGCATCACGCCTTCATGACTGGAGTCATAGCCAGGCAGGCCCTCCACCTGTTGTCTATGAAAGGTCTGGGACACCGCACGCTCCTCTGCTGTCACCCTAACAGGGCATGGTGGGTCCCCTCATGTGCCCCTGGCATGGGCTGCCATTTTGGCCAGCTTCTTTCTGACCAGACGCCGGAGGTCATTGATCTTCTTTTCAATCCCCGGCCGTGTCCGGGTCTCCCCCCCCGATGCATTCACCTGGTCAGTAATGTGCTGCAAGATCTCACGCCTCCTGGCCGGGGGGGTGTTGGCACTCTCCGGGCCGTGGAGGAAACGCCCATATTGGGAAATGGCCCGGGCAAGAATTTGTTTCTCCCCCAAAGTAAAATTTAAAGCGGAGGTTCACCCTAAATATAAGATCTCCCATGTGATCCAGCATACTGGCGTCAGCGCCAGTATGCTGTTTTTTTTTTTTTTTTAATCCCACACTTACTGTATTATGCAGGAATTTCTTTTTTTCCCCCCGCGGTGGACGGCTCTAGTATTGCTCGTCACATCTTCCTAAAATACCCGATATGGACTCGGGTAATCTCGGCGAAAATGCGGCGCCTGCGCACAGACCTAGGAGCTGACTGCGCAGCGCCGTATTTCTCCGAGTCCTATTTCGGAGGGCGTGACGCGCCATAGCCGTAGGACTCGGAGAAATACGGCGCCTGCGCAGTCAGCTCCTAGGTCTGTGCGCAGGCGCCGCATTTTCGACGAGATTACCCGAGTCCATATCGGGTATTTTAGGAAGATGTGACGCGCTATACTGGCGCCGTCCACCACGGGGGGAAAAAAAGAAATTCCTGCATAATACAGTAAGTGTGGGATTAAAAAAAAAAAAAACCAGCATACTGGCGCTGACGCCAGTATGCTGGATCACATGGGAGATCTTATATTTAGGGTGAAATACCGCTTTAACTTCCTCTTCCTCTCAGTCATACTCATACAAAAACTCTCTCCCAAACAATCACCAAAAATCACTCACAAAAACAAGCAGGAAAAATCAAGCAACAAAACAAACAAACAAAAATCTATCAACCATAAAGTCTCACAAGCAGTCACCAAAAAACACTTTCAAATATATTCTACAAAACACTAGATCAAACAGTCCACAAATATAACAAAGACAAATCACAACGCAACAAACAACAGAACAAAAGCACCTTGCTGTATAGGGAGGGATACAAAGGGATGTACTTTTGCAAAGGAAGTGCGTTTGTGTCTGTCTGCGTAGTTCACAAAGTTGCCCGGGTCCACTTCCAATTTCACTAATTGTGCCGTTCCCGAGTTGTGAGCATGCGCACAGAGGTGCTGACCATGGTCTGCTTCATGTGCGCATGCGCGAGCCGGCCGGGCCTTCATTTGCATGGGGTCACGGCTCATTTCAATGTAACACGCCCACGTCCTTCCCAATTTGAATTACTCTGCCTTACGCCTCTGAAATTACGTTGCACAGGCGCTAATTTATGCGCAAATCAATCGAGAATACGGTGATTGTGCCGCTACATTGCAGCAGTCTAACGAAAAGGAGGTGCGCTACTGCAGTCAAAAAATGCGCCGATGTACGTGAATCTGGCCCAATGTTTGGAAATCGGACGGACTGTTTATTGCTAATGTGACAGAACACCTCTGATTTTCACATTAAATTTAACATTTAAACAGTCCGTTGGATTTACAAATACTGTATTTAAGCGTATAAGCTTTGTTTTGTGATGAAAATAACTGAATCTAAAACTCTGTTGGGTGTAACAAAAGATGTCCACTTGCCCCCTAATCACTATCATTACTCCGGTGTAACCCACTCCACTCTGGTGTCACCCCCCTCCACTCTGGTGTACAGACATGCTTCCCGGGTGATGGTGTAGCTCCTACCTGCAGGTGCAGAGCTCACAGATGCTGTCTCCACATGTCTGCAGGCAGTCCCGGGTCTGTAGTGAGTGCGCTGAGGCGGGGAGGCGTGTCACGCTGTGCTCTGGGCTCCGACAAGCACATGGGGGTGGGGCAAGATGTCCGCCGCTCCGGAGCTAGGCCGAAGTCGGGGAATTTTCTTACGGCCAAGCTCCGGAGCGCTCCGCGGATCCGAACGGGGTGACCCGTTCGCATCACGGATCGGTGACGATCCTTTGCACCCCTACCACCAATGTAAGGAGCATTCTTCTCACTGACCACCAATGTAAGGAGCATTCTTCCCACTGACCACCAATGTAAGGAAAATTCTTCCCACTGACCACCAATGTTAGGAGCATTCTTCTCACTGACCAGCAATGTAAGGAGCATTCTTCTCACTGACCACCAATATAAGGGACATTCTTCCCACTGATCACCAATGTAAGGAGCATTCTTCCCACTGACCACCAATGTAAGGGACATCCTTCTCACTGACCACCAATGTAAGGAGCATTCTTCTCACCGATCACCAATGTAAGGAGCATTCTTCTCACCAATCACCAATGTAAGGAACATTCTTCCCACTGACCACCAATGTAAGGGATATTCTTCATATCATTAGTCTGTATTGTGGTTTGAAAATTGTCACATGACATTAAATAAAAGTATCGGTATTCGGTATCGGCGAGTACATGAAAAAAAGTGGTATCGGGACAACCCTAACACTAACCCTAGGCTAACCCCCACAAAACCCTAACCCTAGCATAACCCTAAACCCTTCCAAACCCTAGTCGATCCCTATTACTATTACTCGCCATACCCTATCACTAGCTCTCGCCTAAATTTTACCCCAGCCTAATCCTAGCCTATCCCTAGCCCTTGCCAATCCCCAAACCATAACCCCTGCAAAACCCTAACCCCTCCAACTATGACAGAGAGAGGCATGTGTGGAGATAAAACTTACCTCAATGTAATAATTAGTCTTTCCACAGGTGGAATTCTTATTCTGAACCTAGTATTAGGTCGCTCTGGATGGCTAGACACCAAGCCAAGTAACTCATCAAAACTGAGAATTAGAATAAGAAGAGGTGGCAACATTCAACGTGTGAAGAACTAGTGCACATGGATACAGATGTTCTCACCTGTTAATTGACATCCGTGTATAGTTAAAAAAAAATAAAAATCATTATGTGCACGAAGATCATTATAGAGGACCCAAATTGACCCCTATGTTTACGATTGACAATGATGGGATGTACCCAATATCGGCATCATCTCCGCCTCCGCTTCTCATCCTCTTGTTCCTCATGCACTGATACTGCTGCTGCAGCAATGACAACTGCGGTGGCAATATATTGAGTAGCAAACATTTTCTGTCACAACACACCACAACAACCAGGAAGCAAACAGGAACTCAGAACAACTAGGGCAGTAAAAGGAATTGCCTCACATCATGTATGTTTTCATTGGTTAATGCCAGAGGTGAGGATATGCTGTTTTTTTTCCCCATTTCCCTTTTTCACAATGAAAAAAATAACAGAGAATTTGACAATGAAGGTGCTTGATCTGATCATCAAAAAACATCAGCTCCAAAGAAAAGAAGCACTTTAAATACACATTCCCCACTTCAAACAAGGGAACAGTTTTGATACTGTGAAAAATGGAGGAGTGCTGGGCAAAGAACAAATTACATTTTGGGCTAGTTCACACCTGAATTGCACAGGGATGCGATTCATTGTGATTCCATGCGGTGGATGGCACCAAATGCAGGTACTGCGGTGCCATGCGATCCGGTGCAGGCAAACACACTGCCATTAAGATCTGTGTTTGTGGAGTAGTCAGGAATACTGTACATTGAAATTTACAATAGATCGCGTACCTGAGCGTATTGAGTTTTGAACGTTCTGTGAGAAATGTGCAAAGAACGCAGGTTTCCTGCACTGAGTTCTGGTGTGAACGGGTCCTTATTAATTGATAACAGGGATGAATAGTACAGTAAAGAACTTTCAAATTAAGGAAGAGCCATTGGACATATCTTGTTTGATAACATTTTCACATGAGCCATACTTCTTAGATGCAATTTTTGGAAAGCTCCAATCTTGTTCATGGGTAAAACCACTGTGGTAAATATTGGGAATGTGGAACAAACCAATATTGGTAAAAAATGGGTGAATGTTGGATGCATTTCTGGCCAAATTACTGATAAATGCACCCCTTTGTCTTTTTGTAAAATGGTATCTTTGTTACAACTTAATTATCTGTCATCAATTTTCTGAATAAATAACCAATTACAATCAATATGTGGTCTGGTTAAAGTATAATCTCATGGATCAAAGGTAGATGTTCTTGTATTCATGTGACATTGACGTGGTCTTTAAAATCCTAACTCAATTGTTATATAGCAGTATTTTTATAATCCCTTATTACATATGTTGTTAAGTGCTGCACTGTGTAACCTTTAGAGCATTATGTCAGGTTCAAAGCTATACCTAATAAAAATTAACAGTCTCTTACAATAAATACTGTGATAACTGTATCCTATTCTACCAGACCTTGCAATGAGCCAAAGGACAGATTTTGGTCATTAAGACTGACAA
The DNA here is from genome assembly GCA_029574335.1 of Rana kukunoris. Classification (NCBI taxonomy): domain Eukaryota; kingdom Metazoa; phylum Chordata; class Amphibia; order Anura; family Ranidae; genus Rana; species Rana kukunoris. Next base: position 224,139,333 of record CM056059.1, on the reverse strand, counting down.
AAACGTTTTATAGCTCAGTATTGATAATGTGTAACGTGCCTGTTATAGAAGATGCTAAAGACCATACTCCATAATCTAGAGGCGGATCAGGACACAAGGTCACAAAGAGATTGTACTTTTATAAAGTGTCCTGAGCACTAAAGATGTTCTTTCCTTAGTTACCTTGGATCATCAAAGAACCATGAACCTGTGGAGGATCGTAGGTGGTATAGTCGGTGGAGCTGTAATACTGGCCATTGGATTACTCATTGGTCACTTTGGTATTTCAAAAACTCCATCCTGGGCCAAAGATATTTCTCAGGATTTAGATGAAAAATTTATCAGAGAGTTCATGAAAGAAGTCGATAATAAAAAAATAGAAGATAATTTGAGGTGAGTGAAAAATTGTACATGAATGGAATGAGCCTCTCTTTAATGTTCAATCCCAGAAAATCCTTTTTTTCTTATGGAGTGAGGAACTGTGAAAATTTTACTGCTGGCTAAATCCCAATGACGGAAATTTCCCTCACTTCCTTGCCTTCCATCACCTATGGAGACAACTAAAATGTGCCAAAAGTTCTTCTCATAGTGGACATAGACATAGACAGTAACAAAAAGTTTACAAATCCAAATTTTCCCTTCGCTATCCAAAACTGGTCAAAGCTGAGGTTTAAAGTATACAGGTGAATCTCATAAAATTAGAATATCATCAAAAAGTAAATTTATTTCAGTAATCCAATTCAAAAAGTGCAACTTATATATTTTATATAGATGCGTTATACACAGAGTGATATATTTCAAGCATTTTTTTGTTAAGATTTTGATATTTATGGACTACAGCTAGTAAAAACACAAAATTCAGTATTTCAGAAATGTTTTATATTACATAAGACCAATAAGAAAAATTATTTTTAATACATAAATGTTGGCTTACTGAAAATTATGACTATGTAGTATAGTATGCACTCAATTCTTGGGTGGGGCTCCTTTTGCAGAAATTACTGCATCAATGCGGCGTGGCATGGAGGCGATCAGCCTGTGGCACTGCCGAGTTGTTATAGGAGCCCAGATTTTTTTGATTGTGGCTTTCAGCTCATTTGCATTGTTGGGTCTTGTGTCTCATCATCTTCCTCTTGACAATACTCCACAGTTTCTCTATGAGGTTTAAGTCAGGTGAGTTTTCTGACCAATCAAGTAAAGTGATACCATGATCATTAAACCAAATATTGGTACTTTTGGCAGTGTGAACAGATGCCAAGTCCTGCTGAAAAATAAAATCAGCATCTCCATAAAAGCTGGTCAGCAGAGGGAAGCATGAAGTCCTCTAGAAGTTCCTGGTAGAGGGCTCTGCTGAGTTCGGGTTCGATAAAACACAGTGGACCAACACAAGCAGATAACATGGCTCCCCGAAATCATCACAGACTATGAAAAATATTGCATTTCATTTCGAAATTAAGAACCCTGAGTCTGGAGGAAGAGTGGCGAGGCACAGAATCCAAGTTGCATGAGGTCCAGTGTGAAGTTTCCACAGTCAGTGATGATTTGGGGAGCCATGTCACCTACTGGTGTTGGTCCACTGGGTCATATTCATTGTTGACGATAGTAACAGGGGAATTCAAAGTAACAGAATGGAAACATTTTCTTGCACAAATAAATGTGGTTTTCATTTGAGAAAAATCATACACATTGCAATAACACCTATTTAATATGTCTCAGATTCCACTGATTGGTTTGTAATTTTTTGCAATGCTTGGACTTTCACAAATATAAATATATATATATATATGTATATATATATATATATATATATATATATATATATAAAACTTTTCCCAGAGAATGGGAACCCTGACCTCGGTTTCTGTGTATGTTTAAGGCCTCTTTCACACGGGGCGGATTAGTGATGATCCGCTGAGCCAGCGGATGACAGGGCTGTCCCCGCACACTGTTTTCTCCACTCTCCTCTATGGGGGGATCGGATGAACACGGACCGTCTTTCCGTGTTAATCCGATCCGCAGACGGATGGAAAAATTTGTAAACTAGATTTGAGCACTGTCTATAGGTAGGGTTGTCCTGATACCACTTTTTTAGGACCGAGTACAAGTACTGATAATTTTTTTCAAGTAGTCGCCGATACCGAATACCGATACTTTTTTAAAATGTGTCCCCAAATGCAGCCATGTCCCCCACATATTGCAGCCATGTCCCCCCCACATATGTAGCCATGTCCCCCACATATTGCAGACATGTCCCCCACATATTGCAGCCATGTCCCCCACATATTGCAGCCATGTCCCCCCACATATTGCAGCCATGTATGTCCCCCACATATTGCAGACTGTCCCCCACATATTGCAGACATGTCCCCCACATATTGCAGCCATGTCCCCTCCACATATTGCAGCCATGTATGTCCCCCACATATTGCAGCCATGTATGTCCCCCACATATTGCAGCCATGTCCCCCCCCCACATATTGCAGCCATGTATGTCCCCCACATATTGCAGACATGTCCCCCCACATATAGCAGCCATGTCCCCCCCACATATTGCAGCCATGTATGTCCCCCACACATATTGCAGCCATGTATGTCCCCCACACATATTTCAGCCATGTCCCCCCCACATATTGCAGACATGTCCCCCCTCACATATTGCAGCCATGTCCCCCCCACATATTGCAGCCATGTCCCCCCCCCACATATATAGCCATGCCCCCCCCACATATGTAGCCATGTCCTGTCCCCACATATGTAGCCATGCCCTGTCCCCACATATGTAGCCATGTCCCCCCCACATATGTAGCCATGCCCCCCCCCCACATATGTAGCCATGCCCCCCCACATATGTAGCCATGTCCTGTCCCCACATATGTAGCCATGCCCCCACCCACATATGTAGCCATGCCCCCCCCACATACCCACATATGTAGCCATGTCCTGTCCCCCATACCTGATGTGCCGCAAGGCCGCCGTATACCGCCGTTAATCCCGGTGCATGACAGCTGCGAGCATTACAAGCTTTCGCTTGTATACTTGTAAAGCCCGCGCTGCCATGTATAGACACTCCCCCTCTCGTGATTGGACAGATCGGCGGCGGCTTTGCGGTGGCGGTAGCGGCGGCAGTAGCGGCGGCGGGGGAGTATTCTATTTCGGTATCGGGGTATTTGCGGGAGTACAAGTACTCCCGCAAATACTCTGTAGCGGTCCGGATACCGAGTATAGTATCGGTATCGGGACAACCCTATCTATAGGTATAGAAGCTTGTGTCCTGCCTTGTATGTTAATGAGAGGAAATTAAATCCATCCTTAGCCTTTTCTTTATTGGGACAGACTTAAACTGGGTATAGACAGCAGGTATACTGACAGATCTCTGCATCAACGCAAACAATGCAGATGTGGGGATCTCTCCTGCTGTGCTATAGTATTCTGACAGTGGGGACTAGCGACAGGCTTCAGTTGAACTGACAGCAGTACACAAGGACCAAAAGTCCCATGTTTACCAGGCTTTTACTTTTTAAGAAATGTTTTCTGTCTTAAGCATTGAAGAGGTAGCCTGTGTGGATGGGAACTTCTATCTAAGGCGGCGTACACACGACCGAATTCCTCGGCAGAATTCAGCAAGAAACTCGATGGGAGACGTATTCTGCCGAGGAAACCGGTCGTGTGTACACTTTTCGCCGAGAAACCCGCCGAGGAACTTGTCGAGCCAAAAAGAGAGCATGTTCTCTATTTCCTCGATGGGCAATGGGAAAATTTGTCTCGACAAGTTTTTTGACTGCTGAACAAGGAACTCGACGGGGAAAACGATGTGTTTCGCCCGACGAGTTTCTCTAGGTCGTGTGTACGCCGCCTAACATACAGTACAGTGGGGTTATCTCAAATTTGACTGCAAAAATACTTTACAATTCTTAATGCAGAAGTAAACGTTTGCTGATAAGATAATTTGCTGAACGAGCAAGTTAAAAGATAAGATAAGATTGAATGAGATAAGATAAAAAAGCAACCAATAAACAGAACTTACCAACACACTTCTTTAGGATCTAATATTTAAAGAGAGCGTATATTGTATTTTCGATGAACATATTTATTGAGCTATTATTGTAGTGTTTATTTTTAAATATTTTTCCTGTGAGATTTTACTTGCATGCACTTCTAGATTTTTGTTATTGTACTATAACCAATCCAGCTATAACTGGATTAAAGTGTATGATTTCTTAAATGTGTATGGCTTATACCTATAGTTCTTGAAAGATATAACCCGTAAAAAAAATATTTTGTCTTTTGTTGCTCTATATCTGGAGATCCTGCCAATTCCATTTGGTTCCTCAATCAAACTAACCATTCCAAGCACTGAAGCAGATCCATGTCTGGGACCATTGCTACAGTGAGGGAAAAAAGTATTTGATCCCCTGCTGATTTTGCCCACTGGCAAAGAAATGATCAGTCTATAATTTTAATGGTAGGTTTATTTTAACAGTGAGAGACAGAATAACAACAAAAATATCCAGAAAACTGCATTTCAAAAACATGATTTGCATTTTAATGAGTGAAATAAGTATTTGATCCAGTAACCATCCCTCTCAGGGCACGTACACACAACCGTTTTCCTCGGCAGATTCCATAAAGAAACTCGGTGGGAGAGCTTTTTTGCTGAGAAAAACGGTGGTATGTATGCTTTTCATCGAGTAAACTGTCGAGGAACTCGACGAGGAAAAAAGAGAGCAAGTTCTCTTTTTCCTCGACGGGAGTCGTCGTGTTCCTCGTCGGGCTGGTTTTCCACGAGAAACACGTTGGTGTGTATGCTTAGAAACTCGTGCACCTTCGGTAAATTTTGTATTTGTAATGGAAATAGCACATTTGTCACGCTGTAACAGACTGAAAAGTGCAAATGTCTCTTACCAAACTTTTACCTAACATGCAGTAACATGAGATTAGCAAAAGCAGCCCCTGCCGTTGTATGTGTTGAAGTCACCGAGTTTAAGAATGAGGAAATTTGGTCTTGACTGTGTGTACGCAAATACAGCTTGTCAAGTTTCTCGACAAGCCTAACAAGGAACTCGAAGAGGAAAACGATGTGTCTGAAACAACAAGTTCCTCGGTTGTGTGTACGAGACTTGAAAGTATTTGTTTGATGTTTTCTCTCACTGAAATGTACAGTCACACTTTTGTTGTGGTCCATACATTCACCATTCAGTGCTTTCACCAGTGCCACCTTTATATCACTATGGAAAGGTGGCACCTCCTAAAGCACCTCCTAAATAGACCATCTGTCATGCCCACATACACAAGCCTGCAAGGGCACTTGAGGATGCATACACAAAATAAAATAAAACTTTAATCTTTCTTGGTGCCATTATGTGGATCTGCTGGAGCAGCTGAGTGGGTGCCAATAGCTCAAGAACCCAGGAGGTAAGTACAGCGGGGACTTGGGGGGGGGTTAAGTTTGTCCGGGGTCAGTTCACCTTTATATTTAGGGTGAACTAAGCCTTTAAAGATATAAATTAAGGATTATAAAGGGGGTTGAGTGTCATGCGGTTGATTTACTAAAGGCTGTTCACTTAAGTGAATTTTCAGTTCGTAAGGAAATTTTCACTAAGTGAATGAGGTGGAGGTGGACTTCCATCATCCAATCACGTGCAAGCAAGTTTCAGGGATGAGTATTCCTTGCAAAGTGAAAATTCTCATTACAAAGTGAACATGCTCTTCAGTAAATCAACCCCCATTGACAGGTCAAAAACACTCTTTAAGCCATAGTTTGAGTCTACATGGCCTTGGCTCCAGGTTTCAATCCAGAGGAGAACCATCTCTAGATATCTGAAGAAAATAGCATGGACTCCATCCACCATTTGCATTTTGGTTTAAAAAAACACCACATTTTTTAATTATAGATCTCAAAGACATTTACTGCATTTGTGTAAAACTCTTTTACTGTGACAGAAAATTCAGAGAACACTGGCACATGAATTGATAACAGCAATATTGCCCCATACCTAACAAAACAAATGACAATGTCTCTGGCCCCGATTCATAAAGCAATTACGCCTGTCTAACTGGTGTTAGACAGGAGTAATTTCAAATTTCGCGCGCCGTATCACTAGTTTGAATCCTCAAACCATGATACGGCGGCTTCGGGCTTCGATCCGAGAGGCTTACGTCTTCGTAAGCCTTCGGATCTACGCTGCGATATTTTTGCGGCCGCTGGGAGGAGTTCGCGTCGTTTTCATGCGTCGGGATATGCAAATGTGTTTTTACGGCGATCCACGAAGATACGAGCGGTCTTCGCAATCGCTTACGTCTGGGTTTTTTTACGTACTGTTAGACCAGCTTTTTGCTGGTCTAACGGTGCGTAGCCCATGTTAAGTATGGCCGTCGTTCCCGCGTCGAATTTAAATATTTTTTTTTTTTTAGCGTAACTTGTTCGGGAATAGAAATGTCCGTAAACGATGCTACTCAAACAACGAATGACGTAACGAGGTGATTTCGCGCAATGCACGGCGGGAAATTTGCAAACGGAGCATGCGCAGTTCGATCGCCGCGGGAACGCGCCTATTTTAAATCCTTCACGCCCCCTACTCGTCTAGATGGATTGCGACGGGAGAAATACACTACGCCGCCGTCGTTTACTGGACAAAATCTACCTGGATTCCACGTAGAGCCAGGTAAAAAACGGCGGCGTAGTGTATTTCTGATACGCTACGAGAATCCAATTCTCTCTGAATCTGGGCCTCTGTCTTTATAGTTAGAGCATTTTTTTTTTAAGAGAAAACTGCTGACAAAATAAAGTCCTGGGACATATAACAGCTTCAAAATGTAGTTCCACTTTTGCAAACAACAAATTAGGATAACACCTACTTTATATTTGACACATGTACTTATTCACATAGCATAACTTGAGTTCAGAAATTGCTGTTTACATTTTACTTTTTTGAAAAATCTAAAACTGAAGTTTTCCTTTGCTATGCAGAGGGGCATAAGGAGTTAAAATAGTATTCCAACCAGTGGTGGTAGGTTCATAAGGGGCTTCGTCCCCCTAGTTTGCATGCAGGGCTAATGCCTTTCTATGAGGTCTGTCTTTTTTTTTCAAGCACATGGTTAGAACCAAAGGGCCAGATTCACATACATTGCCCGCCGGCATAGCGTAAGCCATTTACACTACGCCGCCGCAATTTAACAGAGCAAGTGCCGTATTCCCAAAGCACTTGCTCCGTAAGTTGCGGCTGCGTAGTGTAAATGGCCCGGCGTAAGGCCGCGTAATTCAAAGGGGGCGGCTTGTATTTAAATTAAGCGCCCCCGCGTCGATCGAACTGCGCATGCGCCGGCCGCAAAAATAGCCCAGTGCGCATGCTCCAGCTCACGTCGGAAAACGTAAATGAAACCGACGTGAGCGTCGTTTACGTAAATCCCTATTCGCGAACGACTTAGTAAAACAACGGAAAAAGACAACGCTGTCCCGACGCCATACTTAACATGGCATACGACGGAACTTCGTAAGGTTACCCCTCATATAGCAGGGGTAACCTTACGTTTATGGAAACGACGTAAACGACATCGGGGAGGCGTAAAAACGTTTGGGAATCGGCGTATTAGGCTCATTTGCATAGGCAAATGAGAAATCAACATAAAGGCCACCTAGCGGCCAGGAAAGTAATTACATCTACGATCTGACGGTGTAAGTGTTTTACACCTGTCGGATCTTCACTGTATCTATGCGTAAGTGATTCTATAAATCACACGCATAGATACCCAGTAAAAAAAACAGAGATACGACGGTGTTTCCTGCGATACACCGTCGTATCTCTTTTGAGAATCTGGCCCTAAGACTCTAATTGGCTTGAAAAAGGTTGTGCTCAGGGCACAGAGCACTGTGCCCTGAACCCTCCCACTTGTGATTCCAGAGAATCAATATTCACTATCAGTTTCTGGAGAAGCCGTGGCGGCATGATCGCTGGAGAGATGAGTGTGGACCTGGACCTAGTCTTAAAAATGTTTCCTCCCCCTGCAGTTATCTATCCTGCCCACCATGTGTAAAAAAGATGTGTATACTTACAGTGCGGAAAATAAGTATTTGAACACCCTGCTATTTTGCAAGTTCTCCCACTTGAAAATCATGGAGGGGTCTGAAATTGTCATCGTAGGTGCATGTCCACTGTGAGAGACATAATCAAAAAAAAAAAATCCAGAAATCACAATGTATGATTTTTTTAACTATTTATTTGTATGATACAGCTGCAAATAAGTATTTGAACACCTGAGATAATCAATGTTAATATTTGGTACAGTAGCCTTTGTTTGCAATTACAGAGGTCAAACGTTTCTTGTAGTTTTTCACCAGGTTTGCACACACTGGAGGAGGGATTTTGGCCCACTCCTCCACACAGATCTTCTCTAGATCAGTCAGGTTTCTGGGCTGTCGCTGAGAAACACGGAGTTTGAGCTCCCTCCAAAGATTCTCTATTGGGTTTAGGTCTGGAGACTGGCTAGGCCACGTCAGAACCTTGATATGCTTCTTACAGAGCCACTCCTTGGTTATCCTGGCTGTGTGCTTCGGGTCATTGTCATGTTGGAAGACCCAGCCTCGACCCATCTTCAAAGCTCTAACTGAGGGAAGGAGGTTGTTGTCCAAAATCTCGCAATACATGGCCCCGGTCATCCTCTCCTTAATACAGTGCAGTCGCCCTGTCCCATGTGCAGAAAAACACCCCCAAAGCATGATGCTACCACCCCCATGCTTCACAGTAGGGATGGTGTTCTTGGGATGGTACTCATCATTCTTCTTCCTCCAAACACGGTTAGTGGAATTATGACCAAAAAGTTCTATTTTGGTCTCATCTGACCACATGACTTTTTCCCATGACTCCTCTGGATCATCCAAATGGTCATGGGCAAACTTAAGACGGGCCTTGACATGTGCTGGTTTAAGCAGGGGAACCTTCCGTGCCATGCATGATTTCAAACCATGACGTCTTAGTGTATTACCAACAGTAACCTTGGAAACGGTGGTCCCAGCTCTTTTCAGGTCATTGACCAGCTCCTCCCGTGTAGTCCTGGGCTGATTTCTCACCTTTCTTAGGATCATTGAGACCCCACGAGGTGAGATTTTGCATGGAGCCCCAGTCCGAGGGAGATTGACAGTCGTGTTTAGCTTCTTCCATTTTCTAATGATTGCTCCAACAGTGGACCTTTTTTCACCAAGCTGCTTGGCAATTTCCCCGTAGCCCTTTCCAGCCTTGTGGAGGTGTACAATTTTGTCTCTAGTGTCTTTGGACAGCTCTTTGGTCTTGGTCATGTTAGTAGTTGGATTCTTACTGATTGTATGGGGTGGACAGGTGTCTTTATGCAGCTAATGACCTCAAACAGGTGCATCTAATTTAGGATAATAAATGGAGTGGAGGTGGACATTTTAAAGGCAGACTAACAGGTCTTTGAGGGTCAGAATTCTAGCTGATAGACAGGTATCATACAAATAAATAGTTAAAAAATCATACATTGTGATTTCTGGAATTTTTTTTTTTTTGATTATGTCTCTCACAGTGGACATGCACCTATGATGACAATTTCAGACCCCTCCATGATTTCCAAGTGGGAGAACTTGCAAAATAGCAGGGTGTTCAAATACTTATTTTCCTCACTGTACCTATTTTAAGTCCGCTCCAATCCAGCCACATTATCCACTGTGTCAGTGATTGGTGGCCGTAGGGGAGAGGAGGGAGTGGTTGACAATTGTTGGGAAATCCAGGAGTTCCCATGTCTCAGCTGTTGCTGCTATCTGCAGCTGACTGACACAATGGAACCCGAGCTGTGGTTAACATGACCAGAGCAGCGTGGACTAAAAATAGGTTAGTATACACTTCTTCATTACACAAGTTAGGCAGTAGAGGTATGGGGGGGGGGGGGGACTTTTTAAAACGTAGTGTTACATTGGAATTTTGCATACTATAATGACGTCACCACTATTCTCCGCCCGGCGTACATTTCGTTCTAAGGAACATCTTCCTGGGACAACGTATTCTTAATAGCGGTAGTATTGGCAGTGTGTTTTGAATTGCTTTTATTGTCTTCTGTTTGTGAGTAAATTTACTTGGTTTTATAATAAATTGATTTATACAGTATTTCACTATGGGGTTTATCTTTTCCTTGGTATGTACCATTGGTGGTAAGAGTGGATCTAGTGAATAATTATGGGATCATCTGGTGGCATACTACCTCTATAAGAGCGATCTGAGGCACTATGGGTTGAAAGGCTAAGGAGATTGAAGCCATCCATCCATCCCTGAGGGGTCTTGTGTCATTTAAATGTGGTGTTAGTTATAATGTGAGGTCTAAACATCTGGTAAGCTGACTCTTTTTCTCAAATGCTGGCAGGTGCAGTTTGGATTTATCAAGAATTTTTCTTCACAGTACACTTTCTTTCAGTTAACCCATGGACTTTATTTATTTGTTAGTTTATTGATTTTACCTTTTTATATGACAGCACAATACTTATCTTTTATGAGTTTTCTAGATATTTGTGGGTAAAATCAGTGAGTGCTGCTGTCATCACTACACATTATCATATATATGTATTGATGTGTTTGGGCCTTTGGGGTACACTTAGCAAAGGTTTTATGTATGTGTGTGTATGTATATATATATATATATATATTGTAAACATTGGGGTAATTAACTCTTCTGGTAGATGCGTTTTGGTGTAGTGAGTCCACAGCAAACAGGCAAATAGCGTTAAGGGCCTGGTAGCCCACGTTTATTAAAAGGAGATAAACAGAACAAAAAGTCCATTCACAGAAATCCCACGCAGGGGTTTAAACGACATCCAAAGATAAATGAAAATACCAGCCCACATGGCTACTCTTCAACAGCACTGCTGTTATAGGTAATGGTTCCTCAAACCATCCGCTCCTCCAGACCCACGGTCCTGGATGCACAAGGCCCCAAAGTCCTTCAACGCACACAGCATCTGTCCCAACACAGGGACACAGCGTCCATCCCAACACAGGGACACAGCGACAGTCACAGCCACTGTTCACCTTCCTTCCTCTCTTCTTCCTTCCCATCTGCTCTCCCCAGCCCTTTAATGAGCTGTCTGCACCTGGGAAGGCAGCTTGCAGGCTATCTTAAAAACCTGGACACAGGTTGGAGATCCAGTCCCACCCAGATCCCAGCTCTGCAATCTGGTTATATGCAGACCGTGTGTCCATTTCATCATCATTTTTATAGTTACAGTAGCGCCTACTGTTACAATATATATATATATATAAATAATTTCAAATAGAGTTGCACTATATAAAAAAAGGAATTACAGAAACAAACAAAAGTCCAAAGGGTAATACACCGAAGTCCTATCAATCCCAAAGTGCGTTATCCTTCCCTGGAATGATATGTGATCACAAGTCATAGAGCCTCCACTTATTAGATTGGCCGCTTACCAGCTAGTAATGACCTCCTGTTACGGGAGGTCTCTCTTGCTTATGGCTTTAAACCCAGCCAAGGCCTCTATCTGTTCAAGGAAATTGGACTGAAGGGAATGGTGCCCCGCCACTCATGGAGACACTCGGTCACATAAATCCCCAAAAAGAGATAAAGCTTCCCTAGCCTAAAATCTTTTAGGCATTTTATTAGAAAAAATAAAGGTTGCACTAACAACATGAAGCATAAAACACTCATGGATAAAAGCCAGCCAGCTCTGTGTAACAGCCCGTCCTTCCGGGACCTGCTCAAACATGGTGACGTCAGCACGCCTTCTGATGCGCTTTGTCACAAATGACATTATCCTGGGGACACGAGCGGCCTACTGACCCACCGCTATATAAACAATACAAGCAGCAACCATACCTCAATCTGTGCGTTGGGCAGTTGTTCTCGTGGATGCACCATTTTGAGAGAGGGCAATTGCCCTTAAATCACCTAAACAGTAAAATATTTATCTGCTCTTCTAACACAATATCAGATGGACCTCCAAAACAAAAACCCACAAAGTTTGAATAACACAACAGCTAGGAGTAAGGTTAATATATAAAATGTACCGATCTAAAAAACTGAAGGAATCAATCTTACTTAGACTGTCAGAAGTCTGCTTCAGTTCTCTCTGTAAGAGAACTAGTGATCACAGTGTATGACCCACTGCCATCGGTAGTACTCACAATATCGACTCAATAAAAATAAAGTCACTGTAGATATTGTAAAGAACACACTAAATCAGTGTTTTTCAACTCCAGTCCTCAAGGCACACCAACAGGTCAAGTGAAATGGATGTGGTGATTACTAAGGCAGTGAAACTGATCAAATCACCTGTGCAAAATAATGGAAAGCCTGAAAACATGACCTGTTGGTGTGCCTTGAGGACTGGAGTTGAAAAACACTGCACTAAATAGGTCATCCACTGCTAGCATCTAATATGGAAACAGGAAATGTCCCAACAAAGAATACTGCATTAACAGACCTCATCAAAGATATTGGGTAGAAAATAGTGAAAACCATTGGGGATAAGGACTTATATCAAAAACCTTTAATTTCTACAAACTAGGCCTTAAATGGTCGAGATAGAAGGCGACCCTCACTGGAAAAGACCCAGAGCTAGATATGAGTGAGTGAGTGAGAAACTTATAAAGCACAACACGTGCGAACTGAATCGCCTCTGGAAAAGTAAAAATATAGAAAACGCCAGCTAGATGAGTTACTTAATGCCAAATAGCAATAGGTTAATATTAACTTATCAATATCGGCTGATGACCAAAATTTAGATCGAGGTTAAAAAACATTTTATCAACCAGACATAAACTCAAGAATTAACATCTACATCCACGTTAAGACATCAAGGAACATAAGATCTAATCCATCTCCATTTTTTAGATCTCTCTAACTAGGGAACTACCCCTCCAGTGTGCACTATACCTATCAATACCCAAAATATGGTATTGGTAGGATCTTTTATTGTGACAGGTGGCATAGTGTTTATACACTGAGTGGTGTGTAAAGCCTTTTCTGATATTACTAATATGTTCCTTTAACCAAACCTATACAGTATATAAACCACAGTTGTTTTCAAGAAGTTTGACTGTGGTACTTAAAACCTCTTATTTTCTGGGATGGTAGATCATGTTGGCGTAATACAGTATACTTTTGAAGGTATTTCTTGTGTTGGTTTTTACTATTCTATTTCTTGCTCAGTGTCTATAAATAATATTAACCCCCAATCTCTCCAACAGGAAACTCAGTGAATATCCTCACATGGCCACAACGGATGGGGATGAAGAATTAGTGAAGTACATACTCAGCCGTTGGACAAACAGTGCTTCTGGTCTTGATGATGCTAAGGATGAAAGATATGATGTCTATTTATCCTTTCCTAATGCAGAAAAGCCAAACAGTGTGCAGATAAGTAAGTCTGATCTCTGACATCATTATGTTACTAAACTTAGTAACCCTGTTTTACTTAATGAAAGTGATTATTGACAATATTTAAAAAAGTCAACACTAAAAAATAAGTACTATTTAATTGTAAAATTCTGTTTGCTATATTCAATAATTTGTTGCATAAAATGTAATATCAACTGGGTGAGAGCAGACATAGCAGGATACCACTAGATCCCTTTGCTCATTTGATATTCATATTCATTGTGCAGTAGATTTATATTAATGCAATCATTTATATTATTTGTTATTTCTCATTGCTTGTAAGTAACTTATCAGGCCATCACAAATATGAAAGAAAGAGATTTTTTTTTCGTGGTATGTTTTGTTTCTTGATGTATCTTATGCCGCGTACACACGATCGGTCAAACCGATGAGAATGGTCTGATGGACCTTTTTCATTGGTCAAAACCGATCGTGTGTGGGCGCCATGGATTATTTAACCATCGGTTAAAAAAAAGCCAAATTGTTTTAAATTTAACCGATGGATTCCTAACCGATAGAACAAAACCAATCGTTAGTAGGCACGAACCATCGCTTAAAAATCCACGCATGCTCAGAATCAAGTCGACGCATGCTTGGAAGCATTGAACTTCATTTTTTTCAGCAGGTCGTTGTGTTTTACGTCACCGCATTCTGACACGATCGGTTTAACTGATGGTGTGTAGGCACGACTGACCATCAGTCAGCTTCATCGGTTAACCAATGAAAACGGTCCATCAGATCGCTCTCATCGGATGGACCGATCGTGTGTACGCAGCATTAGGGTAGCATAGAAGATTCCTACCATGAGTTTTCTTTTGTAAATAAAGTGATTGTAAACCCTCACCTTGTAAAACAAACCATTTAGTAAAAAAAAAAAAATGAAAGGCAAACCATTTGTATATAGATATAAAAAACCTTATAATAAATTTTCCCTTTTTTATAAGAGATCATTCCATCTGTTCTCAGATACATATGAGCTAGGGAAGGAGAAACAACAGTGCACTGATTTGTACAGTAAAATTCTGTGAAGGTGGTGGTGGTGGTGTCGGGGCAAGGCTGAACATTGGAAGAGAGCAGGCTGAATTCTCAGCATAACTAGAGAACGGACCACAGTGTGTTCTCCTACTTAGTGTGGTCAGTTTTTAATGGGAAAGCAGAGGGAAATTGATACCAGTAACAAGGAAATGGCCACTGCCCCCACCTATAACTGGCTTTCACAGCAAGGGGAAAGGCATGAAAGACAAACCCAGAGGAAATTCCCAGCTCACCAACCAGTCTGCTTACCAACCAAATTAACCTGTCCAACAGTCTGCGTTAAAAACAGGGCTTTAGTTAGCACACATTTGCAAATGAAAAGTGCTAAAAGAAATATTTTACTGACCGGACCTCTGTGAATTTTAATTCCATACCCCTGGTGTAAAGCATTTTCTCTAGAATGAAGAAAATGCTCTCATAGTCCCCAGAACAAGTATCCTTATTGGATTATTTTTCTGTCCCTGCTGACCGTTCCTCACTTTCATTTCCAGTAACAGTGGTCACCAGGACAAGAAGAAAGAGAAAGAGTTTATCCAAAGCTATAAAGAAGCACTGTTGCCCGTAAAGTAAAAAGTGACCCCCCCCCCCACTCATTTCTTTTCCCCACCGCTCCTCCTTCCTTTGCAGCTTGTGACAATAGATACCCATCATTTTTGGGTACGGAAGTGCAAATAACCACCTCCCAGAGTCTATCAAGCAATGGCACAGTCACATGACCAGGGAGTGAAATCACCAATCCACCGGGTCGCCAACACCAGTGATTGTAAAACAATGTTATAGAAGTACCCAAGGTGTGCATACATTTAACCAGTTAAGGACCCCCGCACGCCTATGTACGTCCACAACATGGCTCGTACAGGCACAAGGGCGTAAATTTACGTCCTCGCCTTAGTGCGGTTCGGAGGTCCCATCGGGACCCCCTCCGCGGCGTGCGGCGGTCCCCCTGGCTCTGGGAGCGATCGCCGACGAGCGGGCGGATGTCCGTGTTTTCCGCCCCCCCCGCGATCGCTCCCAGCCAATGGGAGCGCGCTCCCAGCCTGTCACTTCCTCCTCCTGTGTTTACACAGGAAGGAGGAAATGATCATTTCTCTCATCGCAGCGCTGTTTCCCAGCGCTGCTGATGAGAGAAGACATGCCAAGTAAGTGTGCACCAACACAACACTGACACACACTCACATAGGCATATTAACCCCTTGTGATCGCCCCCCCCACCCCCCTGTCACAGTGTTACTGAATGCAGTGATTTAATCACTGCATTTAGTGTCAGTGTGACAGGCACTGTA
Organism: Rana kukunoris; assembly: GCA_029574335.1. Taxonomy (NCBI): domain Eukaryota; kingdom Metazoa; phylum Chordata; class Amphibia; order Anura; family Ranidae; genus Rana; species Rana kukunoris. The sequence goes on along the minus strand of CM056059.1, from coordinate 224,123,641 downwards.
AAAAACAGTTAGTGTTAGGTTCAGGATAGCCCCCCCACCCCCCCTAATAAAGTTTTAACCCCCTGATCACCGCCCTAGTTAACCCTTTCACTCCCTATTGCCAGCGTCACTAAGCGATCATTTTTCTGATCGCTGTATTAGTGTCGCTGTTTCCGCTAGGTAGCTATTTTTTTTATTACGATTTTTTTTTTTACTAAAGACATGTTGCTAAATAAATTTTGGCCTAAATGTTTTACTAAAATTTAGTTTATTTGATTTTTTTTATAACAAATAGTAAAAAAATAGTGATTTTTTTCAAAATTGTCGCTCTATTTTAGTTTATAGCGCAAAAAATAAAAATCGCAGAGGCGATCAAATACCACCGAAAGAAAGCTCTATTTGTGGGAAGAAAAGGACACAAATTTTGTTTGGGAGCCACGTCGCACGACCGCGCAATTGTCTGTTAAAGCGACGCAGCGCCGAATTGTAAAAACACCTTGGGTCATTTAGCAGCATAAGTGTCCGGGTCTTAAGTGGTTAATTTGTCTAGATGTATTTTTCAAAAGCCATTTCTACCTGCATAGATTACTTTGTAGTTTAGAATTGTGTAGCGCCCCCTTGCGTTTAGCGTGGGTATTGCGCTTTAAAAAGAATAGTTGATTGGGAGAGTTACTTTGCTTCCAATCACAATTGTTGAGTTACTGGCCTGTCTTACTCTGGGAGGGTCCACTGGCTCGGACAGCATTCTGGGGATGTGAGTTCATCCTTGGCCGGCAGTGGGAGCTAGAGGGACTCCCGGCAGATTGAGTCTTCCCTAGCAGCCAATGGGAGAGTTTTCCTCCCGCTGGGCATGCTGGGGAGGGGTATGTTCTGGGTCCCTTTGGCGTTCCCTGCGGGGAGTCCCAGAGTCGGGGTGCGGCATCCACCTATAGGGTGTGCGCACCCAGGGACCCTGTCGATGTAGCCCATCCGGCCAATGTCCTGGCCTTGCTGAGTTTCGGTCGGAGACAAATCTGAGAGGGACCCCAGTGGATGGCTGGGTTTCCTGAACGTCGACGGGAAGATTCGGCACTAGAGCCATAGACAGGTACTCTTCGCTGTCGCATGGTGCCGGACACACGGTAAAAAGATGGGAGGATTTGCTCTGTTCGGGTGCTATCAAATTATTCAGATTACATTGGCCTGTGGCAGAGGCCTAGAGCCGGGTCAGAGAGAGAAAAGACCCGTTCCTCCTAGCCTGCGTTGTGACGGTGACGCATGTGAATTGGCCCTGTCTGCTGCTGAGCTGCGCTGTGTGCTTATCCAGGCCTGACATCAAGAATCTATATCTCTTATTCATCAACCTGTCCTTCTTCATCGAGTTGATGTTTGGCTATGTTGGCCTGGATTTAAAGCTTGAGAAAATCTTTATTGCCTGTCTGGACATTCAAGTTATTGCAAAGTGTTCTGGTGCATCCCTGGACTAAGCAAGGGTAACTTCAACATTCCGGTCCCATCATCAATCCAGCGGCTCCTTCGGGGGTGAGCGCTACAATAGCAATTGCATGGTTTGTTGCAGCTATAAATATGTAGTTACAGTGCCTTGAAAAATTATTCATACCCCATGAAATTTTCCACAAAATTTGTCATGTTACAACCAAAAACATAAATGTATTTTATTGGGATTTTATGTGATAGACCAACACAAAGTGTAACATAATTGTGAAGTGGAAGGAAAATGATAAATGGTTTTCATTTTTTTTACAAATAAATATGTGAAAAGTGTGGTGTGCATTTGTACTCAGACCCCCTGAGTCAATACTTTGAAGAACCACCTTTCGCTGCAATTACAGCTGCAAGTCTTTTTGGAGATGTCTCTACCAGTTTTGCACATCTGGAGAACAACATTTTTGCCCATTCTTTTTTTCAAAATAGTGCAAGCTCTGTCAGATTGCATGGAGAGCATCTGTGAACAGCAATTTTCAAGTCTTGCCACAGATTCTCAATTGGATTTAGGTCTGGCTGGGCTATTCTAACACATGAATATGCTTTATCTAAAACATTCCATTGTAGCTCTGGCTATATGTTTAGGGTTGTTGTTCTGTTGGAAGGTGAACCTCTGCCCCAGTCTTTTGCAGACTCAAAAGCCCCATACACACTATCAGTTTTCCTGACGGTTTTCTCTTCAGGTTTACCAAAACCATCTAATATGAGGTCAAACCTCAAGGGTTTCAATTTGTATGCAATCAGGCAGGCCCTTGCACTACATGGTTTTGGTAAACCTGATGAGAAAACCGTCAGGAAAACTGATAGTGTGTATGGGGCTTTACGTGTTTCCTTCTAGGATTGTCCTGTGTTTGGCTCCATCCATCTTCCTATCAACTCTGACCAGCTTTTCTGTCCCTAATGAAGAAAAGTATCCCCAAAATATGATGTTGCCACCATCATGTTTCACTGTGGGGATGGTGTGTTCAGGGTGATGTTTAGTGTTAGTTTTCTGCCACACATAGCGTTTTGCCTTTAGGGTGAAAAGTAAAATGTTGGTCTCATCTGACCAGAGCATCTTCTTCCACATGTTTGCTGTGTCCCCCACATAGCTTCTCACATCCATTAAATGTTCAACGCTTGGGATCATTTATTATAACCTAACCTTGCTTTAAACTTCTCGCCAACTTTATAACTGACCTGTATGGTGTGTTCCTTGGCCTTTATGATGCTATTTGTTCACTAAGGTTTTCTAACAAACCTCCAAGGGCTTCACAAAACAGCAGTATTTATACTGAGATTACATTAGACACAGGTAGAATCTATTTACTAATTAGGTGACTTCTGAAGGCAATTAGTTCCACTAGATTTTTTTTAAGATATTTATTTAAAAAAAAAATTGGAAAAACATTTATCATTTTCCTTCCACTTAACAATTATGTGTCACTTTGTGTTGGTCATAAATTTGAATGTTGTTCATACAAATTCTCTCTTTTATTCTATGTCACTTCTTCTCTCATTAGTTACACCAAGTAATGAAGTCAAATTTACATCACTTGAAACTGAAGAGGAAGTAAAACCAGACCAAACACACCCCGCTGTAGTTAAACCGTATGCGGCTTATGCTCCTCCTGGAAATCCAAAGGTAAGCTGAGGGACGGTCTTAACTATTGTTATAAAAAGAACCACAATAAGGAACATTATAGTAATAAATATAGTAATAACCTAAACATTTTATTTTAGAGGAAAAAGAAAGCCAATAAACATTTCTTGAAGTATTTCACTCTAAAATTATATTGTATAAGGAAGTGCATAACTGTGGGATTCTTGTACAATTTAAATCCCTAGACCAGCCAATTAGCTTCCCAGTACATCTTTAACCACTTCAGCCCCGGACCATTTCGCTGATCAAAGACCAGGCCACTTTTTGGGTCTCGACACTGCAAAGCTTTAACCACTTAAGACCCGGACCAATACGCTGGTAAATGACCCAAGGTGTTTTTGCGATTCGGCACTGCGTCGCTTTAACAGACAATTGCGCAGTCGTGCGACGTGGCTCCCAGACAAAATTTGCGTCCTTTTCTTCCCACAAATAGAGCTTTCTTTTGGTGGTATTTGATCACCTCTGCGATTTTTATTTTTTGCGCTATATACAAAAATAGAGCGACATTTTTGAAAAAAAAACACAATTTTTTACTTTTTGTTAAAAAAAAAATCAAATAAACTAAATTTTAGTCAAACATTAAGGCCAAAATTTATTTAGCCACATGTCTTTAGTAAAAAAAAAAAATTGCGATAAAAAAAAATAGCTACCTAGCGGGAACAGCGACACTAATACAGCGATCAGAAAAATGATCGCTTAGTGACGCTGGCAATAGGAAGTGAAAGGGTTAACTAGGGCGGTGATCAGGGGGTTAAAACTTTATTAGAGGGGGTGGGGGGGGCTATCCTGAACCTAACACTAACTGATTTTACACTGCCTGTCACACTGACACTAAATGTCCCGATGGGACCCCCGAACCGCACGAAGGCGGGGACGTAAATTTACGCCCTTGTGCCTGTACGAGCCATGTTGTGGCCGTATATGTGCGTGCGGGGGTCCTTAAGTGGTTAACTGACAATTGCGTGGTCGTGCGACGTGGCTCCCAAATAAAATTAACGTCCTTTTTTTCCCACAAATGGAGCTTTCTTTTTGTGGTATTTGATCACCTCTGCGGTTTTTATTTTTTGCACTATAAACAAAAATAAAGCAACAATTTTGAAAAAAAAATTATATTTTTTACTTTTTGCTAAAATAAATATCTCCAAAATATATATATAAAAAAAATGTTTTCTTCAGTTTAGGCCGATATGTATTCTTCTACATATTTGTGGTAAAAAAATTGCAATAAGCGTTTATTGATTGGTTTGCGCAAAAGTTATAGCGTCTACAAAATAGGGGATAGTTTTATGGCATTTTTATTAATATTTTTTTTTTTTTTACTAGTAATAGCGGCGAACAGCGACTTTTATTGTAACTACGACATTATGGCGGACACATCGGACACTTTTGACACCATTTTGGGCCCCTTGTCATTTTTACAGCGATCAGTGCTATAAAAATGCACTGATTACTGTAAAAATTACTCTGGCGGTAAATGGGGTTAACCACTAGATGGCGCTGTAGGGGTTAAGTGTGACCTGTTGAGTGATTCTTACTGTAGGGGGATGAACTGTGTGTGACATGACACTGATCTCCGCTCCGATTACACGGAGCGGAGATCAGTGTCATTGTCACTAGGCAGAGCGGGGAGATGCTTGTTTACATTAGCATCACCCTGCTCTATCTCTCCGTGAGATGATCACGGGTATCCCTGTGGCGTTCGAGTCCGCGGGACCCACGGACAGTTGTGTGTCCATATGCCTGTGCCATTCTGCGGTAGTAAATAGGCGTGCGGCGGTCCTCAAGCAGTTAAATTGTATGAGGAACCCACATAGAAATTGGAAAAACATTTATCTGCAAGTTTTATTTTACACAAGAGCAGCAATATTTTGACAGCTGCTCTTGCTATGCAATACATAGAAATTCCTGGCTGACATTTTGACAGCCGGTAATTGGCAATACTAGCAGTGGGGGAGTGGCAGCAGCTTTACAAACTTTGTTAACCACTTAAGGACCGCCCCCTGCAGATTTACGTCGGCAGAATGGCACGGCTGGGCACAAGCACGTACCTGTACACCCTCTTTAAGTCCCCAGCTGTGGGTCACGGGTGCGCAACCCGGTCCGAAGCTCCGCGGCCATGGGACCCGCAGACCCAATCGCCGCCGGAGTCTCGCGATCGGTCCCCGGAGCTGAAGAACGGGGAGAGCTGTTTGTAAACACAGCTTCCCCGTTCTTCACAGTGGCAGCTTCATTGATCGTGTGTTCCCTAATATAGGGAAACACGATCAATGATGTCACACGTGCAGCCCCCGCCCCCCTACAGTTAGAAAAACATATGAGGTCACACATAACCCCCTACAGCGCCCCCTAGTGGTTAACTCCCAAACTGCAATTGACATTTTCACAGTAAACAATGAATTTTTATAGCATTTTTTGCTGTGAAAATGACAATGGTCCCAAAAATGTGTCAAAATTGTCCGATGTGTCCGCCATAATGTCGCAGTCACGAAAAAAATCACTGATCGCAGCCATTAGTAGTAAAAAAATAAAAATAATAAAAATGTTGCCATCTGGGGCCCTGGGGGCCTCCGGGCCCCTGGGGACCTCCGGGGCTCTAAGAAAAAAATCAAATTGGCCCTTTAATAAAAAATTAAATAAAAATATATTAAACATATATATATTTTTATAAAAAATAAAAAAAAGGGGGGGTTGCCATCTGGGGCCCTGGGAACCTCCGGATCCCTAAAAAAAAATCATTTTTTTTTAAATGGGGTTGCCATTCGGGCCCCTGGGGACCCCCGGGCCCCTTACAGGTGTACTGCCTGTACGCCCCTGATGGCGGCCCTGGTCCCTGCAGTTGGTGAGGTTCCCCCTTGCCCCTTGTCGTGTTGTTTCTGGGGCAAAAAAAAATGACTGGAAACCCAAAATGTTACAGTCACTGCAACAAGAGTTAAGAGGAAACCACTCTTTGGGGACACCTGTCATGGTGACGAGCAAGAGTGGGAATTTTACTTACATAAAGATTAGTTAAATTTGTTTAATTAGTTTTCAGAATTAGTTTAATTTATTCAAATATAAATCAATTCAAGTTTAGAGACTTCCAATTTAATTTGAATTTAATTTGAATTTGAGCTGAATTCAAATCGAATTCCGTTTAAAATCAAATGTATTCTATTTGAAATTAGAATTTTGGAAGATGGTTCTATTCTTTAAATTCTATTGTTTTTCTTCTATTCTTTAATTTACTATTCTATTTTTTTCTTTGATATGATATTATATGGAAAAAATGTAAAAGTTGCGCTCAATAATCACTGATATACAGAAAATCCAAATAGTGATCTAATTAGTCCAGAAGATCAAGTGTGAAGACACAGCAAAGCTAACTGGATTTAAGTGCTTGATGAAAAATGTATCCAATGATGTGACATCACCAACATACAGTCAGGATGTGTTCTTACCCCATAAGATGAACCCTCTATTATGGAAGGTCAAAAATGCATTTGGATATATCAGCTGTTAGACGTCCATAAAGATGTAATGCAGGCAGTATACCTCTATATATCTCTCCAGCCATTCCTCCCGCAATAGAACTAGATCATTAGGGCAAACCAGCAATACCCAAATAACAAGGGGCTTCCGATAGTTTAAAACCTTCTTAAGGTATTTATTGTAAAAAACAATGCACATATACAGTACAGATGTTCCATAAGATAAAAGCTGCAGCAAATAGAAAAAAAAGGTTTAAAAAATCACAGTGACTGGTCAGTGTATCCTCGTCTGACCGGTTTCATCACAACTGGACTTATATTCTTTTCTATTCTATTCAAATTCATATTTATTCTATTTGAAATTTGAATTTTCAGAAAAGAGTTATAATATTATATTCTTTCTATCCTATTATTTTGTATTGTCTATTCCATTCTATTCCTTTCTATTATTTTTATTTTCTATTCTATGCAGTTTTATTCATTTTTTTCTATTAGAGTTTATTCTATTCAAAATTCGAATTATAGAGCATGGTTATATTTTTTCTATTCCATTCTATTTTATTGTTTTTTTTTCTTATTCTATTATTTTCTTTTCTAGTCAATTCCATTATTTTCTTTTCTATTCTATTCTAATCTATTATTTTCTATTCTAATTTGAATGTATTCTGTTTGAATTTTGGGAAATGGTTATATTCTTTCTATTATATTCTATGCTATTCTATTTATTGTTCTTTGAATTCAATTCAATTATTTTATTTTCTATTCTAATCTTTTCTATTGCATTCAAATTCAAATGTATTTATATATTATTATTATTTTAATATTTATTATATATTATTTATATTTGAAATTTGAATTTTAGAAGATGGTTATATTCTTTCTATTTTACTCCATTCTATTGTGTATTCTATTGTATTCCTTTATTTTCTATTCTATTTTATACTATTCTTTTACTTTCTATTCTGTTCTGTTTTACTCTATTCTTTTCTATTCTTTTCTATCTCTTGATTGTCAATTTAAAAAATTCTATTCTATTCTTTTCTTTTGGATTATTATTATTTTGTATTCTGTGCAGTTTTACTCTATTTTTTTTATTTTCTATTATTCTATTTTCTATTCTTTGAATTTCTGTTCTATTATACTCCCTTCATAAATTCGATTCCAAAACAATTCTAATTCGATTCAAATTCGATTTGAAAACTATTCAAATTTGATTAGAAATACAGTATATGCAAATTCAAATTTCATCCAAAATTTTAAATTGTTTTTCGGATTTGTTTAAATACGTTACTATTGTAATTCGGAAATTTGGATACATCCGAAATTTTGTAATAACGAAAAATGTGTCTAAATTTAAATTCAAAACAAAAATAATCTCACATATCTTATTCTATATTCACTTGCAATAATCCTTTGAAAATAAAATGTGACTACTCCAGGAAGAGTCAATTCTCTAGCACAGTCCTGTCCCTCTTCTCAAAGTGTCTATTTACTCTTTGTGCTGGCCACCCCACACCTCTCCTGACCTCCCTAATGACCTTAGAAGTTACTGGGGGAGGAACAAAGGGAAAACAACAGAGAAAATGCTTGAGTGACAACTCTGATTTTGCTGCAGTTGCTGACATCATATCCAAGAAGGCGGTGCCCAAAGTTCAGGCCTTTTGGATGTCTACACTAGTGGGGCTTTTACAAGAAAATAGCATGCATAAATCTGTTAAATGTACATATAATTAATTTTTCTGAAATGATTGGTTGGGGGACAAAGTCTCATTGGGATAGTTACCAAAGAAGATTTCTCCAGTCTTTAGCACCTTTGAGCTTTATGGATATCATCATGGACACACTCTTTGGGCCAGATTCAGAGAGCCGTAAATCCTGTCTAACTGGTGTTAGACTGGAGTAATTTCAAATTACGCGCGTTTTTTTAGCTAGTCGGAAACCTCAAACCTCAATAGACGGCTGCGGGCTTCAATTCGACTGGATTACGTGTTTGTACGCCTTTGGATCTACGCTGCAATAAAATTGCGGCCACTAGGTGGACTTCCCGTTGTTTTCCGCGTCGGGGTTTGCTAATGAGCTTTTGCCGGCGAACCCAGAAATTACGATCTTCAATCGCAATCTCTTACGGCATCTTTAGTCATCTTTTTTTTGCGTATCACTATACCAGCTTTTTGCTGATCTAATATTAGACAGCCCATGTTAAGTATGGCCGTCGTTCCCACGTCGAATTTCTAAGTTTTCCGAAGTCATTTATTATTTTTTACGTAAGTCGTCCGGGAATAGGAATGTTCGTAAACGACGCTACTCAAACAACGAATGACGTAACAACGTGATTTTGCGCAATGCACGGTGGGAAATTTCTGAACGGAGCATGCGCAGTTCGATCTCCGCGGGGACGCGCCTAATTTAAATGCTTCACGTCCCCTAATCGCGTATTTCGATTACGCGGCGAGAAATAGACTACGCCGCCGTAGCGTACGGGCAAAAATCTACCAGAATTCGATGTAGAGCCTGGTAAAATACGGCAGCATAGAGTATTTCGATTACGCAGCGCAAAATTAAGTGTATCTGAATCTGGCCCTTTGTTTTTAAACATGGTTTGTGTTAAAATATAAAACCATTTGCGATGTAATATGTTTACCTTAAACTACTGTTGTAGTTGGATACATGAACCCCGTCTTTCTCTATGTATTTTCCAGGGCAAGCTGGTGTATGCTCACCAAGGTAGATTAAGTGACTTTGAGCATCTCAACAAAACAATAGATCTAACAGGGACCATCGCTATTGTGCGGTATGGAGGAGTTGGCAGGTCTGCTAAGGTACATCTATATTTGTTAAATTATTGTGAGTTGTGAATGTGTGTAAAACTAAACTGATATAAAAATATGTAACAATAAACCACCAGCACTACAATGCCCTGTACACAAGATCGGAAATTCAGACAGCAACAGTCCAATGTGAGCTTTTGAACAGAAATTCCGACCGTGTGTATGCTCCATTGTACTTTAGCTGTCAGAATTTCTGCCAACAAAAGATTGAGAGCTGGTTCTAAAACTTTCAGAGGGAAAAAAATCGTCTGTAGCAATTCCGATGCGCAAAATTCCGACACATTCTCGGAAACAATTCGACACATACTCGGAAGCATTGAACTTAATTTTTTCGGCTGGTCGTAGTGTTGTATGTCACTGTGTTCTCGATGGTCAAAAGTTCAGAGAACTTTTGTGTGACCATGTGTATGCAAGCTAAGCTTGAACGGAATTCCGTCGGAAAAACCATCCAATGTTTTTCCGACGGAATATCCGATCGCATTAGGATCACAGTCTATTTAAAAGTCCATAAATTATGTTTTTCTTTCTTATATTCTCACCGGATGGAAAATAGAGCTTTTTTTTGGTGATATTTGATCACCTCTGGGTTTTTTGGTTTTTATTATACAAATGAAAATACAGACAAGTTTAAAAAAAAACTTTTTTACTTTCTGCTATAAAAAAAAAAAAAAAAAAATCTCTTACTAAATTTTGTCCAAAATGTATTCTGCTAAATGCCTTTGGTAAAAAAAAATCCCAATACAGTCATGCCGCGTACACACGATCACTTTTTGTGATGGAAAAAAAACGACGTTTTATGTGACGAAACAAAACAACGTTTTTCAAACTTCATTTTTCAAAACGACGTTGCATACACACCATCGTTTTTCCTAAATGCTCTAGCAAAGCGTGGTGAACAAAGCGAACGTACACCACGTTCGACGGCACTCTGTTCCATTGAAGCTCCGTCTCATAACTTGCGTCTGAGCATGCGCGGGTTTAAAAACGTTGTTTTGCCCACACGCGATCACTTTTTATGACACAAAAAATGACATTTTGAAAAACGACACAAACAATTCAAGCATGTTCGAAAAACAATTTTGGTCGTTTTTTTGAAGACATAAAACGACGTTTTGCCCACACACGATCATTTTAAATGACATTTTTGAAAACGTCGTTTTTTTTCATCACAAAAAGTGATCGTGTGTACGGGGCATAAGTGTACATTGATTGGTTTGTGTGAAAGTTATTGTGTCTACAAACTATGGGATATATACTGGAATTTTTATACATAAAAAAAAAAAAAAGAAGAAGTGGCACTAGGTGCAAGTACTGGAGTGGGCCTGTGGAACTCTGATGAGAGCATTAGCGTTTGCGGAGCATGTGCTCCTTCTTTAGGCCTAAAGGAGTGCATGCTCCGCAAACGCGCCGCCAATGGTATCAAATCCGGGAAGTGAGGTCATCGCCTGTGCGTTCCAAGGCTCCTGGAAGAGCCAATATCTACCGGCGCCATCCTTCAGAGTTTACCACGGCAGAGGCCACATGATGCCCCGCTCTGTAGATGCTGATACATCTCAGTGCTTAAAGGGGTTGTAAAGGAATTTTTTTTTTTATCTAAATAGCTTCCTTTACCTTACTGCAGTGTTCTTTTCATGTTCTCATTGTTCATTTTTGCTCTGATGTTGCTCTATTTCTTCTCTGTTGTGGACACTTCCTGGTTGTCTGTTTGGAGATAACCACAGTGATGGGTGCTTTCTAGCTGTGGTCAGTGACGTGCTCGCCCCTGTCCTCGGGACTACAGCAGTGCGTCATGCTCACTCTGCACAGCATACAGACTTCAAGATGGTGTGATTATGGCCGTGTATGGCTGCGTGGGTGGGTTTACAAGGCTTGCATATTCGTTGGGCAGTATAGTGGGAGGTGTAGTAGGCGGTTCATTCAAATTCTGACTGAGAGATCTCGTGCCCGTTTTTGTTAACTGCGCATGCATGATGCGCAATGGATACTGGGAAATGTACTTTTAACTGTACAGCGGCGGCGCTCACATGAACGAGCGCCTAGAAGCAGGAAGTTAATTGCAGACATGAAACTAGAAACACAGAGGTAATAAATAGGAATGATTTTTAATTGCTTTATACTCGTTTTTAAAAAAAAATCATTTAACTATTCTATCTATGTACCTTGCAGACATACATTTTAGCAAAAAAAATGTTTTTATTTATAACTCCTTTAACCACTTAAGCCCTGGACCAATATGCTGCTAAATGCCCAAAGGCGTTTTTACAATTCGGCACTGCGGTCGTGCAACGTGGCTCCCAAACAAAATTGGCGTCCTTTTTTCCCCACAAATAGAGCTTTCTTTTGGTGGTATTTGATCACCTCTGCGGTTTTTATTTGTTGCGCTATAAACAAAAATTGAGCAAGATTTTTTACTTTTTGCTATAATAAATATCCCCCAAAAACATATATAAACAATTTTTTTTCCTTAGTTTAGGCCGATACATATTCTTCTACCTATTTTTGGTAAAAAAAATCGCAATAAGCGTTTATCGATTGGTTTGCGCAAAATGTTTACAAAATAGGGGATAGTTTTATTGCATTTTAATTTTTTTAATTTTTTTTTACTACTAATGGCGCCGATCAGCGATTTTTTTCGTGACTCCGACATTTTGGCGGACACTTCAGACAATTTTGACACATTTTTGGGACCATTGTCATTTTCACAGCAAAAAATGCATTTAAATTGCATTTTTTATTGTGAAAATGACAATTGCAGTTTGGGAGTTAACCACAGGGGGCGCTGTAGCATTTGTGTGTTCCCTGTGTGTGTTTACAACTGTAGGGGGGTGTGGCTGTAGGTCTGACGTCATTGATCGAGTCTCCCTATAAAAGGGATCACTCGATCGATGCAGCCGCCACAGTGAAGCACGGGGAAGCCATGTTTACATACGGCTCTCCCCGTTCTTCAGCTCCGGGGAGCGATCGCGAGCGGGCGGCTAGAAACGAATAGCCGCGCTCTTGTCTCAGATCGCTCCCCGCGGGTTTCCGCCCGCCGCATGTAGCGGGGGGGTCCTGTTCGGACCCCCGATCCGCGCAAAGGTAGGCACGTATATATACGTGCATCTGCCTTAACGTGCCATTCTGCCGACGTATATCTACATGCGGCGGTCGGGAAGTGGTTAATGCTTATAACGTTTTAACTTTTGTGAGTGCCTTTTATGCTTATTAAAACTACCATATATGCTACACTTACCTAGCGCTTGTGTTCTCTTCCCAGTTATTATATTTTTTTATATTACTAATGGCAGCAATCAATGACTTAACAGGACTGCAATAGTGCAGTGAGCAATCTAAAGCCCCATACACACTATCAGTTTTCCTGATGGTTTTCTCTTCAGGTTTACCAAAACCATGTAGTGCAAGGGCCTGCCTGATTGCATACAAATTGAAACTCTTGAGGTGTGACCTCATATTAGATGGTTTTGGTAAACCTGAAGAGAAAACCATCAGGAAAACTGATAGTGTGTATGGGGCTTAGCACTAACTGAAGCTGGGGGGGACTAACTGCCACTGACATTACCAGTGAAATTATTACAGTGATCAATGCTAATAATATGCACTGTCACTGTACTAATGACACGAGGCAGGGAGGGGTTAAAATCTAGGGTGATCAAGGGGTTAAATGTGTGCCTAACAATGTTTATGTTGTACTGTGTGCTGCTTTTACTGGGGATCTAGTTGTTTTCATTCCCTGCTTAGCAAACAACGAGATCCCCTGTCACTGAACACAGCTCTGTGTTGCTTACATTTAGAGAGCTGTGTTCGGTGAAGCTCAGAGCCGATCACCGGGTGTTTGACAAGTGCTGTGATTCCAGACAGAAATACAGAATCTACAGGAGGCAAACGGGAACTGGTTATAGACTGTGATTCTAATAGCGCTGGTTGTTTATTATGAAATAACTGAGAAAACACTTTTAGGCCTCGTACACATGACCGTTTTCCTTGGCAGAATCCATTAAGAAACTTGGTGGGAGAGCTTTTTTGCCGAGGAAACTGGTCGTGTGTCGAGGAACTGTCGAGGAACTCGACGAGCAAAAAAGAGAGCAAGTTCTCTTTTTCCTCGACGGGGGTCCAAATTGGCTCTTCGTGTTCCTCCTCGGACTGCTTTTCGACGAGAAACTCGAGCGTGTGTATGCTAAGAAACTCGCGCACCTTCGGTAAAAGTAGTATTTGTAATGAAAATAGCACATTTGTCACGCTGTAACAGACTGAAAAGTGCAAATGTCTCTTGCCAAACTTTTACCTAAGGCGGCGTACACACGATCGGATATATCCGATGAAAACGGTCCGCGGACCATTTCCATCGGATATGTCCGATCGGGAGTTTGATCCGATGGCGTGTACACACCATCGGATCAAATTCCCCGCCGCCGGACGGCGCGGTGACGTAGTGGTGACGCGGCGGTGACCTTGACGCCGCCGCGTCACCGCCACGTCACCGCACCAGGAAGTAAAACACTTCCGCGAATGCGCCGAATCCATTCGGCAGCGGCGCGGCGGCGGTGGGGGCCGACATGTCTGCTGGTAAGTGTACTAACCAGCAGACATGTCGGGCGGACAGATTCCCACCGGATAGATTTCAAAGCATGCTTTGAAATCTGTCGGGTGGAGAAATCTGTCCGCTAGCCCATACACACGAGCGGAGATGTCTGCTGAAACGGTCCATCGGACCGTTTTCAGCGGACATATCCCCTCGTGTGTACGAGGCCTAACACACAGTAACATGAGATTAGCAAAAGCAGCCCCAAGGGTTGTGCCAGTGGAATTGAACTTCCCCTGCCGTAGTATGTGTTGAAGTCACCACGTTTGAGAACGAGGAGATTTGGTCTTGACTGTGTGTACGCAAAGACAGCTTGTCAAGTTCCTCAACAAGCCTAACAAGGAACTCGACGAGGAAAACGATGTGTCTGAAACAACAAGTTCCTTTGGTCGTGTGTACAAGCCCTTACTTCTTTAAATGTATTCAGAATATAAATTTGAACGTTATTTAACTTTTAAAAAAAAATGTATATATATTTTTTTTAAATGATGTTTTATTACTCAGATAGGTATATTATCCATATCACTACAGCAACAATCATTAACCCATACTTGGCAGTACATAAATTTACCTTAGTAGGCACCTGCCTACACCCTAGCCTTAAAGGGTAGATAAACTATAAAAATGTATGTAGAAAAACAAATACTCCTGTGCACGAGAGGATAATCCAAAAGTCAATTGCCTATAAAGATGATGCCAACAACGGTGCCACTGGCCTTGCTGCCTTTCCTGGATGGGGATGTCCTAGCAGCAAAAAGAAAAGAAAACAAAGGCGCACTGGCCTAGTGTTTTACCGTAACACAATTTTTTAATAAAATTAAAATGCATACAGGGCCTACTCACAAGTATGATGGAAAAAGTCGCAGTATAGCTTAATCAACATAAGCTGTAAAAAGATGATCTCAAACCATACTCCAATCGATCATAGAGAAAGTGAATGGAGTCACCGCCGGCTGACGCATTTCGAAGCTCTACGCCTCTTCATCAGAGCCAAGCAGTCACTGACTGCTTGGCTCTGATGAAGAGGCATAGAGCTTCGAAAGGGGCTACCCCCAAACTGTTCCCACAAGGTTGGGAGCATGAAATTGTCCAAAATCTCTTGGTATGCTGTTGCCTTAAACGGGTTGTAAAGGTACAATTTTTCTTTTCTATAAAAATAAATGTCTCTTATTTCCTTATATACCATTGTTTTATATCTTTTCGAAAAGTTAGAAAAATCAGCTGTTCATCCACCCAGAAAGCCTGTGAGTTGATGACAATCCTGAGACAGAGAGTGCACCAAGTTATCAGTTAGCGTTGCTCTTTGCTATCTCCGTGGACTAAAAAACACCTCCCCTATTATGGAAAAGAAAGGGAGTTGTTATGTAGTCCTAACATACTCCCTGTCCTAGGGTGTCAATGCTGCTCAGTACGGTTGTCACCTTAGGCCAAGATGTAAGTTAATGGAAGGAGTACCAGCTTAAAATAAAGAATACAAAGTGTGAAAAATTTTTTTTGAAATGCTTATAAATTGTATAATTTAAACTACCTTCTTAACAAAGAGATTATTTTTAAACATTTATGACTATAACTTCTGGTGTCCCTATGTTTCTCAGGCAATAAATGCTGCTAAATTTGGAGTAGCTGGCGTTATTGTATATACAGATCCCAAAGATATCAATGATGGCCTTGCTGACAAATCTCAAACATACCCAAACTCCTGGTACATGCCCCCATCGGCTGTAGAGCGGGGGTCCTACACTGAAGACTTTGGAGATCTGCTTACTCCATATTATCCAGCCAAAAGTAAGTATTTTTCAGGTTATTATCTGGTCCTTTCTTGCTAATATATTCCCATATTAATTGCATCCCAGTTTTAGTCCGTAGGGTTTAACAATGAGTTGGCCCACCCTTTGCAGGTATAACAGCTTCAACTCTTCTGGGAAGGCTGTCCACAAGGTTTAGGAGTGTCTATGGGAATGTTGGACCATTCTTCCAGAAGCGCATTTGTGAGGTCAGGCACTTAGGTTGGACGAGAAGCACTGGCTCGCAGTCTCCACTCTAATTCATCCCAAAGGTGTTCTATCTGGTTGAGGTCAGGACTCTGTGCAGGCCAGTCAAGTTCCTCCACCCCAAACTCACTCATCCATGTCTTTATAGACCTTGCTTTGTACACTGGTGCGCAGTCATGTTGGAACAGGAAGGGGCTACCCCCAAACTGTTCCCACAAGGTTGGGAGCATGAAATTGTCCAAAATGTCTTGGTATGCTGTTGCCTTAAATGGGTTGTAAAGGTACAATTTTTTTTTCTAAATAGGTCCTTTACCTCAGTGCAGTCCTCCTTCACGTACCTCATGCTTTGATTTTGCTTTTAAATGTCCTTATTTCTCCTGAGAAATGCTCACTTCCTGTTCTTAGGTCTGTAACTCCACATAGTAATGCAAGGCTTTCTCCCTGGTGTGGAGTGTCGTGCTCGCCCCCTCCCTTGGACTACAGGACAGGGTCGCAAAGGTCACACTTGGAACCGAGCCCTGGCATTCTGCCACCGTGGGAAGGTCCCAAGATGGCAGGGAGACCTTACCTCCCAACTGTACGAATTTGCTGATACCCTCCTGGGGTTAGATTTAAATCCTGGTGTCCCGAAGAATCAAGGCTGATGCCCTGTACACACGTACGGGTTTCCTGGCGGACTTTTTACCGCCAGGAAACCCGAGGGGAAAGCCGAGAACCAGCTTGGTAGCATTTTCCCCCTACACATGGCTGTTTTTCCTGGCAGGAAAATTGCCAAGAAAGCTTTGGCCAGGAAACCCGGCCGTGTGTATGCTCCACCGCAATGTTTCCCATGGGAAAACTGCTGGGAATAGAGGCAGGAAAAAAGAGAACATTTTTCCTGCCGGGATTTCCGGCGGTTTTCCCTATCAGGAAAACTGCCATGGAGCATACACATGGTCAGTTTTACCAGCCAAAAGCTGTCATGTCAGTTTTCCCGATGGGAAAACTGGTCGTGTGTACGAGGCATAAGTCTTGCAATGGAGCCTATTGCTGGAACAAGTTGGCTCCACTGACTTGCCTGGCATGGGCATACTAGTGACACCTGCATCGTAGCTTGCCTGGGGTACCACACCACGCTGCAATTCTTCCTCTATATGGCAGCCGGAATCTCTCCCCACAACTAAATGTCACACACACTTCGGTGTGGAGCCTCCGCCTTTTCCCCGTCCCCAATGTTTTCCTGTGCACAGAGGGGAGCAGGGGAGGAGGTACATCATTCTCCATGTGCCGTGCTGATCTGAGGTCTGTAGTAATGGATAATAATCATGTAATGCAACAATAATGTTATAATATGCAGACTACAGGGGAGGGGGACACAGTGATCAGGAGGGACGGGGGGGTTGAGGGGGCAAGTTAACAAAGATGCATAATTGGAGTGTTTTGGGGGAGGGTAGGGGTACGAGAATAATGGCTAGAGGGGGCCTTTTGGAGCAGAGAGGAATTGTGCTAGAAGGGGCAATCGGGTTCAAAGATGGGGTCCCACCATCCCACCAGTGCATTTCCATCAGGGATCTGCATGCCAAATAAATGGTTACTCATACACTTACAACACAGAACTGGAAGGGTTAATCATGCACTTCTTACTGGGATCTCATTTTCCAGCAATGAATGGGTTAACAGAGTCCAATTATAGAGATAAAATTGAACATAGGACCCACCTTCCAGATTATGGAATTATAACGTTTGTTAATTGTCACCGATTCGTCCAGTGGACGGGATACCTCCAAAGTTATAGGGAATTAATGCACCCACAACAATGATGAGACAAAGATGTCTTCAAAAGGATATCAGTTCTGAGGCTCAACCACAGTGTGTAAAAAAAATTGAAAAAACTTTATTGAGAAATCAGCAATAGGGTTAGTCCACTAGGAGTGAAGTTGCACCTTTCTAGTGGGCACAGCCACTACACCCCAGTGCACTCAATTAAAAATACTTACAAAAAATTGACAACGTTGTCACACTATGGCGCCAAACTCAGGGCCCCAAACACACTTATGCCTAACCAACTAGGAGAGACTGGATCTGCTTGGAGGACTTAAACAATTATCTAGTCTACACCTAGCATGTCCATGACGGGACTCGTGCAGTGGTTATGTACTGTAGATAAATTAGAGTGGACCAGTATGTAAGTCACTCAAGATGGTATAGCACTGAAATGGGGAATCCTAGGCCGGTTATGCTGGTTTCATATGTCAGCGTGTAGCACAAAGACTGAGGTATTGATTTGCCAAAGTCCGTGCAGTAAAGGGAGAGAAAATCTCTTAGTGTGCAAAGGATAGTTCAATCCAATCATGTGTGAAGGTGGCTATCAGTCTTGATATATTTTTTATGCTTTGGTAAACTTCACAGTTCAGCATAAGGATGGTATGACATGTCACTGGGAGCTTGACTAGGGAATATGTCAAGGATGAGATAAAGGGATATTGCCGGGAGGCTCTCACTACTCCACGGTTATTGACTGAGATGAAGATGATGTATAGATCATATTCCTTCATGGATGCTGCAGTCAGTGTATTGGTAAATCCTTGATGTTTACTCGTGTTGTTGCGTTGGCTCAATGTCAGATAGCAGCTAGACGCTGGACATTGGTCAGACTTTGATACGTCAAGTCAGGAGACCCGTGAATGAGTGTGCCATAAGCTTGTCCAGTCAGTCCATGCGTACGGGGCGGCTAAAGTTGCGCGCACCTGTTGGAATGCATGGTTGAGTGCAGGGTGGAGATGGGGCTGCCTACATCAACGCGTTTCGCACACGTGACCGTGCGCTTCGTCAGTGTACAGTCACCAGGGATCTTCTAGCAATGAAACTTTCATTGGCAGATGGCAGATACTTTTTTTTAAAGGGGGAGGGGGTTAGGGGGGCCCTTCTTGGTTTCTTGCACCAGGGCCCTGAAGGTTCTAGTTATGCCTATGCTGTAACTGCTTATAAAGTGTTAGCTGGATTTTAACTTCAAATTGTTAGTGTATTTCATCCTGCTAGTACTTCTTACATTCCCCTCTCCCATACTTACAATGCTGCTGCCCAAAGATGCCTGTGTGCTCCTTCATCCAGAGCAGAGGCACTCTACAAAGGAGGTGTGTTACTGGCCACATCACAGGTAACAAGAGTGAAAAAATGAATGCAGCCACTACATCTAAGACTCCATTCACACCAATGCATTTTTTTATGCTTTTTGCAAAACATTTCTTTAACATGGGTTCAATGCATTTTTTTTGTGCCTTGGAATGGGTCAGGGACGTTATTTGCTTTTGTTGCATTTTTGGTTAGACTTTAACTACTTCAGCCCTGGACCATATTGCTGCTCAATGACCGGGCCCCTTTTTGCAATTCGGCACAGCGTCGCTTTAACTGACAATTGCGCGGTCGTGCAACATGGCTCCCAAACAAAATTGGTGTCCTTTTTTTCCCCACAAATAGAGCTTTTTTTTGGTGGTATTTGATCACCTCTGTGGTTTTTATTTTTTGCGTTATAAACAAAAATAGAGCGTCAATTTTGAAAATGTTTTAATATTTTTTTACTTTTTGCTGTAATAAATATCCCCAAAAATATATAAAATAACGATTTTTTTACAAAAGTTGTAGCGTCTACAAAATAGGTCATAGTTTTATGGCATTTTTATAAATATTTTTTTTTTTACTAGTAATGGGACAATTTTTTTCGGGACCATTGGCATTTTTATAGCGATCAGTGCTATAAAAATGCATTGATTACTATAAAAATGCCACTGGCAGGGAAGGGGTTAACACTAGGGCCGCGTACACACGAGGAGACATATCTGATGAAACCGGTCCGACAGACCGTTTTCATCGGACATGTCTCCTGGGATGTTTTGGTTTGATCTGTGTACACATGATCAAACCAAAATCCCCGCGGACAGACAGCGCGGTGACGTGGCGGTGACCTTGACACCGCCATGTCACCAAACCAGGACGTAAAATACTTCCACACATGCGTCGAATCTTTTCGACGCATGCGGGAGATTTTGGTCCGCTGGTTAGGCATACTAACCAGCGGATATATCCAACAGACGGCTTTCCAGCAGACAAGTTTTAAAACTTTTGTCTGCTGGAAACCTGTCTGCTAGCCCGTACACACGATCGAATCTGTCCGCTGAAACTGGTCTGCGGACCAGTTTCAGCAGATATATTCGATCGTGTGTACGCGGCCTAGGGGGCGGGGAAGGGGTTAGGTATGTTCCCTGGGTGTGTTCTAACTGTAGGGGGGGTGGACTCACTAGGGGAAATGTCTAATCGCTGTTCATACATTGTATGAACAGAAGATCAGGCATTTCTCCCCTGACAGGACCAGGAGCAGGACCGGGAGCTGTGTGTTTACACACACCGGTCGTGTGTACGAGACCAGCCTTTCTCAACCTTTTTAAATTTAGAAGAGCACTTGAAATAATTTTCATGTCGCAAGGAACCCTGCTAAATTATTACATCTCATGACACATTTCCGTGGTCAGTAAAGCCCTGTACACACGCTCGGTTTTCTTAGTGGCAAAAAGTTTGCCGAGAAAACCGAGGGGAAAGCTGAGAACCCGGCAGAAAAACTGACATGGAGCTTTGGCCGGTAATCCCGGCCGTGTGTATGCTCCAACGTAACTGCCTCGCAGTGTTTCCCATAGGAAGTGGCGAAAAGAAATGGCGGGAATCCCGACGGGAAAATAGAGAGCAGGTTCTCTATTTTCCCGATGGGATTCCTGGCTATTTTCCTGTCGGGAAAACTGCGAGGAAGCATACACACGTTCGGTTTTCCTGACCAAACGCTCTCTTGGGAGTTTTACTGGCAGAAAAAACAGTCCTGTGTACGGGGCTTCAGTTGTAAACACAATAGTACATAAATAAATAAAGCCCCTTACACACGATTGGAAATTCCGAGGAATTCCGTCAGAGTTTAGATAGAAAACATGTTCTCTTTTACTTCGATGGAATTCCGTCGGAATTACGATGTGATTTTGGCCGGTCAAAAGTCCGACCGTGTGGGCATAAGGAGCGTAGTGTATCTGCCATATCTGACACCCAAAGCAGATCCTTTTTTTAACACTCCCCTGCTCAAGAAGTTTCAGTAACAATCATAAATTGGAATAATAGTGGCCAGAAAAGAAATACTAACTGTGAAAAAAATAGTCTCCCTTACATTGGCAGTCAGTGGAAAAGTGCCTTCTTATATTGGTAGTCGGTGTAGTGGTCATATACATTGGTGTCCAATAGAAGTAAACCCCTTATATTAACCACTTGTTGCCCAAGCCAATTTTGACTTCTCACATACATGTAAAAATCTGCATTTTTTTTACTTAGAAAATAATGAGAACCCCCATACATTATATATTTTCTGAAAGCAAAAGTTCTGAAGAAAAAAATGTTAGTTGCAAATTTTTGGGAAAAACTTCAATGAATTTAATGCACACAAACACAATATAATACCCAATTGCTTGGTAAAATATAAAAGATGATGTTACGCCGAGTGAATAGATACCTACCACGTAATGCTTTAAAATTGCATATGCCCATGGTACTTAAAATTATCCATAGACAACGCTTTAACCACTTTAGCCCCGGACCATATTGCTGTCCAAAGACCAGAGCACTTTTTGTGATTCGGCACTGCGTCGCTTTAACTGACAATTGTGCGATCGTGCGACGTAGCTCCCAAACAAAATTGGCGTCCTTTTTTCCCCACAAATAGAGCTTTCTTTTGGTGGTATTTGATCATCTCTGCGGTTTTTATTTTTTGCGCTATAAACAAAAATAGAGCGACTTTTTTGAAAAAAATGCAATATTTTTTACATTTTGCTATAATAAATATCCCCAAAAAAGAAATAAAAAAACATTTTTTTTCCTCAGTTTAGGCCGATACGTATTCTTCTACATATTTTTCCTAAAAAGAAAAATCGCAATTAGCGTTTATTGATTGCCAAATTTATAGCGTTTACAAAAAAAGGGGTAGTTTTATGGCATTTTTATTAATATTTTTTTTTTTACTAGTAATGGCGGCGATCGGCGTTTTTTTTTCGGTACTGCGATATTATAGCGGGCACATCGGACACTTTTGACACATTTTTGGGACCATTGGCATTTTTATAGCGATCAATGCTATAAAAATGCATTGGATTACTATAAAAATGCCATTGGCAGTGAAGGGGTTAACACTAGGGGGCGGGGAAGGGGTTAAGTATGTTCCTGGTGTGTTCTAACTGTATGGGGGGGGGTTGACTCACTAGGGGGAATCACTGATCTTCCGTTCATACATTGTATGAACGGGAGATCAGCGTTTCCCCCGCTGACAGGAACGAGAGGAATGTGTTTAGACACATACCTCCCGTTCCCCGCTCTGTAACGAACGCGTGCGCGCGCCCCCTAGTGGCCGAAAAAGATAGGACGTAGAGCTACGTGCTCTCGCCCAGCAGTGCCACCGCCCCGCAGTAATATGACGGCGGGCGGTCTGCAATCAGTTAAAAAAATTTTTTAGGGGATTGGGCCCTTTACATTTTTTTTTTATAAAGTTATTTTATTTATTTTTTTGATCAATTTTATTACTATCACTATAAAAAACATCTCTTGTGATAGCACAGGCAGTGACAGGTACTCTTTAGTGAGAGATCTGGGGGGCCTATAAGAACCCAAATATCTCCTCTGCCCTCAAAAGCCTCTGATCAAACTGAGACTGGTTGGATCAAATGCTTTCCAAGCCAGTAACAGATTGTAAACAACAATCCAAAACGAAAGTGACAAAATCCTTGTTGCTTCTGGTTTCATACACCATAGAGATGCTTAGGGAATGGAAGTTCCTCATTCATCTCTATGACGTCCCACCCTGTATAAACACTCAGATCAATTATATAATATAGAGCACCGCCGGTGTAAAAAAAGATACCAGGGTCATGACTGCAGCCATAGGCGTGCGCACAGGGTGTGCCAGCTGTGCCCAGGCACACCCTAATCACCCTGTGCAGCACAAATTCCCCCTACTGCCCTCCTCCCCTTCTCCCTACAGTGCTTCTGGCTTCCCTCCTCTCCTCTCCTGCTGGCTGTTGCCGTGGATGCTTTAGAATGAGTGGGAGAAGGGGCCGGTAAATATGTAATTTACTGGCCCCTTCCCTTTCTGAATGAAGATCGTGAGTGATTAGTAGTGTGTGTTTGAGCTTTGGGGTACACTCCCTAATGCAATAGGCTGCGCACACCTATGACTGCAGCCATGACCCTAGTAGAACCACTGAAACCCAAAGACTTATGGGTAAATCCATTTGCAGGAAGTGGTTAATGATCAGGCAGGAAAGGATACTGTTGTTGACCAGTAGGAAAACTGCCCCCCCCCCCAAAAAAAAAAAAAAAAAAGATTAGTGATATCAGTGGTTTTTGGGAGTCAGAAACTCTTCATTGTTTAAAGAACCCCTAGCAACCTCTGGAAGAGTCCCAGAATTCCACAGAACCCTACCCTGGTTAAGAAACCATGACTGTAAAATAACATGGTGAAGTAAAAACTTTGAGCTTTTTGTGATCCCAGGGTACTTATTTTTCAATTTTTAAAATGCTTTTTAGGTAATACCTATAGAAGAAATGAGAGTGACATCACAGGCCTTCCCCCAATTCCAACCCAGCCAATAGGATTTGGAGATGCCCAGAGTCTAATTTGGTAAGTGTGACATCATACAATGCACTTCAGCTAAAATAATCCTGTTCTCTAGCAATTAGAAATTATTTTCTTAAAGTGGATGTAAATCTATTCATGAAATATTAGTTGAGGACATATATATGCAGTGTTTTCGTATCTCTCTTCAAAGAACTGTGTCCTGTAGCTTTCTCCTACTCTGTTCTTCTGTTATAAGCCTGAGAACTCCTCATAAGTTCACCCTCACATATAATAAAAGGAGCCTGAAGTTTTGTGTTGGGGAAGATAGATTAGCACAGAGCTGAACGATTAAACAAACAGAGCTGAAAGTCTCTGCCTATGAGGAAAGGGGGTGCCTTTCCTCCAATCAGCTGTCTTGGCTGTATGCCCAGTTTTCACTGCAGTGTTGAACAAGAAGAGAAAGTCCATAAGGCCCGTTTCACACTGGGGCGGGAGGTGCGGTGGCGGTAAATCGCTGCTAATTTTACCGCTATTGGCACTATTTGACTGCTAGCAGGGCTGTTTTGCCCCCCCCCCCCCACTAGCAGCTGAAAAAGGGTTAAAAACCACCGCAAAATGCCTCTGCAGAGTCGATTTGCCGGCAGTATAGTCTCGGTGTCCCATTGCTTTCAATGGGCAGGAGCGGTGGAGGAGCGGTATACACACCACTCCTTCACCGCTCCAAAGATGCGGTTAGCAGGACTTTTTTTTCCGCCCTGCCAGTGCACTGCTCCAGTGTGAAAGCCCTCAGGCTTTCACACTGGAGAAACAGCAGCCGCTGTTTAAGGTTGGTTTGCAGGCGCTATTTTTAGCGCAATAACGCCTGAAAGGGGTCTTACACAATGTGCACTCTTTAAACAGTATATAAAGCTTAAGACAGCAGATATACATGTAAAACGTATGTGGGGAGATTTGTTTCATCTGTGTGTATAATCAGGGCCATCTTTAATGTTGATTGGACCCTGGGCAAATAATTTCTTGGGGCCCCCCATGTAATTTTGCTCTCCACCTGCTCTGAGACATACAATAAATATCAGCTAGACTTAAAATCAGTTTACTGTATCAGATTAGGCAGTGATTGGGATTGGTTGTCAGAGGTTACAGCATATCATTACCACTTACTGACTGGTTGCTAAAGGTTACAGCACACATTACGGCTCACTAATTAGTTGCTAGAGGTTACAGCACACATTACAGCTCACTAATTAGTTGCTAGAGGTTACAGCACACAATTTCTTGTTTATTGGTTGCTAGAGATTACTGTACAGTAATACTGCTCACTGATTGGTTGCTAGAGGTTACAGCACAACATCTCTTCACTGCAGAGGGGCATGATATACATATGAATGCCGTCTTCATTTACATATGAATGCTACTGGCCTCAGCTATTTACATTATGAATTCTGTCACTATTTATTTACATATGATTGCTTCCGTTATTTACATATAAATGCCAGTTATTTATATGTAAACACAGGGTCTGCAGGTGAGTCACCTGTACACAACTATAGGGCATAGCTGGGCAGCATTAGTAGCAGCACTTCACACTGAGATATAAGGACACAGCACGGGACTACAACTTTAAGGGACAAGGGAATTTAAACAGGGATAGTTGGCAAGTATGAGGCATCTGCTTTGGGCCCCACAACAATGACAGGGCCCAGGGCAGCTTCCCCTTTTGCTCTGCCTTAAAGACAGCCCTGTGTTCACTTCACTGGGTATATGTGAGGGTTTACATCCACTTTAAGGCCTCCATCCATTACCACTCAACATCAAAAAAGGATACAACCTTTTTTTTCACAAATTAAATACTTATGTTATCACTATTAAATAAATATTTTTTTAAATAGGAAATTAAAGCTGCAATTGCTGTCTGGTAATTCTACATATAACGGTTGCCTGAATTGTAGATTTCTTATTATAACACACTGGGACTGATTTACTAAAAGGGGAGCATGCAAAATCTGATGCAACTCTGCATAGAAGCCTATCAGATTCCATATTTTTTTTTGTCAAAGCTTAAATTAAAACGAAAGTTTTTTTGCTAAAAATAACAAACATGTTATACTTACCTGCTCTGTGAAGTGGTTTTGCAGCCTGGATCTTGCTCTTTTTAGGTCCCTCGCTGGCGCTCCTGGCCCCTCCCACATGTTGAGTGCCTCAACAGCAAGCAGCTTGCTATGGGGGCAACCGAGCCGAGCCACAGCTCCCTGTGTCCATATGTCCATTTAGACACGGAGCCATGGCCCAGCCCGGCCCCTCTCTCTCCTCATTTGCTCACTGACTTTCATTGACAGCAGCAGGAACCAATGGTGGTTTGGTGCTGTCTTAACTAATGAGGAATAAGAGTCTTCGATAGCTGAGTCTCTCATGCAACATCACTGGATCTAGATGGGGCTCAGGTAAGTATTAAGGCTCTGAGGGGGGCTGCTGCAAAAGGCTTTTTATCTTAATGCACAGAATGCATTAATGTGGTTGTAAAGTCAGAGGGTTTTTTTATCTTTTTTTGTCCTGTGTATTCAATTAAGGAGATTTTTCCTGACTTTCTGTCTCAAAGATACACCAGAAACTGAGTGAAAATCTCTCCAATTAAAGGTAAAATTCCCAGTTAGACCATTAGACCATTATTACAAGTATCTGTGTAGTAAAGTGTAGCGCTAATAAGTTACCTCGTGTGTGATCATCAAGGTAAAAAGTAATGAATATAAAGTGACAATGGTAAGATATGCAAATACCGTACAAAAAGTGCTAAGAAAACAAAAAAACTATAGATGTCCATAAACATCAAAGTGATAATGTCCAAATAGGATTGGAAATGTCGGTCAAATTTTGGCTTGGTGTATGGACGTGGTACCGAAGCAAGGTAATGTCCAAAGGTGAAAACTCCTTGATATAAGTTAAGAAATCCCACCACCGTGAAGATTGAAAGCTTACCAGAAGCTATGGACTCATAGAAACGTATATTCCTAGAGTCACAACAGCTTGATGATCAATGTGGACTGGAACAAGGTCTCATCAGGGTACAGGATAATCACTGATGGCTCTGGTGGAACTATCTTGTCGCCGATGTGTTAGTCACTCGAGATGATGAGTCTTAAAGGGGTGTTCCAGACAAAAATTGTGTTTATTAAAAGTCAGCAGCTACAAAAAGTGTAGCTGCTGGCTTTTAATAAACACTCACTACCTGCTCCTGCGTTCCAGCGACGTGCCGACCGGGGCTCCGCTCCTCTCCCCCCCTCCCCAGCCGGCGTCTCCATCCCGACTGTGGGCACCCAGCCGTGACAGCCTTCGGCTTCACGGCCGGGCACCCACTGCGCTCGCCGCTGATTGGAGGGCCGATCGCATGGGACCTGTCATGTGTCCCATGTGATCGCCTACAGGGAGGGGCTGGTGTAGGCGATTAAGGCTTAATCGCCTAACCAGCCCCTCGGCGGAAGCAGGAAGTGGGACAGGAAGTCCCACTCCTACTGAAGCCCCCACTCCCCCCCCCCAAAAAAATTGCATTCCAAATGTGGCATGTAAGGGGGAGGGGAGGGGATTAAACAAAAGTTATTTTTTAGGGTGGAACTCCTCTTTAAGACTGTTTAATAAGTAATGCACTTACTTTCCAATCCTATTTGGACATTATCACTTTGATGTTTATGGACATCTATTGTTTTTTGTTTTCTCAGCACTTTTTGTACGGTATTTGCATATCTTACCATTGTCACTTTATATTCATTACTTTTTACCTTGATGATCACACACATGAGATAACTTATTAGCGCTACACTTTACTACACAGATCCATTCCTTGCTTTTTTTTCGATTAGCCGTGTCTAGCAGCTCATTCCTTCTATTGATCTCTAGCAGCGCAGTACTTCCCACATACCCATTATTACAAGTATGTTTCCCCAATGGATGGGTACCGTTTACCTCCTGTTCTTGTAACAGCTCTAAACTTTGGATTTCTTGTCACATTGTGAATCAGTAACAATGGTCACCAGTATCAATAGAAATGGTGAATCATCTCAATGGGGACATAGATAGCAATAAAAACCTGACAGAGGTTCTAGCTCTACAATCTAAAACTCCTATGTATCTAAATCTAGATATGGTGGGTTAATTTACTGAAACTGTAGAGTGCAAACTCTGGTAGCCAATCCATTTCTTACTTCAGCTTTTAAGCTTTAAATAAAAAAATGGAAGTTGATTGTTTTTTTTTGCAGAGGTACACTCTCCAGTTTTAGTAAATCCACCCAAGTACGTATTAAAGTGGAGTTTCCATCCGAGTTTTTTTTTTCATTATTGTGCTTATTAGACCTAAAAAAGAAGAAGAAGAAGAAAAAAAAATGTTTTACTTATCTGGAAATGCCTGTTGCTATGCGGCCCCACAAAATCTGCCTTCAGAATCAACTAGGATTCCGACATCATCCCCCTCGGCTCCTCAGCACGCTAATGCTCCTCGGAAATGTGTGTCATAATTTCTCAGGATGCAGTGGGCTACCCTATTATAACTCCCCATCCAAGACTTCCAGAAAGTAAGTGCTTGTGGGCTTCACAATGCCCACAAGCAAAATAACAATGGTGTGGACATAGTTTATAAAACTATATTTTTTGAATAACTATGCGGAGCGGCGGCGGATTGTAAAATAGTAAGTCACCGGATTTATATTATAAAAACCCATGATGAAAGGACATACATTTAAAAAATGCTAATTGTGGTTGGAACCCCGCATTAAGTTGTTGACGAAGAACATAATCAAGTTCCTGTAGTTGGGCTGGGGGAGTAACATTCCAGCAATTAATTTTCTTGTTCCATATTTGTATTGAAAGTAAGTAATAACAAACATTACATGAGAGTAATGATTAAGTAGTACAATTAGCAGGTATCTGCATACATGAGCACAGTACAGATAACAAAATTATCTGTAGAATGTAATGGGAGATATTTAACCGGTGATAACCTTACATCAGGGGTGCCCAACCAGTGGCCCGGGGGCCACGTGTGGCCCACGGAGCCCTCTGATGTGGCCCGCGACCTCCTGCTCTGGGATGGCTGGTTAAGCCATAGACCTCTGTTATTACCTACGGTTTGGTGAGCTTTCAGAAAGTGCACCACACCTGCAGGATATAATAGAAATCTATGGCAAAGTGCAGTTAACCCGCAGGAAATCCACAAGTGCACTGCTCTTCACCCACGATGTCGGTAAACCACAGCGCATCAGTGTTAAAACCCAATCAGACCCTCCATTCACCTCTATGGAGCTGCAAATGTAAACAGACTTGTGTGCGTTTACACCCCCCTACCTTAAATCCGATCCGCAAAAAAAAAACACAGAAGGGGCAGATCCGAGAGCCCATAGAGTCAAATGGGCTGTGTCCATTCTGCATATGCAGAGTGTAGCCCGCAAACGGTTACCCGTGACCTGTGGCCCGCGACCTGTTACCAAGCCGCTTAAGTGGCCCTTGCTCTTCAAAAGGTTGGGCACCCCTGCCTTACATTGTGAATAATAAAAAAATAAGGGAGAATAAACTCCCACCTGAAGCATGTGATACAGGTAGGTATAACTCAGTAAATCACAATGGGAATAAGAATTGTGGAGAAGGCCTCAGAGACCTTTACCACATGTGTTCAGATGATTTTTTAAGAGAGAGATGAAAGAGATCTAAAGGAAAATATAAAAACAGAGGAAAAGAAAACGAGAAGGAAAAGGGTAAGAGGGGTGAGATGGCAAGGGGGATGGGATAGGCTGTCCGCGTCGTACTAGGGCAAGGGGATTAATCGGGGTAGAAGATTGGTCTCACAACCTTAAGGTTCCAGTAGCCTAGGATCAAAGAGCAATTAATTTAAAAATGAAATGAACTTTCTTAAAATGAAAATGTTTACTGAAATTCTATTAGTATGTGACAAGCTCTAGACTGCTATGCTCAATGATAATAATTAGGGATGTCCCGATACTAGTATCGGTATCGGGACCGATACCAAGCATTCCCCGAGTACTCAGGGGGAAATGCTTCGATGCTTCACCGGATACTTGTACAGTCAGGTATCGGGTGGTGGGGGGAGTTACAAGTCTTCTCTGTGTTTTCTCCCCCCGTGATGTATTTTCCCCCACATACACTGACAATCCACTACCCCCCCCCCCTAAAAAATATAAAAAATACTGTCACATGACATAAAAAAATAAATAAAGTATTGGTATTCGGTATCGGCGACTACTTGAAAAAAAATATCGGTACTTGTACTCGGTCTCAAAAAAGTGGTATCGGGACAACCCTAATAATAATAATCCAACAAATGGCTATAAACTTCATTGGGTGTTGCTCCAGGAATTTCCCTCTTCTGTCCAATTACCTATTACTGTTAGTTCCCAAATTATATTAAAAAGCAGTATTTGCATTCTTTTTATGGCACATCAAAATGTATGTGAATGCTTACTTTTTTTTAGCTTAATATGAATGCCTATATTTGAATTGGACTCCTAATCTTTTACAGGTTTGCAGTCTGAGCTCTGTTATGGCAAAGTATGTATGTAAAAAAAATGTAATCTTACTGTTTGCTACATTTCTACTCACAGTGCACTTAAAGGTCCTGCAGCTCAAGATTCCTGGCAAGGAAGTTTATCATGTACATATAACACGGGCCCCGGATTCCGTGATGATGGAATTTACAAAGACAGGTTGGATATTTAAATTGATGTATTATATCATTTAGGAACTTGCTAACTTGTAACAATTAGTGTTGCTCACGAATATTCGCATTGCGAATATTCGCTACGAATATTGCATATTCGAGTATTCGCGAATAACTCGAATATTGCGGCGAATATTCGCTATGGCGAATATTCGTATTTTTTCAAATTTATTTGTAAAACAGATCACATCCTAGTGATCTCCATCGACGTCTAAAAGCATTGCTGGTATGATTAGAGAGAGACCCTGGGCCGAGTAGCTGATGCGATTCTTTTATGTTGCCGAAAATTCGCATTGCGAATTTTCGGCAACATAAAAGAATCGCATCAGCTACTCCGCCCTTCTTTTGCATCAATCAGAATAACTCGAATATTCGGCAAAAGGAATATTGCGCGATATTCCTTTTGCCGAATATCCAAGTTATTCTGATTGGCTCTGATGCAAAAGAAGGGCGGAGAAGATAATCGCGCAATATTCCTTTTGCCGAATATTCGAGTTATTCTGATTGGCTCTGATGCGCCCTTCTTTTGCATCAGAGCCAATCATAATAACTCGAATATTCGGCAAACGGAATATTGCGCGATTATCTTCTCCGCCCTTCTTTTGCATCAGAGCCAATCAGAATAACTCGAATATTCGGCAAAAGGAATATTGCGCGATATTCCTTTTGCCGAATATTCGAGATATTCTGATTGGCTCTGATGCAAAAGAAGGGTGGAGAAGATAATCGCGCAATAGGAATATTGCGCGATTATCTTCTCCGCCCTTCTTTTGCCCCCTTATTCTCCTTTCTTTTAAGTAGAGTTGGTGTAGAGTTAGTGTTTAGTGCATATTAGTTTAGTAATACAGGAAATGATCTCCGTTTATGAGAATTTCGCAATAATTTTCGCATTAACGAAATTTCGCAAACATTTTTTTGGATAAAATATCACGAATATTCGATATTAGCGAATATTCACGAATATTCTTCTATATATTCGCGCAATATCGTGAAATCGAATATGGCGTATTCCGCTCAACACTAGTAACAATGAGTAATTCACGCACGATGATGGATGGTGTGGAGTTTCTAAGGTGATAATTTTTAGTTTAGGTGGAGTAGCACGGATAGTGTGAGTATATCACATAATATTATGAATAGTCATTGGATATTAATTGTTCAACATTATTGTAACAGTCGACAGATGATATGAAGGTTCCTATGTTACAATCAACCATTGGAAATTGTACTATTTGTACTAAAATACAAAGGGCCAGATTCAGGTAGATCAGAGCATCTTTGCTCTGGAGTAACGCATCTCATTTACGTTACGCTGTAGAAATTTTAGGAGCAAGTGCTGTTATTCATGAAGCACTTGCTCCTAAAGTTGCGGCAGCGTATCGCAAATGAGCCGGCGTAATTCAAATTGGGCGGGTACGGGGCGCGTATTATTTAAAATAAGCGCGATCCCGCGGCGAACGTACAGCACATGCGTCGAGTGTCAATGCATCCCAGTGCGCATGCTCCAAGTTCTGTCAGTGAACGTCAATGACGTCACGTCCCCATTCATGAATGTTTTACGCAAACGACGCGATTTGTTTTTTTTCCGACGCGATGACGACGCCTATGCCTAACATAGGATATTCCACTAGGGGGCTGCTTTATCTATACGCCGCGTATCGCTTCCGGAAACGTCGTAAAGTCACTGCGTCGCGCCCGAAAAAGATCGTGAATTGCCGATTTCCGCTCATTAACATATTTTTTAAGCATAAACCGGCGACATTTTTAAGTTGAAGTAACGATGCGATGGCGAAATTCAATTACGCCGATCGCATCGGAACTCCAACCAGGCGTTTCTTGTTTTCTGGTTACAGAAAACTAAAACGCCGGCTTAAAGTGACAGTTAGGCTGGCGGATCCATTGATCCGCCAGCCTAACTCTACCTGAATCTGGCCCAAAATATGCAACATACGTTTGCAGAATGTGACAATAAATTAAAGTGTTTGTTCACCAATGCTAGAAGTATGCCAAGCAAAATAGGTAAGTTGGAAGCTCTGGTGCACGAGGAGAACTATAATCTAATTGGGATTGTTGAATCTTGGCTTCATTCTTCTCATGACTGGGCTATTAATATTCCCTGCTATGGTCTCTTTCTGAAAGACAGGGTAAACCAGAAGGATGGTCAGAAGTGATCTCAAAGCGAGTGTGAAAGAGGACCTAGTTGATGGAGTGTGATGAGTCTGAAGCATTATGGGTGGAACTGTACATGGGTGTGCGTACTACAAAAGTTGTCATTGGAGTTTGTTATAGACCTCCCAGTGTTAATGAGGAGGTGGAGACTCAACTCCTTGCACAGATGGAAAGGGCTGCAAGGACTGGGAAAGTGATACTAATTTTGGATTTTAACTAACGGAAGTTGACAGAAGTAATGGCACAGCTGGGACATTTAAAGGGTAAAAATGTATAAATTACAAGACAATTTTATGATCAAGTTTAAGGCCCCGACTAGTATGCCCCGCTCTGCTGGACCTGGTAATCTCAAACCATGCAGAGATTACTACCAATATTCATATAAAAGAACATCTGGGTAGCAGTGACCATAACATTATTTCATTTAATGTTAGCTGTAAGCAACAAACACATACAGGAAAGATAAAAAGAGAGTACATTTTCCAAGGATGAGGCTGCTCTCCAGGACTTAGAATGGGATGGAATATTGGTATTGATGAATACAGAACAGAAATGGTAATTCTTCAAAGTGACTGTATGTAAACTCACTGCAAAGTATATTACCATGTGCAATAAGTTTAAAAGGCTAAAAATAAAACCTATGTGGCTCACGGCCAAAATTAAAATGGGTATAAATAATAAATATATAAAATAAATAATTTAAAAAAAGCCTTTAAAAAATATAAAAATAAAGGAACACTATCATCGTTTACATTTTACAAAGAATATAACAGAATATGTAAAAAGGAAATCAAGGACGCAATAACGTCCTTCCAGGATGTCTCCAATTTACAAGCCGACCTCAATGCTCTGTCTAATTGGGCAACTAAGTGGCAAATGAAGTTTATTGTTGATAAATGTAAAGTTATGCACTTGGGGGCTAAGAATATGCATTCATCATACATACTAGGGGGGAGTACAAGCTGCGGTTTCCAACGTGAGCAAAGTCCATTCTTGTATTAAGAGAGGTATGGACTCCAGAGAGAGATATATTTTGCCCCTGTACAAATCATTATTAAGACCTCATCCGGTATATGTAGTTAATTTTTGATCATCAGTTTTCAAAAAGGATATCAGGGAACTGGAAAAAGTACAGAGCAGGGCAACCAAACTGATAGCAGGCATGGAGGAGCTCAGCTCTGAGGAAAGATTAAAGAAACAACATTTTTTCCCTCTTGAGAAATGGAGAAATTTGGCGGGATATGATCAACATGTATAAATACATAAGTGGTCCATATAGTGAACTTGGTGTTGAGTTATTCACTTTAAGGTAATCAAAGAAGACAAGGGGGCACTCTTTACAATTAGAGGAAAAAAGATTTTGGCCCGGATTCACAGACATCGGCGCACATTTATGCCGCCATAGCGTATCTCTTTTATGCTACACCGATGCAGCGCAGAGAGGCAAGCATGGAATTCACCAAGCAAATGCTCCCAACGTTGCACCAGCGTGGAGTATATTTTGAAGGCGCAGGCTGGCATAACTAGAAGTAGGTGGAAGTGGGCTGGAAGTGGGCGTGATCCATGCTAATGAAGCATGATCCCATGCAAATGATGGGCCGGGCACCAGACAAGTACTTAAAATGAACTGCGCATGCGTAGAGACATGGACGCATCCCCATGCGCATGCGCACAACCACGACAGAACAACTGCCTAAGATACACCTGATCACTGTGTACGCCGTGAACGTAACCTACGCCCAGTCAGACACACGTCAGCCCATATTCACAGACGTCCAATGTACAATACGTAGGCTCGTGTTCCCTGAACCTGGTAATCTCAAACCATGGGTTGCGCCTCATCTATCGGGAATAACTTTACGTCGGACGTAAAACTTACGCAAACCGTGTATATAATGCGCTGGGCGCAAGTACGTTTGTGAATCGGCGTATCTCCCTAATTTGCATATTTGAATAGAAAATCAATGGGAACGCCACATGCGTCCAGCGTAAATATGCGCCCACTCTACACCCACGTAGGCAAGTTACGTAGTTTGTGGGTCCGGGGGACAGATACGACGGTGCATATTTGCACTTACGCGGTGTATCTGGAGATACGTAGGCGCAAGTGCTTTGTGATTTCGGGCCTTTATCTCCAAATTTGGAAAGGTTTTTTCACAGTAAGGCTGCTTTCACACTGGGACCGCAGGTCTGTTAGCGGTTAGCGGTTTAACCCCGGCTAGCGGCCGAAGAGGGGATTAAAACCACCCGTGTTGCTGTGGTTCAGAAGCACTGCCCATTCATTTCAATGGGCAGGGGTAGTGTTGGAGCGCTGTATATTGTGGGATGGACTGTGGGGTGTACCAAGATGTAAAAACCATAGTCCTGGTACAGTCTATATGAATATTATCAGTGTTGATTGTGTACAAAATAAAGTGATGGTTAATATTAAGGCTCTCCAAATGTCTTCTTTTCTCCAGTGATGTTCAGGTCAATGTGTACAATTATGCAACAATTAAGTCATCAGCAAATGTAATGGGCATTATCAGAGGAAGTGTGGAGCCTGGTGAGACCATTAACAGATTTTTTTCCGTTATTCTTAATTTGTAATTTTTTAATTATTTAATTTAACAATAATCATATTTAAATAATATGATAAAACCACAGAAATTCGTTTTCTTTTTAATTCATGTAATCCGAAATAATAATATGAGAATTTGCAATGCATTATTGGTGCATATCAGGCAATCTTGTATTACTGCTTATGGGAGAGAAGCATGTCTCCAGGCTATGTCTATTCCTGTTGTATCAGCAGGAATGAACAGCAATCAGACTAGACATTCCTGCAGATTGACTTTTTTTGCATTCCAAATACTTTATAATTCAGAAGGTATGAAAAACAAATGGGTAAAAGTAAAATGATAGTGTATTGTCAGGCATCTCTGCCTCCTTGTAATGTCCTCCATAAAAACCTGAACCCCCCTATAATCAATGCATGTTAGCTAAAGTCATGTGCACTGCTCTGTGCAAATTACAATCCTGTAGTTCTGAGAAGTAAGCAAGAGAGTTTGGCCTACATTACTCCATATATTGGGACCATGGTGAGTGAACATAGCTACCCTCTAACAGGAAGTTGGATCACAGTGGCAGCAAAAAAAGTAGCCACAGCCAAGCAGGAAGTAAGAGGAAATTCCTCCAAGGTTTAGGGCACTAGAACTAGATTTCCCCTCTATTAGTGTTCTGATATCAACCCGAAATTTGGGATTTTCTTTTACTTTTACTTTCAAAATAATGGTAAACAGGACAAATATAGAGTGAATCTCCCTAATGGGAGCACAGACAGCAATTAAAATTGACAGGTGTTCTAATCCGATGTCACCAATAGCAATTTGGCCATATCCCCCGGTTGGCCACATTGCGTTGCATTACTACTATCCTTGGGGCACCCAAAGATGTCCCAGGTCTTTTAGAATCCTATAGCGTTTACTTAGAAAAGAAAAAAATTGCCCTGTGCCGCTAAAGTGTTTAGGTTTGACTTGGTGGCAAAGGTAGCAACCAAGGGATTTTAATACTGTACGAGTGGAAGGGACTAAAGGAGTGCTTAATGTCCGTGGGTTAGGGGCGCAAATTACTTGTCTTGCCTTGGATGCTGACAACCCACGTTACAAAAATAATTTTACTGTTAGGGGTCCCCACAACTTGGGAAATTTTATCAAGGGGTCACGGCACTAGAAGGGTTGAGAACCACTGATCTACACTATATAATCTCCCGTCGTGCCTATAGTATTTTGACAGCTAGCCTTGCCGACTGTCAAAATATCCAAACAGTGGCTGAATCTGATTAGATGCATCCGCTTTTCAGTTGACATTTTTCTGTCCGGCTACTTTGATTTTTTAATCTAAGTAGCTGTTGAGTGAAAGGAGTGTGTGACAGGGCCACCCACGGATTGAATTCCTGATGAACTGCCCTAAATTTGAACGGTGCGTGGTCAGCTATATACTCTTTCAAATGCATAGATGGCTAAACATGTTTCCATTTTCCTTTGCAGACAGGTATATAATGTATGGAAATCACAGAGACAGCTGGGTCCATGGTGCAATAGATCCCAGCAGCGGAACTGCAGTGATGCTGGAAATCAGTAGAATTCTTGGGGAAAAGGTCAAAAAAGGTAAAAACTCACATACTGTAATTGTCAACTAACACACAGTACCTTTAAAAAGTATTCCTACCCCTTGAAAGTGTGCCACCCTACGGCAGAGCCCCCAGTGTGCCACCCTACGGCAGGGCCCCCAGTGTGCCACCCTATGGCACAACCCCCAGTGTGCCACCCTATGGCACAGCCCCCAGTGTGCCACCCTACGGCACCCCCCCCCCCCAATGTGCCACCTTACGGCACAGCCCCCAGTAAGCCACCTTCCATCAGTATCCCCTTACACACACCTTTGCATCTTAGTGCTTGGTGTGGTAGGCAGCTGGCAGGAATCCAGGCTGCAGTCGTGGAGCCAGAAGAATAGTAAACTGCTGTGGTTGGCCTCTGATCGGGCAGTGGGGCATGTTAATCAAAGCCATGCTTGATGTGTACCATGATATCACTGCACAGGTGTGTACCCAGACCTGCCCTGCTGCCTGATCTGAGGTCGAGCTTAGCAGTTCACCATTCAGCTGCCTCTGAATGACAACAAGGGCATTTTTCACAGGCACAGGATTATTAGATCAACTTCTGTTGAATGGCAGTGGGCACACCACATGGATCATACAGTATACACACAAATGTATAGTGCACAGTGCACACATACACAGCTACAATGGAATGGTTTAGATAAAAGCATATTAATGTGTGTGACCCAGTTAGGGTCCAGACCTGAAGCCAATTGAGAATTTGTGGCAAACTTGAAAATTGCTCTTCATAGACGCTCTCCATCCCATCTGACAGAGCTTGAGCTATTTTGCAAAGAAGAATGGGAAAACATTTCGCTCTCTAGATGTGCAAAACTGGTAGAGACATCCCCAAAAATACTTGCAGCTGTAGTTGCAGCAATAGGTTGCCCATGGGACCCGATGTCCGCCAGTGTAAACAAGGCATTTTCCTGTTCTGCCTAATAACAGGACAGTGATCTAATGCTCCCTGTCATCGGGAGCAGTGATCACTCTTGTGTCACTGGTAGCCCATCCCCCCACAGTTAGAATGACTCCCATGGACACACTTCACCCGTTCAGCGCCCCGTAGTGTTTAACCCCTTCCCTGCCAGTGTCATTTACACGGTAATCAGTGCATTTGTATAGCACTGAGCGCTGTATAAATGACAATGGTTCCAAAATAGCGTCAAAAGTGTCCGATGTGTCTGCCATAATGTCGCAGTCACAATAAAAATCGCAGCTCGACTGCCATTACCAATAAAACAATTTTTTTTTTAAATGCCATAAATCTATCCCCTATTTTGTAGACGCTATAACTTTTGCGCAAAGCAATCAATATACTGTATGCTTATTGTGATTTTTTTTTTTACAAAAAATATGTAGAAGAATACACATCGGCCTAAACTGAGGAAAACATGTGTTTTTTTATATATTTTTGGGGGATATTTATCATAGCAAAAAGTAAAAAATATTGTTTTTTTTTCCAAATGATCGCTCTTGTTTATAGCGCAAAAAATAAAAACCACAGAGATGATCAAATACCACCAAAAGAAAGCTCTATTTGTGGGAACAAAGCACATTAATTTTGTTTGGGTGCAAAGTCGCACGACCGCGCAATTGTCAGTTAAAACTACGCAGTGCCGAAACGCAAAAAGTGCTCTGGTCCGGAAGGGGGTAAATTCTTCAGGGGCTGAAGTGGTTAACCTTCATGTATGAAGGTAAAAAATCTTGTGCCTTTACAACCACTTTAAGCTTTGGTAATAAAACCTGGAAGCTGATTGGTTATTATGCAGAGTTGCACCAGATTTTGCATTTTTAGTAATAGCCCCCTCTGTGTCTACTCATCCATTTGAATAAGGCCTAATTACTCATAAATCGACTATGTTGTTTGTGTAGTTTATTTCTGTTTAAAGATGCTTTTGCTTAAATAGGAAAATGGCGCCCGCGGAGAACAATTATTTTCGGGAGCTGGGGAGCTGAAGAATTTGGTCTAATTGGATCTACTGAATTTGCAGAGGTAATTCAGAGATGAAGTATAATCTGATCCATTTTGCCTTCCCCGGTTCCTTCTATAGCCTTCCATCAATATGCTAATTACCTTTCCATTTGCATTACATACCTTATTTTAGACTCAGTGATGTCTTTACTAGGTGTCCGTGCTTTTCTATGCAATGCAAGCAGATCATGTCTGGTGGGAGGGATTGTAGGGTGCTTCCTGAAAACATTGCAGCCTGCCTCAGTACACCTTTCAACAGCCCTTGGTCCTGATGCAAGCAGTGGGTTGGCTCTTGAGGAGAGTTATGCAAAAAATAAAATGTCTTGATGGGTGGATGTCAGTCTGGAGGAATGGGCATTCCTTGACAGCGGTAGGTGATGTTGGATGCCCTCCAGATAGGAAATTTAGAGGGGGTTTATCTCAAACTTGCTGCAGCTTCTAATGTGAGAATAATGTCAGAAGGTGAAATTAGAGCAAGCAATTTCAGTGCAAGAGAGGAGCTGGTACAACTGTGCAAGACTGATTTTAAGGCAGGAGTTCAGCTTTAAATTGTATGTAAACCCTAAAGCCCCCTACACACGATCAGACCTTTGTCCGACCAAAATCACATCGGAATCCTGAAGGAGTTCCATCGGAGCAAAAGAGAACATGTTCTCTATCTAAACTCCAATGGAATTCATCGTAATTTCTGATGGAATTACTCTGATGGGTCATACACACCGTAGGAATTCCGATGGAAAAAGTCTGTCTGACTTTTTCTATTGGAAATTCCGATCGTTTGTACGAGGCTTCACAATGAACTGTTGGATAAGTGCATAACAACTTGTTGATGGTGTCAGAAATTAGGATCGGTCCTGTGTCTTCTGCACACTTCCTTCCCTCCTAGTTCTGATCTTGGATGACAGCACGATTAACCTGTATGTTGTAGAGATCTGACAGTGGGGGCGGTTGAACCGTTTAGCAAAAGACACTGAGCAGGGCTGACACCATTCAGTCCACAAAAAAGTTGTGTGTTGTCAGCCCACAAGAGGCCTTAAAGCAGAACTAATAGCTGAGCATGTGATCAGTAATGAAAACAGCCATTTGATGTCTTGAAACTTTGGTTGAGCAACGGTGATGGTTATCATTCCCATTGCAAATGTTGTCGAAAACAGCCTAATTGATGGCTTTAGATCTGGTTTAAGAGTTGAGTGCATTTCCAGCAGAGCAACAAGTAGTTTTCTGTACATGTGGAGACTTTAAAGGCATAAAACTTGTGGAAATGTGCATGCTCTGCAAATATGTACTGAATATGTATTTTATTTTGCCCAACATACACTTTGCAGAAACTGCTGCTAGGCCAGTATGTAAGTTGATCATACACATGTGTAGTGACAACCTGGGGTTTCTGGGGAGAGGGGATTCCCTGAGTGCAGGGGCAGACTGACGTTACCCAAGGGTGGGTCCATGGCCGCAGTGGACAAATGCAACAACGAAGGATGACAGTCACT
Organism: Rana kukunoris; assembly: GCA_029574335.1. NCBI lineage: Eukaryota > Metazoa > Chordata > Amphibia > Anura > Ranidae > Rana > Rana kukunoris. The sequence goes on along the minus strand of CM056059.1, from coordinate 224,083,571 downwards.
TTAGTCTTTTTCTGAGATTTTCTTGCTCTGGCTCACAGCAAGAGAGGTTTAGGGCTTCAGATACCTCCAGCAGCATGGGTTCCAGACTCTGTAAAACTTTTCTTCCATCCAAGGGAGTACCAGGATCCTCTGAGGTCAGAATTTCCACCTTGGGTGCTGTATCCTTCTTGACCAGGCAGGGCAGCTTGAGGAATCATGCTAGGCCCAAACAGGCTTCTGGCTTATTCAGCACAAATATTTTATCCTCTCCCAGCATGCACCACTGGCATTGCCCCAAGTACCAGTAAAACCTAGTGGCAGTAGTAAAGAACTGCGACAACCCTGAACTCATGCCTTGTACACACTATCGTAATTTCCGATTGAAAAAGTCAGACTTTTTCCATCGGATATTATGATCATGTTTTCCCCCTTTGGAGTTTTTTCATTGGATATTCCGATGAATTCCATTTGAGTTTAATTAAAGAACATGTTCTATTTTACTCCGATGAAATTCCATCGCAAAAGCCTGATCGTGTGTACGTGGCATTAGAGGAGAGCCAAGTCAAAGATTTTAAATTAACCTGGGTAAATTACCACCTGGCAGAACTAGAATGAATAATCACTTCTACTTAAAGCGGAGGTTCAAATAACATTTATATAAGACCAAATTCTTTATACTACCAGTATGTGCAGTCTGCACTTTTTTTTTTTAGGCTGTTCATACCTTATAATTTATATTTGCAATCCGGCTTCCGGGTACTTCTCCCGCGGGAGTAGGTGTTTCCAAGCTGAGCCGCAATTTGTAATCTGGGCAATCACCCAGATGATTGATGTCTATCAGAAAATGTCCCGCCTGGTGTAGAAGGCCCCGCCCCCCGTATTGCATAGGCGCGTCACGGCTTTTCCGAAAGAAGCCGAACATGTAAAGGGGCGAGTCGGCTCTATCCGGCGCCTGCGCACCGACTAGGAGCCGTGTAGAGCTGACTGCGCAGGCACCGTATAGAGCCGACTCGCAGCTTTACCTGTTCGGCTCCTTTCGGAAACTCTGTGACCCGCCTACGCAATACAGGTGGCGGGGCCTTATCCGCCGGGGGGAACATTTTCTGATAGACATCAATCATCTGGGGGAACGCCCAGATTACATTGTGCTCAGCTTGGAAATGCCTACTCCCGCTGGAGAAGTACCCGGAAGCCGGATTGCAAATATAGATTATAAGGTATGTACAGCCTAAAAAAAAAAAAGTGCCGACTGTACATGATGGTAGTATAAAGAATTTGGTCTTATATTAATGTTATTTGGGTGAAAGTCCGCTTTAAGGCAGGGTGGCTACACATGTCAATTTTATCTTTTGAAAGTGACCCTCCAGCGAACCTCCCTTCATTGGAAGTGTACATCAACCAATTAGTGAATGTTGGTTGATCAGCCACGTAAGAGGTAGTGCAGTGTGCTTCCAGCATTTTCTGCTATAGTACCTCAGATTAATCTGGTCACCCTTTGCCATATGATATTCTCAGCACCAGCAATGAAAGATTTGCAAGGAATGTCTCAGGACGGAAATAGAGAAGCTGTCATAGCTGACTTATTTCTGAAGGTTTAGGATCTGGAGCTTTTATTTTAGATCTGGCTTTACTAGGTAGTGATTCACTATGCTAAAACAACTTTACATGCACATGCTTGTTCCAGGTTATTGACTTACTAATTTGTTATACTGTACCAAGATAGCAATTCCATGGTGAATACAAAAAAAAATATCACGACTATTATATTGCTATCCTGACAGTTTCCCTTAAAAATAAAGCATAAGTGCATTTGCAGTGCATAAAGCTCCTCTAAATTACTTTTCTTTGCAGTTTTATTAGTACTAATAGTAAAAATAACAGTTTTTATCAATAGTAATTATAACCACTACATTTTTTATTACTTTCTTTTAGGATTATTATAGCAAGCTGAGGGACAGAACGGCAGCCTATATCAATGTGGACATTTCAGTATTTGGTAAGGCTGTGAGTACAATAAAGTTCATCTTAAAGTGGACCTGGTGTTAGATATACAGCATATTTTTACGTGTTAAGTAATGCTTTTGTAGATACTGTAGGTAAACAACACTTTCAGATATTTATTTCTTATCATAGAGTAGGAGAGCGCCCTTTGGCAGTGAATTTAGCACTCGTCATCCCCTGAAGGCTGATACTAACTTTTGTTTTTCCGTCAGTCATCCAGTTCCTGTAATGGACCGCAGGCCCAGAGTTAAAGTGATTGTAAATGATCATCTTGTAAAACAACCTATTCAGTTTGAAGCAGAAAGTAAATGCAAAACATTTTTGTACAGATATAAAAAAGATTATAAAGACCTATTTTTCCCTTTTTTATAAGTGATCACATTCCCTCTGTTCTCGGCTGCATACGAGCTCGGGGAGGAAAAGCAGCAGCACACTGAGCTTTCCAGTGAAACTGTGCAGGAGAGGTGTGTCAGGACAAGTCTGATCATTGGAGGAGAGCAGGCTGAGTTTCCATCCATAGCTAGAGAACTGACCACAAAGTGCTCTTCTGCTTAGTATGGTCAGTTTTTAATAGGAAAGCAGAGGGACTGGCAGCAACACCAGGGATTCTGCATAAAGGAAGCAATACAAAAAGAACAGGATACTTTTTCATCCAAGTACATGGTATAGCAGGCACATATCAGGAATATGAAGTGTCAGATGATGCCTGTACAGTCATTTAACATATTAATTCTCTTTAATATATTAATTATTAATATGTTATTAAAAGTTCTGCTACATTTGGATAAATTATAGGATAGAAGAAAAAAATCTGGTTAACAATGGTAATGAAAACCTCACCCTATTTAACCATGATCATTTTACTTAATGATGGCCATACGCACTTTCATAAATGATTAATTTTATTTTTTAACCAATCTCCTCCAATAAGGTTTATGTAGTCAACAAGCCATTCAGTCGATATGCCACGCATGGAAGTGGATTTCAAACAATAGCTGTATTTAATTGTATGCAGATTCAAGCGTTTTAATTGAATCGATTGGATTAAAAGAATGAAACGTGTGGGGGCCACCAAAAATCATACTAGTTTAACCACATCATAGCACGCCCCTCATTCTATATGGCTTCTAAAGTACCAAAGATAGTAGCCCTAAGCCTTGTACACACGACCGGTTTTCATGATGAGAAAACTGCAATTTTTTATATTGGTTGTGAAAACAGCAGTTTTCTTGACGAAAAAAAACGCTCACAAAAAAATGTCGTGTGTATGCTTTTCCGAGGGAAAAAAACATGCATGCTCAGAATCAAGTATGAGACGGGAGTGTTTGTTCTGGTAAAACTAGCGTTCGGAATGGAAATATCACATTTGTCACGCTGTAACGCACTGAAAAGCGTGAAGACTGAAAAGCGCGAATCGTCTCTCACCAAACTTTTACTAACACGAGGATTAGCAAAAGCAGCCCAAAGGGTGGTGCCATTTGAAAAGAACTTCCCCTTTATAGTCCTATCGTACGTGTTTTACGCCACCGCGCTTTGGTCGGACGTTTTTTGCATGAACGTGTGTATGCAAGTCAGGCTGGAGAGGAATCACGTCATGAAAAACGACGGCTTTTTGCACGTCAGGAAAAACTATGGTGTGTACAAGGCACTAGAGCCAATGGGCAGTGGCTGTCGGTTCTGCACCTTGTGCCAGGCCACTGTATGTGCAGATGTGCAAGCACCCTCAGTTTCAGACCTTGTCCTGCCACTGGTTTTACATATGGTTTCAGCAATTCTGTTGCATGTACTTAAACGACGTTCCACCCAAAAGTGGAACTTCCGCTTATTCCTCTTCTCCCCCCATCAGGTGCCACATTTGTCACCTTTTCAGGGGGGCAGAGACCTGTTTTTGACAGGTACCCTGTCCCCACTTCCGTCACACCTCACCGTGGTGAGGTATGTCAGAAGTTCAGCCCCCTCCTCCTTTCTCCTCCGCCGGACCAATTGGAATGCGCAGCAAGCTTCATGCAGGCTTCACTGCCGGGTTCCCTTACTGGCAATGTCAGCGACTGCATCCGAAGATTGGCTGCGGTTTGCGACATTGTGGGTTTCCTGGACAGGTAAGTGTCCATATATTAAAAGTCAGCAGCTGCAGTATTTGTAGCTGCTGACTTAAAACTTTTCATGGGGTGGGCGGAACTCCGTCTTAAGAGTTAATCCAATTACATCAGTATTCTTTTTTAAAGCTCGTTTTATTAGATTTATTAGCTAGGTTCAGAATAATACAACATATTCATTTAGAAGCATTTGACAAGGGGTAGAAAAGAGGAATGCACCTTTTGTATCTGTGTTGCGCCATTATTTTGACAGCATCTGAAACCTTCATAGAAATAGAACATAATTGTCTCCATCATTAATTATTCAGAAAGGTTACAACATTTTTGATACTCTGGGGATAATTTACTAAATGCAAATAGGCTGTTCACTTTGCAAGGGAAGTAGCACTTTGCATGGGAATTTTCCCCAGAGCTTAGTGAATGCGGTGAAATTTCCCTTTGCAAAGGGTACCCTATCATGTGCAAGGAGAAAAAAACAGCATTTTTGCTGTAAGTGCAATTAAAAACAGATGTTTGTGGGTTCTCAGTTTACAGAAGCCTGGTCAATATTAATGCCACCATTGAGATATGATAAAGCATCTGATTGATCATGTGTATGTAAATCATTAATTTCTAGAAGATCAATGTATTTTTATATGCCATATTTCTAAATATAATATTCTTATATTCCACCAGCAAATGCCACACTGAGAGCACAAGGGACACCTCCAGTTCAGGATGTTATATTCACTGCTGCTAAACAGGTACAGAATACTGTTTGTCATACAGTCATACATAAATCATGAGTTCAGGCAATCTGTGTTTTGCTTAGGGAACTGGTAAAGTGTTCCATAGTGACACCTGTACTCCTCTGGGCAGAGAGGATCAGGATTTTTTGAACACTATGATTGCGTATTACAGTGATGACCACTGTATATAATCAATACTTTTTCGAATGGCGTCATTCATGCACCATTGTGTACTTTTATGATAGCTGTGATTGGCCACAGCTATCACATGGTACAGGTCAGCTGTGATTGGTCCCTGTACCATGTGATAACTGTGACCAAACACAGAGATCACAATAGTACACACAATGATTATGAATGAAAGCCATTGTTGACAACAGACATGTGATCACTGGGATTGGTCACATGGTACCAGGGCCTCGAACAGCAGCCTTAGTTTAATCAGCTATGTCCTGCTGTGTCTGGTTTACACAACGGGTCACAGATCGCACTGCTGTGCACCCCCTGGGGAATAACTGTGCTCCTGCTCAGCCATCATTTTACAATAGGCTGGGTGGGAGGTGGTTAAAGGCCTCAACAAAGCTGCTTAAAGTGGAATTTCACTCTCTCAATCAACAATGACAATTGTTACCGTATTTATCGGCGTATACCGCGCACATTTTTTCCCCTTAAAATCAGGGGGAAATCGTGGGTGCGCGATATACGTCGCTTCCCGCTTCCTGCGCTGTGTTTAAACGCCGCTGCCGACATATACCGAGCGCAGTACACTCAGGGAACATTCGGCCAGGCTCGGCTCCCCTCGGGTCACGCCCTGTGCCGCCTCCTAGCCTTTATGCGAGAGGAGCCGAGCGTGCCCGAGTGTACTGTGCTCGGTATATGTTGGTGGCGGCGTTCAAACACAGCGCGGGAAGCGACGATTAGACTCAAATACAGTGCGGGAGAAGCGGGGAGGACACCACCGAGGCCGCAGACGGACGCCGGACCGGACAAGGCCGCCGATGGACGCCGGGCAAGACACCGACGAGGGGCATTCAAACTGTAAGTATTTTATTTTTTTCCTGAAATTTCCCTTCCAGGTTGGGGGTGCGCGCTATACGACGGGGTGCGCTATATGAAGATAAATACGGTAATCCTTATACTGCTAGCAATAGTAAAAGAATAGAAAAGTAGATTTGCTTGTTTAAACTTTTTTTTACATTTCTTTAGTTACTTCCTGGCTTCCATACCTAGGCAAATGATGTCATACATCCCAGCTAAATAGACCCTGTCCTGCTTGCATGCATGCGCTACTACTCATATGGCCATAGGCAGAAATCCTAGGGGATGTTTTCAAAGTGATTTCTCAACAAAATAAATCATGGAGACATAGATGCGTGGATGAGTTTTTTTTTTTTTTTTTTTATATATTAAAAATGAATTAAATAGCATTTATGGTATTTTGTGCTCAGATGAAGTGTAGTTCCACTTTAAAGCTTACCAAATATTATGCAAAAGTTTGCTCTACACATTTCTACGGTTTTTAATGAAGGTCTTAGGATATATATATATATGTCTGCCTCCTAGAAGCTTTTTATGTTCTTACATATTTTGTATTGTAGGTACAAACCCCTGTCAGTTCTCTTAACGTTTATGATAACTGGATCCGCCACTTTAACCGCTCCAGCTCAATCTATGGAGGTTTAATACCAAGGTAATAACCCAATCTCATAGTTTATTTGCATCCATTGTTTTAGCATTACCCACATTATATGCAAACCAGTGAGTTATGGACTCAAATTGTATTTACATCATTGTTTAACAAATCTTACATATTTAACTAGTATCACACTTTGAGCGTACTACACACGCCACCAAAATAGGTCATCATTTTACACAGGGCATGTAGCATTTCCAGTCCTTCTGCCCTGACTCCCCACTTCCAGTACACAACAATTTGGCTCTGAATAATCAAAACCAAATTAAAGTGGTTGTAAATCCTTAAAAAAAAATTAAATAAAAACCCTGCAAAACAAAGGCATAATGAGCTAGCATGCATAGCATATTAGCTCATTATGTATTACTTACCTTAAATCGAAGCCCCCGCAGCCATCCTCGACCCCCCCCTCCGACCACGGACATCTCCGGGTATCGCGGCTCCAACGCTGTGATTGCCCGAAACCGCGATGACGTCACTCCCGTGCGTGCACGCAGGAGCCACCGGTGATGGCACAGCTAACTGAAGCAGCGGCACGACGTGCCATTGCTTCAGTGCGCATGTCCCGATCACTTTGGTACATGCAGACACAGGGGAATATCTTCTAAACCATGCAGGTTTAGGAGATATGCAGGGGAGCTGCAGGTAAGCCTTAATATGGCTTACCTGTAGCATAAAGTTAGAAATATGGGTTTACAACCACTTTAACGTGTACACAAAGAAGGTCTGAGAAGCTGCAGCTGTCAAAAAAGCAATGTTGGACAATGTTTATCAACAAGCTGCTCCAACAAACGATACCAAGTAACATTATGTTACATTTGTATCTTTTATGATCATTTATCTGCAGATGATGGCAGTTAAAGTAACCTGACAAGTAAAGATTTGTTTTAAATAAAATGTCCCTTTGTTTAAAGGGTCACTAAAGGATTTTTTTTTTTAGCTAAATAGCTTCCTTTACCTTAATGCAGTGCTGTTTTCATGTCCTCATTGTTCATTTTTGCTTTGATGTTGCTGTAATTCCTCCCTGATCTCCACACTTCCTGGTTGTCTGTTTACTGATAACCACAGTACTGGGAGATTTCTCACTGTGGTCACTAATCAAGGAGGTGTGTGTAAAACCCTTCAGCACCAATCCAGTTTGGTTTTACAAACCAGCACTGCCCTCTATTGGCTCTCTGGCTCTGTACATCAGAGAGACAGGAAACAACAGCAAAAACAAAACTGAAAGGCAGGCACATTATATGATTGATTTTTATCTATTTTTAATCATTTTTGAAAGGAATTAGTTACCTATTATGTCTCTATACCCAGTAAACAGTCATTTCAGCAAAAAAATAAAAATCCTTTAAAACTCCTTTAACCATTATTAACTTTTAATTGTATTATAATCAGGACTAGTTAAATCCCTATTCTCCTTATATATTCAATTATTATTTTCCTACTGATTTTTTTGGTTTGTTTTCTATTTTTTTAACTATTACTATTTCAACTTTTTTTTGTTTGCTAATATTTCTAAACATTTAACATATATTTACATGTTTCACTTTTTTTTTTTTGTAGATAAATTTGTAATGCTTCGTGCCAGAATCATAATTTTAATTAAGACAAATTACAGAATAAAATGTGCACTTTTTATCTGCAGTAACAATATTTATTTTTAAACTAGCATGGGTCAAAAAAGAAAACTGCATTGTTTTGTTACATTTAATTGTTTAAGGATTGCGAGAGAAATTACATTGTTACAAAACAATAATTACGGAAAGCCCTGTTTGTCTTAAAAAAACAATATATGAAATACCTTGTTATCTTTAGTAATGACAAAGTTATTGCAGAAAAAGTAAGTCTATAGCAGAATTGTATATATTGCTCTGGTCCATAGGGGGTGAACAGGGGAGAGTCATAGTTGCACACATGGCACACATGTTTGATGTCCAACCTGTGTAACAACCATGCCTCCCACTATAGATACAGTGAGGGTAGACATGAAGGGATGGGAATACTCTTATTTGCAGGATTACCGGCTAAAAATAAAGTAAAAAGACTAAGAAACGGTCAACTAATGCAGCCCCCACATGTAAGGACTGGTAAGCTGCAATATGTTATGATTTTGGTTTTAGGTTTAGATCATAGGCGTGCACTCAGGGTGTACCTGGGCACACCCTAATCACCCTGTATGGTACATATTTCTCCTGTTTAGACCATTTTCACCAAATAAGAGACGTTATTTTTTCTCCTAAATAATTGTAAAAAAAATATTAAAATACAATTGTAAGACATTATAAAAAATAAAATAATAAAAATAAAAACTGACACTGTCCATTGCCCTACTGACAACAATCTCTGCCCTTATGACACCATCCACTGCTCTACTGTTACTATCAGTGTATATACAGTGCCTTGCGAAAGTATTCGCCCCCCTTGAACTTTGCGACCTTTTGCCACATTTCAGGCTTCAAACATAAAGATATAAAACTGTAATTTTTTGTGAAGAATCAACAACAAGTGGGATGAAATTTATTGGATATTTCAAACTTTTTTTCAAATAAAAAACTGAAAAATTGTGCGTGCAAAATTATTCAGCCCCCTTAAGTTAATACTTTGTAGCGCCACCTTTTACATTGAGAGACTGACATTTTTGCCCATTCCTCCTTGGAAAACAGCTCTAGCTCAGTAAGGTTGGATCGAGAGCGTTTGTGAACAGCAGTTTTCAGCTATTTCCACAGATTCTCGATTGGATTCAGGTCTGGACTTTGACTTGGCCATTCTAACACCTGGATATGTTTATTTGTTAACCATTCCATTGTAGATTTTGATTTGACCATTGTCTTGTTGGAAGACAAATCTCCGTCCCAGTCTCAGGTCTTTTGCAGACTCCAACAGGTTTTCTTCCAGAATGGTCCTGTATTTGGCTCCATCCATCTTCCCATCAATTTTAACCATCTTCCCTGTCCCTGCTGAAGAAAAGCAGGCCCAAACCATGATGCTGCCACCACCATGTTTGACAGTGGGGATGGTGTGTTCAGGGTGATGAGCCGTGTTGCTTTTACGCCAAACATAACGTTTTGCATTGTTGCCAAAAAGTTTGATTTTGGTTTCATCTGACCAGAGCACCTTCTTCCACATGTTTGGTGTGTCTCCCAGGTGGCTTGTGGCAAACTTTAAACAACACTTTTTATGGATATCTTTAAGAAATGGCTTTCTTCTTGCCACTCTTCCATAAAGGCCAGATTTGTGCAGTATACAACCGATTGTTGTCCTATGGACAGAGTCTCCCACCTCAGCTGTAGATCTCTGCAGTTCATCCAGAGTGATCATGGGCCTCTTGGCTACATCTCTGATCAGTCTTCTCCTTGTATGAACTGAAAGTTTAGGGACGGCCAGGTCTTCGTAGATTTGCAGTGGTCTGATACTCCTTCCATTTCAATATTATCGCTTGGACAGCGCTCCTTGGGATGTTTAAAGCTTGGAAAATCTTTTTGTAGCCAAATCCAGCTTTAAACTTCTCCACAACAGTATTTCGGACCTGCCTGGTGTGTTCCTTGTTCTTCATGATGCTCTCTGCGCTTTAAACGGACCTCTACAGGTGCATTTATACGGAGATTTGATTACCCACAGGTGGATTCTATTTATCATCATTAGTCATTTAGTTCAAAATTGGATCATTCAGAGATCCTCACTGAACTTCTGGAGAGTTTGCTGCACTGAAAGTAAAGGGGTTGAATAATTTTGCACGCCAATTTTTCAGTTTTTTATTTGTTAAAAAAGTTTGAAATATCCAATAAATTTTGTTCCACTTCATGATTGTGTCCCACTTGTTGTTGATTCTTCACAAAAAATTACAGTTTTATATCTTTATGTTTGAACTCTGAAATGTGGCAAAAGGTCGCAAAGTTCAAGGGGGCCGAATACTTTTGCAAGGCACTGTATATACACATGCACATATGTGTTTGAGCTTGGGGTACACACCCTAATGCAATAGGCTGTGCACACCTATGGTTTAGATATACTTTAAAGAAATTGTCAATACCATAATGTAAGTGGTGGCATTTATATAGGACCACATCCAGTACCACATACACAGAAAGTCTAGGACTGCAATAATAAAGCAATATTAAATCCAAAACAAAAAATGTAATATAGTGCAGCTTACCAATCGTTAGATGTGGTGGTTGCATTCGTTTTATTTTTTAGGCTTTTTTACCATCTGTTTTCACCTGGTGATCTGGCCAGTAACATCCCTCCTGTATCCGGCTTCATAGCAGGAAATGCTAAACACTTTTCATAGCACTAAAAATACACATAAGCTGCGTTTTTGCAAACGAGTTTAGGCGCGTCAATTGCTTGGGTGTTTGTTTATTTCATTGCCCAGAATATTAATTTATTCTGGCTATAGAAATTAAAAAAAAATCTCCCTACTGCTGCAGTTGAAGGGATCTTAATCCCCCTTAAGCATTTGCCATATTTACAAAAACGTTTTCAGAACTTCTAACAGTGTTGTCCCTCATCTTCCTCCTGTTGTCTCTACATTTGCCTAGTGCGCTCAACCCCAAAGGGGCCGCTGGGTGAACTTGATCAGATCTTAATCTGATCAAGATCTTAGATTGAAGCTCAGCTGATTACAGCAAAGCCATACATTAAGATTAGCCAGCCCAGGGCAGGGGTGCTATATAAATATTCATACATACTGTAAATTGAACCCTTGCACCTAAAGTTGTATCACAGGTGCAGCCATAAGATCACCCATAGATGAATAAAGAGCAGGGGTGGACTGACCATTGAGGACATTGGGCACTGCCAGAGGGGCCCCATGCCACTAGGGGCCCCATCAGGGTTGCCAGGCTCAAAAAACCAGGGACAGTATGTAAAAATCTGTGTTTTTTTACATCTGTCCCTGATATGTCCAAAACCTACATGCTTTTGATGTGAAAATCCCAACATTTTAGCTGCCCCGCCTCTGTACTGCCACCTGGCTTGGTGGCCATCTGTAAGCCTGGGGGCCCCATAATCTTCTATTGACCGAGGGTCCCATGAGTTGTCAGTCCGCCCCTGATAAAGAGACAACATAAGGAAGATGAGGGACCACAATGTGGGAAGTTTTGAAAGTTTTGGCAAATGCATAAGAAGGACTAAGACTCTTTCAGCTGCAGCAGTAAGAGAGAGAGAGACTCCAAGACAGAAGTGCAGAATCAGAATTATTCTGGAGATGTTTCAAATACAGTGAGGTAAACTAAGCCAGTGGGATACTAAACTTACCAGTATCTAGCAAAAACTGAAACATGACTTTTTGTGTACTCAGCTTTCTATCGTCTACAATGCATGCAATTATTCTCTGATGTCCTTACAGGTTGGGTACACTTGGAGCTGGGAGTGACTACGCCCCTTTTCTTCATTATTTGGGTATCACGTGCATGGACCTTGCCTACACCTATGACTCGGTAATGCATTTTACTCATGGTTCATGAGAGCTAATCACTTTAACAACAAAAAGCATTGTATAGCTCATGTGCAAATAAGCAGATGAAGTTCCAGGAAAATGAAATCTGACTATATATGACATTTGCATTTTGCTACATTTGTACAGAAGTTGTTTGTTTGATCACTTATACCAGGGGTGTCAAACTCAATTTCATTGTGGGCCACATCAGCATTATGATTGCCCTCAAAAAGGGCCGGTTTTATCTGTAAGACCTCGTACACACGACCGTTTTCCTCGACACAATCCATCAAGAAACTTGGTGGCAGAGCTTTTTTGCCGAAGAAAACGGTCATGTGTATGTTTTTTGTCGAGAAAACTGTCGTGGATCTCGACAAGAAAAAAAGAGAACAAGTTCTCTTTTTTCTCATCGGGAGTCTCAATTTCCTCGTCATGTTTCTCGTCGGGCTGGTTTACGACGAGAAACACGTTCGTGTGTATGCTTAGAAACCTGCGCATGCTCAGAATAAAGTATGAGACGGGAGCGCACCTTCGGTAAAAGTAGCTTTAGCTGAAAAGCGCAAACTTTTACTCAACACACAGTAACATGAGATTAGCAAAAGCAGCCCCAAGGGTTGTGCCAGTGGAATCAAACTTCCCCTTTATAGTGCCGTTGTACGTGTTGTACGTCACTGCGTTTGAGAATGACAAGATTTTGTCTTGACAGTGTGTATGCAAAGAAAGCTTGACAAGATTATCGACAAGCCTGACAAGGAACTCGTGAAGGAAAACGATGTTTCTTTTACGACAAGTTTCTCGGTCATGTGTACAAGGCCTCAGAGTAGATGTCCAGCGCATTCCCTCCACTTACATTAGATGTCAAGAGCCACCTCACCATCAGAAGTTGAGTCCCCCACTCTCCCTTACATCACAGTGCACCCGTTTTTCTTATGCTGCTGCTGGGAAAAAGCTGGATGCTCTGCTTGAAAACAGAAAGTAACCTAATAGGATGAATACCCAGCAAGCTACAACATTTCCTCACATTATATTCCTTCAGACGCGGTTCACACAGGGGCGGCACGACTTTGGGGGCGACTCGGCAAGACGATCTCAAGACGACTTCCGAGGCGACTTGCAAAATGACTTCTGTATTGAAGTCAATGCAAGTCACCCCCAAAGTCGTACAAGAACTTTTTTCTAAGTCGCAGCGACTTGAGTCGCTCCTATTAGAACGGTTCCATTGAACAGAGCGGAGCGTGACTTGTCAGGCAGCTGAGTCGCCTGACGAGTAGCCCCTGTATGAACCGACTCTTAGGGTAGGTGAGGTGTGAGTTAGGGGGTGACCAAAAGTAATCACATCCAGGGTCTCTGCTAGGACAAGCAAGGCAGCATGTAGACTTGATGATACAGCATTTGACCATGATGTGTAGTGCCTCTGCCCTCCAGGTAGTCTATATCATACTAAGACATTCACGCATGCCTCTACATGCTGTGTAGCAGGTTGCTCCCTACTTACTGTTTACAATGGTGGTTAATGCCAGATTTTGGAAGAAGCAAGTGCACTGATTGCTCAGGTGTGTGCTGGCTTCATAATAGAGCCAGAGTTAGAACTCAGGGCCCCACCCTCCTGGTGAAGGTCAGTGTACCCTCCTGATGGAGGTCAGTGTGTCTGAAGGGAGCAGTGTGAGATGCTGTCAGGCATCAGTGGTGTTCAGGTTGGGACAGAGGAAGGCCCAAGCCTCAGATGAGTCCCTGTGGGAAAAGAAGATACAGCTAGAGAGCTGTACAGAGATAGTCCAAAAGGGACACAGCTAGAAAGCTGTGATGAAAACGCAGAGCTGAGGCACAGCGTCTGTGCATAAACACTGGGATGTTCATTGGCAAGTGGACCAAACAAAGGAACAAATGTTCAGGACGGAATCTAAATACGTACTTAGAGCAGTAAAGCTGCCTAAAGAGAGCCAGGAGGCTAAATGTTATGTTTTGCAGTGATGGTGAGAACCAACTTCGTAGGAAGACATACCTGTGTGAATTGTGATATTTATTTAAATAAAAGTGGGTTGCCATGTCCTAAAATTTCGTTTATGGACTCATTGTAAATGCACCTACCGCTTGAGTTTAATCACCCCCAATCTCACTGCCACGATTAATTCCTCGGCCCCTATTGCCTCGGTTACCTTCTTGGTCCAATACCTTTTTCAAGGAAGCAGGAAGTGCAACAGAGAACAAAGAAAATCTATTTCTATGCCATCTGAGCCCTAATGCCCACCAAGAAAGCATTAATTGTGGGGCATTCCCACCGCACATGAAGGAACATGCCTCATTGGCCACATCCCCTCCAGCAACGATCTGACATTAATGGGTAAATCCGAGCTTTTTTTTTTTTTTTTTTTTAAAGTGTATTTTTGTGCGTGAACTCGAGAGAGAGGAGCCGGAGTTGGGAGTAGGCAGACCCTCCCCCCGGAGGCAATCGCCATCCTTCTCCATGCCCCTGGTGGCAATGGCGGGTGTGAAGGGGGGCCTCCCACTCACCCCGCCCTACCTGCTCCTCTTGGGAGCCCAACTGGGGCCCAACGGGACCCCAATGGGGCAGAGGGACTCCCCCTATGAGGGAGTGAGGGGGCCTAGCCCACCCAGCCAGCCCCGTAGGTCCTTCGCCTCTCTTTATTTTAAGAGACCGCATGGCCAAAGTGCATGTGTTTTAAACCAATTTTGTGTGCGTGCAAGTGTGGTGGTTTTTGTGGGGGGGGGGGAATGGGCATACTAAGCACAGGCGTACCTTGCATAGCACACCCACCGGGAGCCGGGCTGAGACCACCAAACTCAATTCACATGTAGCCGAGACCGGGATCCGAACCCTTGGCTGCAGAGGTGAATGGCTTGTCAGCGCAGTGCCAATCACGTTGAGCCACCACAGCTCCGGTAAATCCGAGCTTAAGTAGTAGTTACCTGGTATCACCATATCAATAATTTATAATTAAAGTTAGAGACATCTGTATTTACGCAAGAAGGTTTGACAAAGAGACTAAGGAGTCTATACCATGGAACATAACATTATCAGCAGAGAGCTTGTGTTTAACAGCACCCACAATTATGCCCCTGCCCTGATTTTGCAGAGCAAGGGTTCCAAGGTGAGTGCATAGAGGAACAGGGACAATGGACACCCTTATCTCTTGCCATTCCTTATGGGAAACTGCATGAAGAAGCTGCCATTGACCTTCATCTGGTCTGAGAGTGAAGGGTAGAGAGCAGAGATCCAGCTTAACATGTTGGGACCCTAGCCCAGTCTCTCCAAAACTGTGATGAGAAAGGTCCAATCTACCCAATCGAAAGCTTTCTGAGTGTCTGTAATGGATAATGTCAATGGATAAGGATTTTTTTTCTGGCCTCCCAAACCTTTATAAAGCCCATCAGGTCGGGATGTATTACCACTGGAACAAGATACTTCAAATTGTTTGCCAATATTTTTTGCAAAAATCTTCAGGTTTTCATTCACCAGTGAGATCCTTGCCTTCTTTTGGGGGTACCGTTCTGTGAGCCAATAGAGCTGCCTCTGGAATTGGGTTACACAAGGCAATAGAGTAGAAGTATCTACAGAGCCGCATTTGTAACGCTGGTTGGAAATTTGATTACGTAACAAAAGACTGGAGAGAGGGTGTGCATTGCAGGTTTCTTGCCAATCTCTTATGGAGGAAGTCTGCAGAGAGGTGCTTGATGATGGTCTTTTGCATCGGTTGGATTGGCCTTTTAAGTGTGCAGGCAGCTATGGTTGAGGCGTAGCATGCATGGGAATGTATGTAGTGCATCAAAAATCTGCAAAGTCCATGGGTTCAAGCCGTTAGTCCGGGATTGTGATCTAACCCTGAACTAACGTGGTCCTGGAGCCAGAAACACTTGAACACACACCCCCGGCCAGGAGGGCCAGACACGAGGGGTGGTGGGACGATGTACCAGGATTGGCGACGACCCCGAACTATTGACATCTGTCCCTTAATTACTCCTTCCCAGCATGCACAGTGGGACAATCAACTCCCTCTGATTGGCTGCTGAAGGGGAACACCCAAAACACCTTGACCTGACTGCTGCCACCCTCGGTCTGGAATGATAATGACACCCCAGACAACAATAGTGGTCACTCACAGTACAGCCATGGCGGGAACAGAGGCCCAAATTTAGTGAAAAAATCATACAGTCTGAGTCAACTAACTCTATAACTACCCTCTAAATTAACAGCAGCGCCGGCTAGAAAGTAGCAGGCCACTACATAATAATGAACAAAAAGTGACTGATGTGTACACAATAATATGTGAGGTAATTGCCTTAGAAGATTAAGACTGATACTAAATAAGTGCATAAGTGACAGTCTGAGGTGCTCAAAATAGTACAAATAAATAAACAATCTATGTATAAAAAAAACTGTACCTTATGTGATAAACAATTATATCGCACAAAGTTCATATTCATGAGCAAAGATGCAGCATATGGAATCTTTTCAGATTTCTGCATTACACTCCTATGCTGAAAAGTGCTAAAATTTTGCAAGATGTCTACTGGATTCCACTTGTAAATAATCTCCAATGACTTGAAATAGGATGTTTCACAAAGTAAAGTTGGCCTCTTACCAGATGTGGTGGATCCCTATTACAGAGATCAAACTCGCTGTGGAATATGAACGCCTGTGTGGATATCACTCTCCTAGGTTTTTTCACAACCAAACACCTCCAAAGATTGAACTCAGGTGATTCAAAGAACATGGAACTGACTCACTTTCATAGATGTTCAGCTCATCCACATCACAGCAATTAGACAGTTTAAACTGATCAGGTGCAATGGTATGTAAACTTTTGCATCTGTGTAAATAAAGATGGAATAGGAACTCCAAGATTCAGAAAATCATATATAAGGAAAGAAAAAGCCTCATAGTGTAAGACCGCATTAATGTTTTAAAATGCCTGTAAAGTTTACACTTACAGCAAGGCAGAAAATTCAGGCATGAAAAAATTGTCTGGTGATGATGTCATTCATCCAACCAGTTGAGTGGCACTACAAGGACTCTCCGATCCTGGTCTTGTGCAGGAGGCCTGACTGCTCTGTGGGCCCTATCAATTTCAATAGGGTCTGATGATGAGAGACCAAATTTTTCTCAAAAGATTCCTTTAAGTATCAGAATAATGTCTTTGGGCGCAGTTGTCTCAGGCAATCCCCTAATATGTATATTCGCACTCTTACTGCAGTTTTTGGAATTATCCAGCTGACAAAGGAGGGATTCAATCTTTTTTTTTTATGTGTGTGTATATATATATGTGTGTGTGTGTATATATATTTATGTATATGTACAGTGCGGAAAATAATTATTTGAACACCCTGCTATTTTGCAAGTTCTCCCACTTGGAAATCATGGAGGGGTCTGAAATTGTTATCGTAGGTGCATGTCCACTGTGAGAGACATAATAAAAAAAAAATATTCCAGAAATCACAATGTATGATTTTTTTAACTATTTATTTGTATGATACAGCTGCAAATAAGTATTTGAACACCTGAGAAAATCAATGTTAATATTTGGTACAGTAGCTTTTGTTTGCAATTACAGAGGTCAAACGTTTCTTGTAGTTTTTCACCAGGTTTGCACACACTGGAGGAGGGATTTTGGCACACTCCTCCACACAAATCTTCTCTAGATCAGTCAGGTTTCTGGGCTGTCGCTGAGAAACACAGAGTTTGAGCTCCCTCCAAAGATTCTCTATTGGGTTTAGGTCTGGAGACTGGCTAGGCCACGCCAGAACCTTGATATGCTTCTTACAGAGCCACTCCTTGGTTATCCTGGCTGTGTGCTTCGGGTCATTGTCATGTTGGAAGACCCAGCCTCGACCCATCTTCAAAGCTCTAACTGAGGGAAGGAGGTTTGTTGTCCAAAATCTCGCAATACATGGCCCGGTCATCCTCTCCTTAATACAGTGCAGTCGCCCTGTCCCATGTGCAGAAAAACACCCCCAAAGCATGATGCTACCACCCCCATGCTTCACAGTAGGGATGGTGTTCTTGGGATGGTACTCATCATTCTTCTTCCTCCAAACACGGTTAGTGGAATTATGACCAAAAAGTTCTATTTTGGTCTCATCTGACCACATGACTTTCTCCCATGACTCCTCTGGATCATCCAAATGGTCATTGGCAAACTTAAGACGGGCCTTGACATGTGCTGGTTTATGCAGGGGAACCTTCCGTGCCATGCATGATTTCAAACCATGACGTCTTAGTGTATTACCAACAGTAACCTTGGAAATGGTGGTCCCAGCTCTTTTCAGGTCATTGACCAGCTCCTCCCGTGTAGTCATGGGCTGATTTCTCACCTTTCTTAGGATCATTGAGACCCCACGAGGTGAGATTTTGCATTGAGCCCCAGTCCGAGGGAGATTGACAGTCATGTTTAGCTTCTTCCATTTTCTAATGATTGCTCCAACAGTGGACCTTTTTTCACCAAGCTGCTTGGCAATTTTCCCGTAGCCCTTTCCAGCCTTGTGGAGGTGTACAATTTTGTCTCTAGTGTCTTTGGACAGCTCTTTGGTCTTGGCCATGTTAGTAGTTGGATTCTTACTGATTGTATGGGGTGGACAGGTGTCTTTATGCAGCTAATGACCTCAAACAGGTGCATCTAATTTAGGATAATAAATGGAGTGGAGGTGGACATTTTAAAGGCAGACTAACAGGTCTTTGAGGGTCAGAATTCTAGCTGATAGACAGGTGTTCAAATACTATATATTTTTCCATCCTATTGACTTGCATATTTTTCAATCCCACAGAGCAAGACCTCAGCACGAATCTATCCAGCTTACCATACTGCATATGACACGTTTGATTACACAGCTAATCACATTGATCCAGGTAACAATTGGGGGATTATTTTTTCTTGCATATGTGGATGCAATATCATGTGTCTGTATTGCATACAGTGAAACAGTGGCAGCTGTTGTTTTTTTTTTGGGAGGGGGGGCAGCAAACAACCATCCACATCCCCTGAGCAGCACCAACCTCCCTGCTGTATGCCGGTCAATCCAGCAGTTACCCTATTGTGGCGGTTGGCAGGCATGGTGGTGCAGCGGCTCGGCTCGGAGTCTTCACTTCTATGGTGACTTTCAGCTCCTCCTAGGTGTCCAATAGGATTGCCTATCCTTTCAGCCAATCGGGTGACCGGCGTTAAACCCCGATTCCTGATTATCCGGGAGGAGGATCAGTGTTACAACAGCAAATATTTATTCGCTGTTGTAACACACCAGGGTGGGCTGAGAGCTCACTCTCTGTGACCTGAGCCCACCCTATATTGAAGCCTATTAGAGCCTCTGGCTCCAATTAATGCTTAAAAAAAAACCAGCCCCTCCCTGTTGGAATTAATCCACCGATGTCCTGAAAGGGGCTGGATGCATAGAAAGGGGAGGCGGCAATGGACAGGGGGTGGCGACTGTGCCACCCTACTGGACGGACCGCCCCTGCGGTGAAGGCAGCATCTGTATTTTTTTTCAAACATCATGAGCCACCAAAGAATACTTGCCAGTTTTGCATATGCCCAACATTGGGCTCCATTTACAAAGTGATATCTACTGCTTTAAGAAATGCTGTAAAATGCAGCATAGCGTTATTCAAAATGTTTTTTTTTTTTTAATTAACTGTTAAATTACGTAAATAGAAAATATCTTTATAAATGTCAAATACTCAATGAAAATAGTATCAAAACTCACACGCATATACAAATACCATTCTTCTACAACGTTGTCTTTTTATTGGTGTAAGAAGGGTGTGACAGACCCAACCTGGGACAGGGGCTTTTGGATGGGAATGCAGGGTAGCCTCTTGCCTAGTGACTCTGGGCTCTGGCATTTGGGGGAGCTACAAGCATTTAGGAAGATGTCCTGTTATATAATGCAAGATTATAGGTTATTACCACATTTAACAGTCAAGGAAGCCACAATGGTGTCTGCCAACTTGAAACTCAGTGAGAATATGTATGAGAAAAGAAAGCTGGTTAATGAGATTTGAACAGCCCTGGGTCTTCTTAAATACTGGTGCTGGACTGTCTGGGGGGGAGGGGGTTGGACTCCTTGAATAATCAGGTGCCTAGCTGTTGATTAGCTTACTGTTAATTAGGTCACCTTTTAATTAGGTTACTGTTAGCTGTACTGATATTGCTTTTTAAAGTTTGCATTGTTTAGGATAATATGGTCAAGCTCTTATCTGATTTTGTGTGGTATAAATTCTGAGGGAACTTACAACAAAGTTAGTTCCAGTTTGCACCTAAGCTAGTGTCGTCCAGTTCTTGGGTGCAATTCTCAGCTATACTACCTGGTTCCCTGTTCCAAAGTGGAGAAAGGTGTATCGTGGCAAGGGATCCCAGGTGGGGTGCCAGGCGGACCATCACAAAGGGTATTTGTATATACAGTATGTGTGTGATTTTTGATACTATTTGACATTTAACATTTCACATCTATAAAGATATTTTGTATTTACTTAAGGTATTAGTTTTGGATAGAGTATAGGTAATAAGAACAACTATTAGGTTTTTACTACTGTCTGTGCCCTCAGCTCCACGATATAATAGTAGTACACATGCCACGCCCCCCGTGGCCTGTGTATTACTATTATATCGTCTGGGGGGGGGGGGGGGGTGTATAAAGGTAGGGTGAGTTTTGCACTGTTGATGGCCGACTTTGTGGCATCCTCCCCTTACACAATATAATTGTAATATACTCTATTTTCATGTAAGTGCATTACCTTTATTAAAAT
This sequence comes from Rana kukunoris, assembly GCA_029574335.1. Lineage (NCBI taxonomy): Eukaryota > Metazoa > Chordata > Amphibia > Anura > Ranidae > Rana > Rana kukunoris. The sequence continues at coordinate 224,062,885 of CM056059.1, read as the reverse complement.
TCTGATGGAAAAATGTTTTACACTATTTTGGCATTTATCTCTTATTTGGGGGTACACAATTTGATGTCATGGTGGGTTTGAAAGAACCCGATGTCTCCCCTGCTGGCTGTTTGAAACTTTTGTTAAGTGGACCTCACTACAGATTTGGAGTATCCTAGATACACAAGCCTATGTTGACCCCCCGTAATAGACGGTCAGTGCTCTCTGGTAACGGCACATCTTGAATATTGTTGCTGGTCTCACAAGGTGGAGGACATTGGTGACACAACAGTCGAAATTCACTTATTTTATGTTTGTGACTCTCTGGACTCACTTATTGATTTTATTTATTTATTTTATTTATTATTTTATTTTTATATTTATCTTTATTTTATTTAGCGCAACATCTTTTTTTATTCAGCTTGTAAAATATAATAGCAGGAACTTCATCATCATGTTGCCTTTTGCCCCCAAATTATCTGAAAGTTCGACAAAAGTAGTTGACCTTCTTTATGGCACAAGAAAATGTTGTCATCCTTTTGAGCCATGAACATATATAGTAATAATGCTTATTCCCTTACAAGTACTGTAGTTATATGCTGTGTTATGCTGTACCAGCCCGTTTTAGGTTGTATACTGTAGTATAGCAAAATTTTCAATGTGTTCAATTTTCTGATTGTTAATGAGGTGAAATTGACGTTCGTTTTTGACCACAAAATTCGAAGGAGCAAGTTTGAAATTTTTTATTGAATTCATTTATAACAGTGTATGTTGTTTTTGTTCAGGAAAGTCGATTCATTTCAAAATCAAACGTTAAAAGCAAATTAAATTTTGCAGTACTTTTGAAAGACATTCCAAGTCAGTAAGTTTCTTAAAAATATTTGTAGGAATTGTTGTTCGAAGAGGAGAAACCATGCTGGAACTACATCCTAACACAAAAATTCCACATTTGGGAAATTTTATGTAATTGTAGGTTCCCACACTACCATAACCCTTCTAAAGCATAGATACTTCTGAGCTGTCACTGTGCTGAAAAGTAACAATGCAATCTTGGCACTGAAAACTAGTGATCTGAAAATAATATAAACAAATTGACAAATATATCTCCTGTGATGTTTTGGGAATTATTTACTAGTTGACTCTTTAAATAAGGTGAGCTGTAATGTTAGTTTGGTGAATTGTGCATGTATATGGTACTATATCCACTTGCCGGCCACAATTTTAAAGGTATCTATTTACTCAGCTTAACATTATCTTTTATATTTTCCAACAAAATTGGAGTATAAATTGTGTTTTGTTAGTTTTTTTAAATAATTCAAGTGTATTTTTTCCCAAAAAACAACTCTGTGCAAAGACTGTGTTACATAAAAATTTTAAATGATCGCCATTTTATTCCCTAGGGCCTCTGCTAAAAAAACGAATATATAATATTTGGGGGTTATAAGTAATTTTCTAACAAAAAAAAATGATTTAAACAAAAAGTGCCAGAAAATGCTTGGTCTTCAAGTGGATATTTATCTCTGCTATGATATGTATTTGTAGGATTCTTCAGCCATCAGGCTGTGGCACGTACTGCTGGGAATGTTCTAATACGACTTGCAGACAGTCTCATCCTCCCGCTTGGACCCAGAGATTATTCGGAGACCCTGGAAACCTATTATAACACTGCTGTCTCCACCTTCTCTGCTGAGCTTACAGCAAGGAAAATCTCTTTAGGTAATAAGATATTTGGATTATTGTTACAAGAAACATTTGATCGGGCATATTATGGTGATTGCTATCCAGAAGTTAGGATAGTGTAGTCATTTATTTCCCAATACAGGTGAACTTTAATAGCAAAACTATACATGCTGCTGAGGATTTGAAATCAATGTGCTTCAAATGAAGTGACTGCCAGCATTAAAGGGGTTGTAAAGGTAAAAAAAAAAAAATCCCTAAATAGCTTCCTTTACCTTAGTGAAGTCCTCCTTCACTTACCTCATCCTTACATTTTGCTTTTAAATGTCCTTATTTCTTCTGAGAAATCCTCACTTCCTGTTCTTCTATCTGTAACTCCACCCAGTAATGCAAGGCTTTCTCCCTGGTGTGGAGAAAGCCTCTTGAGGGGGGAGGGGGCGAGCAGGCAAGTCAGGACACTCTCTACTTTGCAGATAGAAAAATGAGCTGTGTGTTAGTGGGTGTCCTGACACTCCTGCTCACCCCCTCCCCCCTCAAGAGGCTTTCTCCACACCAGGGAGAAAGCCTTGCATTACTGTGTGTAGTTACAGACAGAAGAACAGGAAGTGAGGATTTCTCAGAAAAAATAAGGACATTTAAAAGCAAAATGGAAGGATGAGGTAAGTGAAAAAGGACTGCACTAAGGTAAAGGAAGCTATTTAGGGAAAACAAATTGTACCTTTACAACCCCTTTAAATCATCTGTATAGACCCAGTTTCATTTATGCATTGCAGTGCTGAAAGGCCTGACAATGTACGATCGCGAGTTGAGTTACATTAACAATATTGTGAAAGTCAGATTTTTGGACCGTTTTTGTGCTTTGGCGGACGATTGATTTCAATAACATACATTAACGTGCCACACAAATGTAATTTAGCCTTTTAAGAGACATTGTCACCAACTTAGAAAGGTGCAGGTAAATACAGAAAAATCAAGTATTTTAAATCCTTACTTGAAGAGTTTTATTTATTTGTGGAAGTGATTTTTCATTCACTTGCAATGTGCCTTTGAACTTGCTAGAAGAATTGACCAGTCGGTTCCATAACACAGCCCCCCTCCTTCCTTCGCATTTCATAGCCCTTTCCTCTTCTAGGAGTGTCTTATTACTGTCTGTGCTGGCCCAGCTCTCCCTCCCCTCTCCTTATCTCCTACATAAGCCTTTACGGCAGCTGCCAGGGGAGAAGTGAAGGGGGATACTAGAATGTCACTTGAGTTCACTTACCTTTTCTTTCAATTTCTGAGTTTCTCACTTCCTGTTCCTCCCCGGTAAATTTGCCCATCATCCGAGCCATTCTGGCTGGGAGCCAGAACAGCTTTCTGAGGAGGAACAGGAAGTGAGAAATGTAGACAAAAAAAACATTTAGAAGGGAAATTGAAGGAAAGGGTTAGTGAATCAACAATGCACTAGCTTAAAGGAACCTATTTAGAAAATAAAAAATAAACCTTTACAACCCCTTTAAGAAAAAAATAAAAATTAAGTTCCATTCTTTTTTTCTGTAGCTATAAGAATAGTCAGCATGGATTCATCAGTGTCAATAGGGTTGATTTACTGAAAGCAAATAGGCTTCACTTTTAAAGGAATTTTCCCCAGAATGAGATTAAGCTATGATAACTTCCATTATCCAATCATGTGCAGGCAAAAAATGCATTTCCTTTTTGGTTTTCCTTATACTGGATTGGCTATCCTTTGCAAAGTGATATTTCACAACATTCATTAAAGTGGAGTTCCACCCATTTTTTTTATGTTTGTCTGTGCTGCATGCCCTAATCTCATAGTGTTCAGAATGGACGATTTTTATTTATTTTGTTGCTTGTAAATACCTTTATTTTGTAGTCCTTCATTACTTCCTCCTCGTTATTAGCATAGGCTATTAAGTCACAAGGCTATTTGCAAGGGTTTCTGGGATAGGCATCATGTTTCCCAGTAGTCCTTGCAAACCTGACTGAAACCTATTACATTGCTTGTGCAGCACTGAGCATGTGCGAGATATGCAAAGCTGAAATCCAGGAAGTCATATAGTCTGGCTTCATGATGCCCACACTTAAGATGGCCACAATCTATTTCTAGATTATAAACTAAATGCTGTAACAACCTAACAAAACGAACCTTAGTTTACAGACTAACTTTACTAGAATACATTAAGCTTGTGTATTACAGGGGTATTTATATTTAAAAAGTGAAATTGTGGGTGGAACTCCCCTTTAAGCACTGGGGCAAATTCCCTTGCCAAATGCAACTTCCCTTCCAAAGTGGAGAGCCTATTTGCATTTGGTAAATCAACCCCCATGACTCCAGAGTGATCTGCCTCTTGATGGCTAGCATGTGGTGCCATCTTTTGACAACCACCTGAAGGAAGACAGTGCAAACCAAAGCACTATGCATTTAAGACCTATCACCAAAAATGAACCAGCACATGTAGACATACAAACATATTGGGTGAGGGCTGGAAGCTTCTAATATGATTTTAATTGACGCTTTTGTATTTCAGATCCAGTGAAGAAAGCTGTAGACAGGTACAAGACGTATTCTGAGGAGCTCAACAAAATCATTAGTGAACTGAAAAATCAAGAACAGGAGTAAGTTACTGTTAAAATATATATTCTTTATTTTTATTAGATAATTATAATTCCCTTTAACCATTTCAGCCCCGGACCATTTGGCTGGCCAAAGAACAGAGCACTTTTTGCGAATTCGGCACTGCGTCACTTTAACTGACAATTGCGCGGTCGTGCGATGTGGCTCCCAAAATTGATCACCTCTGCCATTTTTATTTTTTGCGCTATAAACAAAAATTGAGCGACAATTTTGAAAAAAAAAAACAATGTTTTTTACTTTTTGCTATAATAAATATCCCCAAAAAAAAAATAAAAAAAATATTTTTCCTCAGTTTAGGCCGATATGTATTCTTCTACATATTTTTGGTAAAAATAGCAATAAGCGTTTATTGAAAACGTGGATTGTGTATATGTGACATATACTCCTGCGCTGATTATCTCAAAACCATAAACATATATATAATATATATATACAAAACAAATGTCCATGAACACCAGTGTTAATATTAAACCATACAAATAAATTTAAATCCAGTTGGTGCGTGCTATTGCACCTAAGAACAGTTCTTAATCCTTTTGTTTATCCAGTGAAAAAGCGTGCTCTGTGCTGTTGAATCAGGTATACTCTCCGTGAATTAACACCCTTAGTTTGTGTCACCACCACCTCTAGTAAAGATTGCGCTCACCAGATCACATAAGGGACACAGCATATAATATCCTTTGAACAGCAGTTCTGCACGATCCTTTATCCTGTATATCAGACCCGAATGGCTCTCCACCTCTTGAGGCTCCCCCAGAAAGAAAAAAGCCTCTTATGGTGTAGTATATTTAAACCAACGTTTTATTATGAAAGTAAAAAAGTAAAAAACTCACTCACATTTTTCAATGCCCAGCCGGCATTAGCTAGTCCAGCGTTACTGTTTGTGCTACTCGCGGCGTGCGTTCCAAGCCTCGTTTCGGATGCGGTTCAACGGGCGGAAGTTGCAATGTTGACAATGGAGGAGACTATTGGCGGATTCGATGTGTAAAAGGATAATGCCCAGAGGCCTCTACATGTTTCGCATGCACGCATGCGTCATCAGGAAGCTATGGGCACGCCTCCCTTGGGTGTTATTTATATACAATTCAATTAATTATGACCCATTCTTGTGTCGAAAAAAACGGAAGTGCTCACAGCTCCATCTTTGGTTCTGGTATACTCGTTTCCCTTGCCAGACAGTAACCCTGGACGAGCTTTACAATTAATTTCCCTATCCTTTCTCCAAGATGATATTCAAAACATCGTAGCAACATTTAAATTATGTGATTGCTTGGCATAGTCTAACTCTATTCACACTGACATTTGTTTAATTAAATTTACAAGGTTAAAAAAGTCTAAAACTTGAATTTAATATAATGTGACTGGTAAAGGTTTTATATGGACATATATAAAGAGGCCTCTGGGCATTATCCTTTTACACATCGAATCCGCCAATAGTCTCCTCCATTGTCAACATTGCAACTTCCGCCCGTTGAACCGCATCCGAAACGAGGCTTGGAACGCACGCCGCGCATAGCACAAACAGTAACGCTGGACTAGCTAATGCCGGCTGGGCATTGCAAAATGTGAGTGAGTTTTTTACTTTTTTACTTTCATAATAAAACATTGGTTTAAATATACTACACCATAAGAGGCTTTTTTCTTTCTGGGGGAGCCTCAAGAGGTGGAGAGCCATTCGGGTCTGATGTACAGGATAAAGGATCGTGCAGAACTGCTGTTCAAAGGATATTATATGCTGTGTCCCTTATGTGATCTGGTGAGCGCAATCTTTACTAGAGGTGGTGGTGACACAAACTAAGGGTGTTAATTCACGGAGAGTATACCTGATTCAACAGCACAGAGCACGTTTTTTCACTGGATAAACAAAAGGATTAAGAACTGTTCTTAGGTGCAATAGCACGCACCAACTGGATTTAAATTTATTTGTATGGTTTAATATTAACACTGGTGTTCATGGACATTTGCTTTATATATATATATTATATATACGTTTATGGTTTTGAGATAATCAGCGCAGGAGTATATGTCACATATACACAATCCACGTTTTCATTTTTTCACTTGCCACAGGTGTTCACATTAACTGCAGCAGATTAACATATTATACACTTAGTTGCGCCGGTGTCACAACACATTAATAAGCATTTATTGAATGGTTTGCGCAAAAGTTATAGCGTATACAAAATAGGGGATAGTTTTATGGCATTTTTATTAATATTTTTTTTTGCTTTACTAGTAATGGCCGAGATCAGGGATTTTTATCGTGACTGCGACATTATGGCAGACACATTGGACACTTTTGATGCCATTTTTGGACCACTGCCATTGATAGAGCGATCAGTTTTATAAAAATGCACTAATTACTGTAAGGCCGGGTTCACACCTATGCGAATTGAGTGCGGCTTAAACCGCATCCAATTCGCAGAACATTTCTAAATACATTGTTTTTAATGAGGTTGGTTCAAATATGTGCAATGCATTCGCACTGCGCATTGCCGAAAAAATGTGTGTGTTTTCTAAGCATTGCGGTGCGGCTCAGGTGCAAATTCAGGTCCATTATCTTCTATGGTAACGCATCTGGTTCGCAGATGTGTTAATTTCTCTTCAGGATTTCTCTTATTCTACTAAATACACTTCCGTCCTCCCCCTCCCCTCTCCCAGGTCTCCAAATTTTCATCTAAAACTGAGCTTATCTGCTGAACAGTTGTTTTATCTCTCTGCAGAGATAATAGAGCTGAAATTCTCACCGAACAAGTGTGAATCCAGCCTAAAAATTACACTGGCAGTGAAGGGGTTAACCAGTAGGGGGCGCTAAAGGGGTTAAGTGGGAGTGCTTCTGTAGTGCTAACTGTAGGGGGGGTGGGCTGTTTGTGACACCGACACTGATCACCACTCCTGATTACAGGAAGCTGCGATCAGTGTCCTGTCACTAAGAAGAATGGGGAAATGCTTGTTTACATCAGCATTTCCCCATTCTTCCTCTCCGACAGGTGCACGCACAATGCCGCATCTTAGGTACAGGTGCGTCCATTTGCCCCACAGGAGCCATTGTGTTGACGTATATAGTTGTGCACTGGTCAAAAAAATATTAGCGTTGAGGTGACATTAACCAAAAGGGAAGGTAAACTGTGGCTATTGCCTTAAAATCTGGACAGATGTCTTCTTCGTTATTTATTATTCTCAGGGTAACATCTGTCCATGGGTGGCCACCATAATAGTGGTATGCTGCAACACATGTGTGGGGAGATGTCTGTGGATATTACAATGGGGGAGATGTCTGTGGATATTACAATGGGGGAGATGTCTGTGGATATTACAGTGGGGGGAGATGTCTGTGGATATTGCAGTGGGGGGAGATGTCTGTGGATATTACAGTGGGGGAAGATGTCTGTGAATATTACAGTGGGGGGGAGATGTCTGTGGATATTACAATGGGGGATATGTCTGTGGATATTACAGTGGGGAGATTTCTGTGGATATTACAGTGGGGGAGATGTCTGTGGATATTACAGTGTGGGAGATGCCTGTGGATATTACAGTGGGGGGAGATGTCTGTGGATATTACAGTGGGGGGAGATGTCTGTGGATATTACAATGGGGGGAGATGTCTATGGATATTACAGTGGGGGGAGATGTCTGTGGATATTACAGTGGGGGGAGATGTCTGTGGATATTACAATGGGGGAGATGTCTGTGGATAGTACAGTGGGGAGATGTCTGTGGATATTACAGTGGGGGAGAGAGATGTCTGTGGATTACAGTGGGGAGTTGTCTGTGGATATTACAGTGGGGGAGATACCTGTGGATATTACAGTGGGGGGAGATGTCTGTGGATATTACAGTGGGGGAGATGTCTGTGGATTTTACAGTGGGGGAGATGCCTCTGGATATTACAGTGGGGGGAGATGTCTGTGGGTATTACAGTCGGGGGAGATGTCTGTGAATTACAGTGTGGAGATGTCTGTGGATATTACAGTGGGGGAGATGTCTGTGGATATTACAGTGGGGGAGATGTCTGTGGATATTACAGTGGGGGAGATGCCTGTGGATATTACAGTGGGGGGAGATGTCTGTGGATATTACAGTGGGGGGAGATGTCTGTGTATTACAGTGTGGAGATTTCTGTGGATATTACAGTGGGGGAGATGTCTGTGGATTACAGTGGGGGAGATGCCTGTGGATATTACAGTGGGAGGAGATGTCTGTGGATATTACAGTGGGGGGAGATGTCTGTGGATATTACAGTGGGGGGAGATGTCTGTGGATATTACAGTGGGGGGGGGGGAGATGTCTGTGGATATGACAGTGGGGGAGATGCCTGTGGATATTACAGTGGGGGGAGATGTCTGTTGATATTACAGTGGGGGGAGATGTCTGTGGATATGACAGTGGGGGAGATGCCTGTGGATATTAAAGTGGGGGGAGATGTCTGTTGATATTACAGTGGGGGGAGATGTCTGTGGAATACAGTGGGGGAGATGTCTGTGGATATTACAGTGGGGGAGATGTCTGTGGTTATTACAGTGGGGGAGATGTCTGTGGATATTACAGTGGGGGGAGATGTCTGTGGATATTACAGTGGGGGGAGATGTCTGTGGATATTACAGTGGGGGAGATGCCTGTGGGTATTACAGTGGGGGGAGATGCCTGTGGATATTACAGTGGGGGTAGATGTCTGTGGATATTACAGTGGGGGAGATGTCTGTGGATATTACAGTGGGGGAGATGTCTGTGGATATTACAGTGGGGGAGATGTTTGTGGATATTACAGTGGGGGGAGATGTCTGTGTATATTACAGTGGGGGAGATGCCTGTGGATATTACAGTGGGGGAGATGTCTGTGGATATTACAGTGGGGGAGATGTCTGTGGATTACAGTGGGGGAGATGTCTGTGGATTACAGTGGGGAGATGTCTGTGGATATTACAGTGGGGGAGATGTCTGTGGATATTACAGTGGGGGAGATGTATGTGGATATTACAGTGGGGGAGATGCCTGTGGATATTACAGTGGGGGGAGATATCTGTGGATATTACAATGGGGGAGATGTCTGTGGATATTACAGTGGGGAGATGTATGTGAATATTACAGTGGGGGAGATGTCTGTGGATATTACAGTGGGGAGATGTCTGTGGATATTACAGTGGGGAGATGTCTGTGGATATTACAGTGGGGAGATGTCTGTGGATATTACAGTGGGGGAGAGATGTCTGTGGATATTACAGTGGGGGGGAGATGTCTGTGGATATTACAGTGGGGAGATGTCTGTGGATATTACAGTGGGGAGATGTCTGTGGATATTACAGTGGGGGAGATTGTGGATATTACAGTGGGGGAGATGTCTGTGGATATTACAGTGGGGGAGATTGTGGATATTACAATGGGGAGATGTCTGTGGATATTACAGTGGAAACTATATATGGTGGTGATCCAAAAAATATATGTGCGTTATAATTAATCGAAATTAGTCGATTAATCGATTAAAAAAAATAGAACACGAAAATTGTAATCAGTAACAGCCCTAATAAATATATTGATTAGTTACTTTGCACTTTAATGAGAATAATACATTTTATATATTATACCTATTTATATATATTTTCATCCTTGCACCACAAATAGTGGAGAAATTGTAGCCGCAGCAAACCTTATATGTTGAACATATATTTATTATCTGTTATTATTGTTTTTGCGCCGGTGACAAATATCACACAAATTATTGAATATACAAACCAGGAATTCTGACTTTAGTCTGAGTTTCTAATCTGCATTCTTGTTCTGGGTCCGTGATTTACAATATATAATACAGTCAATAGCGGCTGGGCAACTAGCATTGTTAAAGAACATATTGTCAATGACAGCCCCCACTTTTCCCCCAGAATATTTTTTCATGAACAACTTTGTGTTAAATTGTGGAAAATCATAGAAGTTTGATTATAAAAAGGTATCTTCTGTATACCAGGACATTTTTGTCATTTTTATGTGCCCAGGGTATAACAATCCTGCTCCCTTTAGCACCAGATCATTTTTAAGTATCAGCCCCCCAATTGTTCTATATTTACCTCCTGTGATAAGAACATCCAGGGTAATGATTGTGTTTCTCTCTCTCTCCAGGCCGCTTAGAGTCCGAATGATTAACGACCAGTTAATGTTGGTGGAGCGAGCCTTCATCAATCATTATGCATTCCCGAACAAACTTTATTACAGGTATAGTACTTTACAAACTTGAGATCCATCAAAAAGCAAAAGGCCTTATTTTTTGTTTAGTTTTAAGTGTCTTGGTGTACAGGCTGTAAAAATAAGTACAACCATTGATCTTCAGGCACACAGTCTAAGCATAGACTTAAAGTGAATGTAAACCTAAATCATGAAATGTGAGCTGGGCACATATATCTGCAGTATTTTGTTATCTCTTTTCAATGAGCCAAGTCTTATAGCTCTCTTCTGAACGATTCCTCTGTTATCAGCCTGAGAACTCCTGAAATATTTTTTGACTTTTTAGACAAAAGCAGCCAGAATCTTTTGTCAAAGGAGGTTGCTAAAATAGAGTAGCAGAAAGCAGCTCCTATTACAAAACAGCTCTGAGAGTCTCTGCCTATGATGAGAGCGGGTGTGTGTGCCTTTCCTCCAATTAGCAATTTTAGCTATCTTGGCTATATGCCAAAACATCACACTCTATGTTAACCAGGAAGAGAAATTCTCCTAACAAAATTTGAACTTTCTAAACAGTATTATAATTGTGAACACAGCAGATATACGTATAAAACGTATGTAGGGAGATTTGGTTAATCTCTGTGTATCATCTGAGGGGGTTCACTTCACTGGGTGTTGTTACACTAGAGTAGGGGTATCCACACATTCTAAACAAAGGACCAGTTTACTGTTTTCCAGACTTTAGGAAGGTCAGACTGTGGCCAGTGGGAGTAGAAAAGGTCAAGTGGTCAGTGGTAAAAAACAATGCTCCATTGTTTGTTTAAGGCTAGGTTCACACCTATTCACATGACAGGAGAGTGTGACCAGCTCTCAATTGATGCGGTTCACACAGCCGTGGGGTGGCCACAGTCCGCATTGGAAAATGCCTATGTCCTATGCGTCTTTGGCTCAGTTTGAGGTGAGAATTCGGGCAAAAATGTGCACCTGATTCGCACCTGAATCGGTGTACAGGGACACCCTGTTGTGACCCATGGCTGCATCAGTGTGAACCCGTAGTGAGAATAATTGCGCTCCATTATTGGTATAAGTGGGGGGGAATTGTTCCCCGTCATTGATGTCATTGGGCCTCATTCTTGGTGTTATTGAGAGAAATTGTGCCCCATAATTAATATAATTTGGCCCCATTGTTGGTGTCAGTGGGAGGGATTGCGCCCCATCATTGATGTAATTCGGAGGAAATGCACCCCCTTCATTGGTGTCAGGCAGGGGAATCATGCCCCATTGTTGGTATCAGTGGATGAAATAGTACCCAAAGGGCCAGATAAAAGCAAGCAGTTTGGAGACCACTGGATTAGAGTACTAAATTACATATATACAAAAAAGTACATGAAGTATCCCTCGCATACATGACAGTAGATTTCTTCTTAACCCTTTCACCCCAACCCATTGTTACTAAGGCTTTTATTTAGATAATACAAGCCCTGATGAATGGGGGTGGGTGAGCCCACACAATGTTTTGTATACTCCTGTGAACTTTAGTTTGGCAAAAAATGAATAAAAAATCAATTGAATCTTTGAAGCATTGTTAGTACTCTCACATTCTTGACCATCTTTTTATGAATTTGATGTGACATGGATACTTTAAAAGAAACCTGTACTGAACAAATTATATGCTATTGCTGTCCTCAGTCTAATAATATAATTTGCCTGGCTGTTAATTCAATAGGTTCTGAGCCATAATTTTAAAGGGTGCCTTGACTGAAAAAAGTTTGAGAAACACTGTTATAGACACAGCAAGGCTCAGGAGCGAGCATACATGAGTGCCCCCATAGCAAGCAGCTTGCTATGGGGGCACTCAGAGAAAAGGAGGAGCCAGGAATGCCGATGAGGGACATGAGAAGAGGAGGATTGGGGCTGCTCTGTGCAAAACCATTACACAGAGCAGGTAAGTATATATGTATATTTTTAAATAATTTAACCTTTAATATCACTTTAAAAGGAGTGAAGTTCTTCTATAGCTTCCTAAAGTGCCTTGAAAAAGTATTCATACCTCTGGAAATTTTCCACATTTTGTCATGTTACAACCAAAAACGTAAATGTATTTTATTGAGATTTTATGTGATAGACCAACACAAAATTGGCACATAATTGTCAAGTGGAAGGAAAATGTTTTAAAAATAAATATGTGAAAAGTGTGGGGTGCATTTGTATTCAGCCCCCTTTACTCTGATGCCCCTAACTAAAATCTAGTGGAACCAATTGCCTTCAGAAGTCACCTAATTAGTAAATAGAGTCCACCTGTGTGTAATTTAATCTCTGTAAAAATACAGCTATTCTGTGTAGCCCTCAGAGGTTTGTTAGAGAACCTTCATGAACAAACAGCATCATGAAGGCTAAGGAACACAGGGATAAAGTTGTGGAGAATTTTAAAGCAGGGTTAGGTTATAAAAAATATCCCAAGCTTTGAACATTGCATGGAGCACTGTTCAATCCCTGATGAAAATGGAAAGTGTATGGCCAAACTCAAAACTTACCAAGACATGGCTGTACATCTAAACCAGGGATCTTCTAACTACGGCCCTCCAGCTCTTGTGGAACTACATGTCCCATGAGACATCGTAAAACTCTTATGCCGCGTACACACGATCACTTTACGTGATGAAAAAAAACGACGTTTTTAAAAACGTCAATTTCATTGACCGTGTGTAGGGGAAAACGTTGTTTTATGTCTTGTGAAAAACGACAAAGAAAAATTGAAGCATGCTTCAATTTTTTGTGTCGTTTTTCAAAACGTCGTTTTTTGTTTCACAAAAAATCACTGTGTGTAGCAAAAAACGTTGTTTAAAACAACGTTTTTCAACCCACGCATGGCCAGAAGCTAGTTATGAAGCGAGCTTCAATTGGAAAAGAGTGGTGAACGTAACCTCGCTTTGCTAGAGCATTGTGAAAAAAACGATGGTGTGTATGCAACATCGTCTTTGAAAATTGAAGTTTGAAGTTTCAAAAACGTTGTTTTTTACTTCACAGAAAACGTCGGGTTTTTTTCATCACATAAAGTGATCGTGTGTACACACGATCGAATATATCTGCAGACCAGTTTCAGCGGACAGATTCGATCGTGTGTACGGGCTAGCAGACAGGTTTTTCCAACGGACAAATTTCAAAGCATGCTTTGAAATTTGTTCCCTTGGAAACCTGTCCGTCGGACATGTCTGCTGGTTAGTACGCCTTACCAGCGGACATAAATCTCCCGCATGCGTCGAATGGATTCGACGCATGCGTGGAAGTATTTTACTTCCTGAAGTGGTGACGTGGCGGCGTCAAAGTCACCGCCACGTCACCGAGTCCTCAGTCAGAGGGGATTTTCGTCCGATGGTGTGTACACGCCATGAGACCAAAATCTGAGGAGACATGTCCGCTGGAAACGGTCCGTCGGACATGTTTGAGCGGACATGTCTCCTCATCTGTACGCAGCCTTACATTTACACACATGACTAGGCATGATGGGAATTGTAGTTCCTGAACAACTGGAGGGCCATAGCTTGCAGACCCATGGTCTAAACTGACAGACCGGGCAAGGAGAGCATTAATCAGGGAAGCAGCCAAAAGGCCCATGGTAACTCTGGAGAGGCTGCAGAGATCCACAGCTCAGGTGGGAGAATCTGTCCACAGGACAACTATCAGTCGTGCACTCCACAAATCTGGTCCTTATGGAAGAGTGACAAGAAGAAAGCGATTGTTGAAAGAAAGCCATAAGAAATCCGTTTGCAAGAAGCCATGTGGGGGACACAGCAAACATGTGGAAGAAGGTGCTCTGGTCAGATGAAACCAAAATGGGACTTGTAGCCTAAAAGCAAAACACAATGTGTGATGGAAAACTAACACTGCCATCACCCTGGACACACCATCCCCAACCTGAATAATGGTGGTGGCGGCATCATGTTGTGGGGATGCTTTTCTTCAGCAGGGACAGGGAAGCTGGTCAGAGTTGATGGGAAGATGGATGGAGCTAAATACAGGGAAATCGGAGAAGAAAACCTGTTATGCCCTGTACACACGATCAGACATTCAGACAACAAAAGCGTAGTTTTTTTTTCCGACGGATGTTGGCTCAAACTTGTCTTGCATACACACGGTCACACAAACGTGGTTGGAAATTCCCAACGCCAAGAACGCGGTCACGTACAACACTACGACGAGTCGAGAAAAAGGATGTTCAATGACTTCGAGCATGCGTACGATTTTTGTGCATCAGAATTGCATACAGACGATCAGAATTTCCGACAAGAACCTTTGCTGTTGGAAAAATAGAGAACCAGCTCTCAAACATTTGTTGAAATATCCGAATAAAAGCTCACATCGAACATTTTTTGTTGGAAATTCCGATCGTGTGTACGCAGCATTAGAGTCTGCAAAAGTGCCAAACCTCTATAGAGCCCACTCTACAAATTTTTTGGGGGATTGGATTGGAGGTAGGCGTTTGTAAAAGGACACAAGTTCATTTACATCTGCCACTCCTTAGAGGTGAATTAAGGGCCCGATTGGGTCAGACTGACCATGTGAAATAGGCCTAAGGCTGATCTCACACTGATGCACTGTTGATTACCCGCACTGTGGGTGCAGCACAGTTCCCCTGTAGCTTTCCTGCAGGTTAGCTGCACTTTGCCATAGACTTCTATTATATCCTATAGGTGTGATGCCCTTTCAGAAAGCTCACAAAACTCGCAGGTAATAGAAGTCTATGGCTCAGTGCAGGTAACCCGCAGGTGCACTGCTCTGTGGATCAGTTTAAAAGCAGCCCAGTAACCACTGCAGAACAGATATGCCCATATATACACTTTACAATTTTAGTAATAAACTTACCTTTAATAACAGTATTCTATTCTATTTTATTTCACCCCAGAGTAGGAGTTCGCGGGCCACTGGTTGGGCACCCCTGGTTTAGATCAAAGCATATTCATGTGTTAGAATGGCCCAGTCAAAGTCCAGACCTAAATTCAATTGAGGATCTGTGGCAAGACTTGAAAATTGCTGTTCACAGATGCTCTCCATCCAATCTGACAGAGCTTGAGCTATTTTGCAAAGAATGGTCAAAAACTTGACTCTGTAGATGTTCAAAGCTGGTAGAGACATCTCAGACTTGTAGCTGTAATTGCAGTGAAAGGAGGTTCTACAAAGCATTGACTCAGGGGACTGAATACACGGCATACTTTACAGATATTTTATTTGTACAAAAAATGTTGAAAACCATTTATCATTTTCCTTCCACTTCACAATTATGAGCCACTTTGTGTTGGTTTATCACATAAAATCCCAATAAAATACATTTAAGTTTTTGGTTGTAACATTAAAAAAAAAATGTGGAAAATGTCATAGGGGAAGAATACTTTTTCACTGTAAATGGGGCCAGTAACTAATACGAAAAGCATAGTAATTTTTTATTTTTTTTTGAAAAGCCTATGGCGTGTGAACACACCCAAAAAACTCCACCCGGTGCAGAAAAAATGTGCACACACATAAAGAGTGTTCACAAAAACGTGCAGACGGGTGCAACGTCAAGTGGTCCTCCTGTGCAGAAGGGACCCAAACCCTGATCCCCCGGGGCGTTAGGCTCCAGACGGGGACTGAGGTACTGTGGTCCGAGCAACCGAAGCCGACACGGACCCAATTTCCTTGGAGGGACTGCCGAAACAGAACCCTCCAAGTACTAGGTGGGACTCCCCCGAAGGGAGACCCCATGAGAGCGGGCGAACTAAGCCAGAAGGCCATGTCCACCCACTCCCAAGACGTTCAGGGCTGGCCTGAGGACCGGCACCCTACTAATCACACAGTGAACAAAACGTGCACAAACAAAAAAAGACAAAAACGTGACAAACATAGGCAATAAATTAAATAAAGTGGGAGAAAGGGATAGTGGAGAGGAGAGTGAAAGAAGTGATCATTGTGTTCAACAATGACCAGGCCCTCCGGCCAGGAATAAAAAAATTCCTACGGTCCTGGCCAAAAGGCCCGGCCCAGGAGGCAGGTGCTAAAAAAGCGTGTAGCTGGTGCAGTGACCTTGGTGTCTTTAAATCAAAGTGACCCTCACTCACAGTGATTTTCAGACACCCCTGGACTGCCACTCCAGGGGCACATGCACCATAGGCTTTTCCGTTCCAAATCCAACCCCCCGACCGGCCAGTGCAGCCCTCCACCCCTGCCAGATAGAGAGGCCTTCAAGATTTTCTTGGGAAGAGCTGCCCCCCTCTAGCAGCCTCCGCCAATACCAACCCTTCCAGACTCCCTGTCAACCCGGCGGGATTTGCATGGCCCTACCCCGTCATACCACAGGGCAGTTCCAGCGCCTCCCACCAGATCTCTGACAGAGATAGCACTTACACCAGCCAGCCAGAAGGCCAGACTAGAAAAGCACAGTAATAGGGTAATATAGCTTCAATCATTTTGGACGTACTGTCCCTCTTTAGAAGTCAAGTCTATCCTCCTCAGTTGTTCCTCTTTTGGACTTATGGTTTTAACCTGTACAAAAATTGATTATTTAACTACTAAAAAAGTTATATTATACTACACATTTCATCCCACCTATAATTGATTAACCTCTGTTAATTTATATATATTTTAATATGAAGGTAAAGTAGTGGTAAAAAAGGTTATTTATAGGCTGGATGCACACGGGCACCAATAGCTGTGACTGCCAACAGCCTATCATTGCAGTGTATTGGCAACATATCATTGTAATCGATCTGCATGCAGCTGTCAATCCCAGCAGCCACTGAGATTGACATGTGGCAAAACGCCTTTGCAAATAGTGCCTTAGTATAGGTATAATGATAAACATAAACAGGTATACTATACATTTATTCATCATAAACCTTATTTTTTCTACAGTCATGTCATTTGGGCATCCCGGAGTTCCAGTGTGGTCACCTTTCCAGGTATTGCTGATGCCTTTAGTAAGGCAAACTCTACTAGACTGCAAGAGGACTGGGACCAAGTACACCATCATATCACTGTAGTTGCTACCGCTATTGATAATGCTGCATCCACTCTGCAAGCTGCAGCGACTATTTAACAAGCTTATTACCGGTAATTGTTAAAAAAAATAAAAATAACGGAAACATTTTTAAAGAGATCTAATCAGTAATGGGTATTTAAAAGTTAAAATCTGAATTTACAGTTTTATGTTATAATAATGCAATCTCTAAATCTCTATTTACACTTGGTAAAATGTGTGACCAAGTGCACAGAGAATGGCACGCATTTCGGAAAGGTACTGCAAACATGCTGTACATGCTCATCGTGGGGCGGTGTCACTTCCATCCAATTTGCTCTCAGACCTCTCCTTTGCAGAGTGTCATTTCAGCTCTCCACCCCCTTTTTTCTTTTTTGAACACTCAAACAAGCTTTATATTTCAGCACGTTGATGTAGTGAAGACAAGATTTCAGATAAACAGGTACAACTTGTGTAGGAGGATTTGTTTAATCTCTGTGTATCACCTGAGACTAGTCACTTCACTGGGTATATGTGAGGGTTTACAAGCACTTTAATGGCACTCCAAGCCCAGGTAGCAGGCGCTTCTTTGAGGTTTTTGTCACACATAGAGCAGCCCATTCAAGTTAATGGGCTATCCTATTCGTGACGAGCAATAAGGCTTCAGAAACCACAAAAGAAACGTGAGCTGCGCTCAGGTTTGAACCCAGCCTAAGGGATATGCATGAGCTGTGTTTTACCTGTACTATCATTACTGTAAAGCCTCACACACACGATTGGACTTCCATTGGACAAATCTGTTGATTTTTGTCCGAAGGGCGTTGTCTGTGAACTTGTTCTGCATACAGACAG
Source organism: Rana kukunoris (assembly GCA_029574335.1). Classification (NCBI taxonomy): domain Eukaryota; kingdom Metazoa; phylum Chordata; class Amphibia; order Anura; family Ranidae; genus Rana; species Rana kukunoris. The sequence goes on along the minus strand of CM056059.1, from coordinate 224,044,601 downwards.
CAGAATATTTACAGCCAACATTCACAAAACTACGTGTTTTTTCTGATCTTTAGCGCCACCCTTTGGGCAACTTCTGCTTACCGTATGTTGTCTAAGGCCGCATACACACGATCGAATCTATCTGCTGAAAACGGTCTGACAGACCGTCCCAGCAGACAGATTCGATCGTGTGTACGGGTGAGCCGACGGATTTTCCCAGCAGACAGATTTTAAAGCCTGCTTTAAAATCTGTCTGCTGGGAACCCGTCGGACCGATATGTCTGCTGGTTAGTACTCTAACCAGCAGACATATCTGCCCGCACATGCGTCAAATGGATTTGACACATGCGCGGAAGTGATTTACTTCCTGGTGGCGGTGACAACGTCATCGCCACGTCAGCGCGCTGTCTGCTGGCGGGGATTTTGGTTTGATCGTGTGTACAGCGATCAAACCAAAACAGTCAGCAGACAAATCTGTTCAAATCGGTCAGTCCGACCGATTTGAACAGATTAATTTGCTCGTGTGTACAAGGCCTTATGGTTAGCATTGGTACGGAGCATGCCTGTTTGTACATTGGATTTTAGTTTGAGAGCATGCTATCCAACATTTGTTGTCGAAAATTCCGACAACAATTGTGGGGCATACAGACGGACGGATTATCCGACAAAACACGTCCAGCGGACAATTGTTGTCTGAATATACGATTAGAGCAGAAATATCAGCCCAGTGTCAGGCTCTTGTGGATATGGAGGCGGACCTGTCTCCTGTATGAGCTCAGAGACGACACTGTCTAGTCCAATGAGTTGTAGCCTCCCACTGTGAGCTGCAGTGTCTGGGAGGGTGAAAAATGATGACCAAAACCACAATGTGTTCCCTAAACACTAAGGCCCCTTTCACATTGCGGCGGGAGCCGCGCTGGCGGTATAGCACTGCTAAAAATAGCGGCGCTATACCGTCGGATTTGCCGCGAGTTGCGGCCTCTAGCGGTGCGGTATTAACCCCCGCTAGCGGCCGTGAAAGGGTTAATACCGCCCGCAATGCACCTTTATAGAGGCGCATTGCAGGCGGTATTACACCGATATTGAGATTTCACATAATAAATCAGGCCATGCTATCAATGTATATGTTTAGATTGTAGGTTCATATAGGCAGGGCTCTTTACTATTATGTCTAGTTATTGCTGTATTCGTTTTTGCTATACTGTATGTATTTTTCTTTGAAAACATTGTATGTATAAGTAGTGCTGTCTCTTGTTTTTACCACTTTGTACAGTACCATGGGCATTGACAGTGCTATAATAGAATCATTTTTAAAAAATAATTATCTTCAGTAAAGAAAGTAAAATGATCTATTTTCTTTCATGAACAAATGTAATTAACATGTCTTATCATATTGCTTTGGGATATGGAAAATCCACTGTCCCTACATTAAATTATTTTAATGAATCCTTTATATGCAAATCCTGAGTCATTATTGTAATTGGTGGTCACAAGTCGCTAGAAACCACTATGAACATATATACTGTATGTGAGTTAGTTGAAGACTCCCACTCATATTCAGGGATATTTAGTCATGTGACTATGGATGGGTCACTAACACTCATATCCAGGGATATTTAATCATGTGACTATGGATCAGTGTTGCCAACCTACCAGACTGAAATTTACTGATACAACACCCAAATTTTACTGGCAGAGCCAAATTTTTACTGGCATTTTAATTTGACAAAATTACAGTTTTAATTGCAAATTTGAGTATTATGGCTACAAATACAATATGCAATTAGCAATAGAAATTAAGATAGATAATAAGGCAAAAAACATTATTCTTATTTTCTTTTCAATATAGTAAGTAGCTTAGGGACAGGAGACAGGAGGGCAAGAAATTAGAATGTGCGGCACGCACACATAAAATTTACTCTCACAGTGACACTGACAGCAGTGTGCAGCAGCACAGATGATGATGAGACCTCCCCGACACGACACCTCCCAGTGACAGTCTCTCTCCAAGCCTAGTGGTCCCTCCAGTCCACTCCAGTCTGAATAGCACTGATGGTCCCGGTCCCAGCCTGCATTGCTCCCATACCGCAGACCCACGCACGAGGCTCTGGCCGCTACATCTTGGCTCCATTTCACCATGACGTCACGCGACATACTAAGTCACCGCCTCCACCAGAGCCACCCGATCACACTGTAGCAGGCACTCGGATGGTCTCAGCCAGCTCCGGACCAAGATGAGCGTCAGCCATATTTTTTTACTGGCAGGAGAAAATTGCCTGTTTTTTACTGGCTGCCGGTAAAAATACTGACGATTGGCAGCACTGCTAAGGATGGGTCACTAACACATATCCAGGGATATTTCCCATACTCGTAAATGAATAGGATGTTCCCACCTATATCCAGGAATATTTAATTATGTGACTATGGCTGGGACATTCCCACTCATATCCTGGGAAATTTCACTACGTGAATATGGGTGGGAGATTCACACCTATATCCAGGAATATTTTATTGTGCGATTATGGATGGGAAGGCTCCCAGTCAGATGGAGGAATATTTGATTGTGTGATTATAGAAAGGATTTTATTCCACAATTATGGATGGGGCACTCCCACTCATATCCAGAAATATTTCAGCACTCTGTTCCATTGAAGCTCCGTCTCATAACTTGCTTCTGAGCATGCGCGGGTTTAAAAACGTCGTTTTGCCCACACACGATCACTTCTTATGATACAAAAAATTACATTTTCAAAAGCGACACAAAAAAATTCAAGCATGTTCGAATTTTTTTTTTGTCGTTTTTCAGAAGACATAAAACAACGTTTTGCCCACACACGATCATTTTAAATGGCGTTTTTTAAAACGTTGTTTTTTTTCATCACTAAAAGTGATCGTGTGTACGCGGCATAAGAGTTTTAATTTGTATGCAATCAGACAGGCCCTTGCACTACATGATTTTGGTAAATCTGAAGACAAAAATCTGCAGAAAATCTAATAGTGTGTATGGGGCTTAAGCCTTGTTATTTTACATTTCACAGCAATCCTAAAATCTTTTTACTAATTTTAGCTTTTTTGGTCCAGTCGAGCTTACCATGTCTAAAGGCCCATACACACGATCTGACTTTTTGACAACAACTGTCCGCCGGACATGTTTGATCGGACATTCCGACTGTGTGTATGCTCCATCGGACAATTGTTTTTTAGTTTTTCAATAGACAAATGTTCGCTGTGAATGCTCTCAAACTTTGACAACAAATGTCCAATGGAGAAGAATCCGATCGTGTGTACACAAGTCCATCTGACTAAAGTCCAAAGTACAAACACGTATGCTCAGAACCAATGCTAAAGATCAGGCAACAATAGCAGAATTTGGCCAAAGGGTGGCGCTTAAAAAGCTGAAAAACCACGTGATTTGGTGAAAGTTGGCTGAAAATGTCCTGCCGTGTGTATGCATAACAAGTACACGGCCAACGCCTATTCGGGCCAAAATCCACAGAAAAGTCTGATGGAAGTCTGATCGTGTGCATGAGGCTTAACACACATCTGCCATGTAATTAAAGTTGTTAACTCCTTATACTAGCACACTTTCTGCTGATTACAGTGTTGTAAGTAACAGAGTTACAATAAACGCAGTTACCTAACGCAGCCCCTTTTGAGGGTAACGAGTAATCTACCTGATTACTCTTCCTCTCACAGTAACGCAGTTCCCATTACTTGGGCGGCATTACCGCAATTACATCTACCGCTACTAGATGGCAGCAGAGTAATTGCTTCTGCCGGCGCTGTGAACATAAATATGGGTGGAACTCCACTTTAGAATCATGTGACCGCTGTGATGGCCTGTCACAGCGGTCTGAAAACTCCCAATCGCAAGGAGCCCTGGATACAATGAGCCCCACCCGCTTCACACTAACCCATAACCGGGGAACAACTCACATCGATCACACACACACACTGTGTGCGCAACCTGATCAATGATCCGGGGAACACATGGCCGGAACAAAATGTTCCACAGAACAAACGTTCCCTATACAACACAGTGTACACAGCGACATCTAGTGGTCAACATGGTAAGTGCAGGACACCTATACAGACCAATGATCAGCAGGATATTTTTGGTCAGTGATTTCATCTCTTCATCAGACAACAAAGAAAAATCTGACATCCCCATTCCAGATCCCTTGCATCTAATAAAGCTTATATAAGATAAATAAAATAATAAACTATAGAAAATTCTAATAAAGCCTAATAAAGAGATTTTTTAATACAGCTTACCTGTAAAATCTTTTTCTTGGAGTACATCACGGGACACAGAGCAGCATATTCATTACTATATGGGTTATATGGAGTACCTTCAGGTGTGGACACTGGCAATCTCAAACAGGAAGTCCCTCCCTATATAACCCCCTCCCATAGAGGAAGTACCTCAGTTTTGTAGCAAGCAGTATGCCTCCCAAAAATGTTCCCCAAAAGAGGGGTGGGAGCTCTGTGTCCCGTGATGTACTCCAAGAAAAAGATTTTACAGGTAAGCTGTATTAAAAAATCTCTTTTTCTTTCTCGTACATCACGGGACACAGAGCAGCATATTCATTACTATATGGGATGTCCGAAAGCAATGCTTTAATGAGGGGAGGGAGACATCTTCCAAAAAAGGATTTAATTTAGAGGTATACTCAAATACTAGTAAATCCAACTTAAACAAGAAATGTAAATCTCAAATCAAATCAAGGGAGCCCCCTCAGATCCTGAGGAGCTTGAATCGCGGCCTGTAGTATTGACTGCCCAAAGGCTGTATCCGCATTCCTTCTTACGTCTAATTGATAAAACTTTGTAAACATGTGGACTGACGACCACGTTGCTGCCTTGCATATTCGAGCCATAGAGATCTGATGATGTGCTGCCCAGGAGGTGCCCATGGCCCTGGTAGAATGGGCCTTTGCCGACAAAGGAGGAGGCAACCTCTTCAAACCGCAGGCCTGAACGATTAATTGTTTAATCCATCTTGCGATGGTGGATCAAGCAGCTGCCTGACCCATCTTGGGCCCTTTCGGTAAAACGAACACCACATCTGTTTTCCGAACCTTCTCTGTAGCTTTAAGATAGGCCTTTATGGCCCTGACAATATCCAACGTATGCAGCAACCCCTCCTTTCTAGAGGTGGGTTTTGGAAGAAGGATGGAAGTACCACATCCTGGTTCAGGTGGAAACTGGATATAACCTTTGGTAGAAAGGAAGAATGAGGACGGAACCCCGCCTTATCCTTATGTAAAATGAGATATGGTTCCTTACAAGATAAGGCTGCCAATTCCGATACTCTCCTGGCCGAAACTATGGTGATCAGAAATACCGACTTTCTAGTCAGTAAAACCAAAGGTACCTCAGCCAACGGCTCAAGGGGTTGTTTCTGTAGAGTTGACAGAACAAGATTTAAGTCCCATGGACAAAGTGGTGATTTGACTGGAGGATTAACACGTAAGACTCCCTGTACGAAGATCTTAACCAGCGAGTGGGCGGCCAGCGGCCTCTGAAACCACACTGATAAGGCTGAAATCTGTCCCTAGATCGTGCTTAATGCCAGGCCTTTATCCACTCCTAGCTGGAGAAAACTTAATACTCTATCAATGGTATACTTGCGGGAAACCCATCTCTTAGCCTCACACCAGCCTACGTAGGCCCTCCAAACCCTGTAACAAAATTACCCTGGAGGCCGGCTTTCTAGCCTTAATGAGGGTAGGGATTACCTGCCTAGACAGACCTCTACCCCTGAAAATCAGGGATTCAGCCGCCAGGCCGTCAAATTTAGACGCCGTAATGCAGGGTGGAGGATCGGGCCTTGTGAGAGTAGGTCTGGCCCTAGAGGAAGAGTCCAAGGGCCTCCCGCTGCCAATTTCAGGACTAGTGAGTACCATGCCCTCCGGTACCAAGCTGGGGCTACCAGGATAACCGGCCTGTGCTATGATCCTGCGCCACAGGCGGGGTAGTAACTACAGTGGGGGAAATGCCTATAGAAGTTATGATTGATGCCAAGGGCAAACCAACACATCGGTTCCGCAGGCCATAGGGTCCCTCGTTCGAGACATGAACCTGTCTAGCTTCTTGTTGAATCCTGATGCCATGACCTCCACGTCTGGCACTCCCCACTTCTGGCAGATTGTCTGAAAAAACTTGTGGATGCAGAGACCACTCCCCCGGCGACAGGGTTTGGCGACTTAGGAAGTAGGCCTGCAGGTTGTCCACCTCGGGAATGAATGTCGCCGATATGCAGGGTACATAAACCTCTGCCCACCGAAAAACCAAGCTCCTCTTACTCTGAGTGGCTTGACTCTTGGTTCCCCCTTGGTGGTTCACCTATATGCCACCGCTGTGGCATTGTCTGAATGACTTCTCACCGAGGACCCCTGTAATCTGGATGTCTATGCCAGGAGGGCTAGCCGAGCCGCTCTGAACTCCCAGACCTTGATGGGCAGCTGCCTCTCCGCCTCTGCCCAAGTTACTTGGCGAGTGAACTTGTTCAAGACCGCTCTCCAGCCTTCCAAACCACTGGGCAGAACCAAGCTGCTAGAATTTCTGCCTGTAGAACACGAGTGTGGAAGCGTGTGGTATCGCCTTGAACATGGCCATCGCATACATAGGTGAATAGTTGGTTCTTTTTTGCTTAGAACCAACTGAATCAATCTTTTGATAGCCTCGACCTTTACCAGGGGCAGGAACATCCATCTTCTGTTCTGTGTCTAATCTCATGCCGAGATATTCCAACTGCTTTGTAGGTTGAAATGCTGATCTTTCCCCGGTTTAGGACTCAGCCGAACCTCTCGAGGTACTGAACCATGAGGACTACTACGCATTCCACCAAGGAAGCGAGTGATCTTATGATTAAGAGGTCGTCCAGGTATGCTAGGACCGAGATCTCTTGGATCCTTTAGACTGACTAGAATAGGAGCTAGGACCTTCGTGAATACCCGGGGGCCATAGCCAGCCCGAAGGGGGGCGCCACAAATTGGAAGTGACGCTGTATCACTGCGAAGCGTAAAAACAAAAATATTTGATGTGGCTGAAAGACCTGGTACATGAAGGTAACCATCCTTTATGTCTATAGAAGCCAGATCCTTCTGGAGTGTGGCGGCTGCTGACCGAACGGATTCTATCCGGAAAGAGCGAACCCTTAGGTAAGCATTTAAACCTTTTAGGTCCAAAATTGGTCTGACATTGCCGATGAGCCTTGGTATGACAAACAGATTGGAATAGAAACCTAGCCCCTGTTCTTGGGCTGGTACCTCTACCATTATGCCCTGGTAAAGCAGGTGATCCAATGCCGCCCGCATTGAGGCCTTCCTTGTGGAGGAAATTTTAGAAATTCTAATCTGTAGCCTGCGGCCACAGATGATCGGACCCCCTCTGTCGGAGACCGATCCCCAGAGGCCTGTCCTTGCGATCCATTGTTAAAAGTTTGATCGCGCAGGAGGTCCGTACTGCCTGGAATTTGAGGGCCCCGGGGGAGCTGCCTTTTAAACGCAGGACCCCGGAACTTCTTTTGACTGGTAAAAGGGTACTTTTGCCACTTGAAACAGTCTGAATGTATTTATCCAGATCTTTCCATGGAAGGGCAAACCTGCCAGCAGTCTTTTACATGGGGCTCGGCCGCCCAGTTCTTCAACCATAAGAGCCTTCTCATATGCACTAAAAATAGTGACAACGAGACGCCTGCTGGATGGAGTCTTTTTATAACCTCTACCGCAAAGCACAGAGCTCTGGGAATATCCAATAACTCCTCTGCCTATTGGGCAGGGATGTCTTAAGCATCTGTTTTGTCTGGTTCTTTAACGCCTGACAAAACTCCAATTGCAGCCATTGCAGGCTGTAGCCAGGGATGCTGGAAAAAGTGTCTCTAAACGTTTATCGACCGGGACCTTAAACATTTGTATGTTTCCCCTTAGGCCAGTTAATGATTTATTCACCCATGAGATGGCTGCGTCCACAGTTGGGAGCGCCCCCTTTCTTAGAAAAATTTCTTTTCCATAGGGTAAATAACAGAAAACCTTCCAGGTGGTCTCCCATCCAGGCACTAACCAGGCCCGACCCTGCTTAGCCTCCGAGATCAGACGAGATCGGGCGCTTTCCGGGAGATGTGGCCTCAAGGACCTCACGGGTAGTTGAAAAGCAGTGCCCGAACCGGGACCTGAACCCTGGACCCTCAGACCAAAAGTCCGATGCTCTACCGACTGAGCCATCCGGGCCCCTTTTAAAGAGCACTTGGTCAGGGGAAAGAGTGCCTGCAAGCACAAATATTTCCTGGCAGACGTGCATAAAGACTACCCTCTCGTCAGCTTTAGGCGGCAGAAAAAATTCTGTCCGGTCGTCCCAATCCTGGAAAAACCAATTCCTCTAACAGAGGATGGACCGGAAAAGCTGCGTTGCTTAAAGGCGCTTTTAAAAGAACCCAAAGAGGATACCGCAGGAACCTGAGGCTCTGGAAATGGCAAATTAAATGCGGAGCGGACCATGTCTGTCAAAGACTGGACCCACAGACTCTCCGTCTGGGAGGCTGAAAACGATTCTTCAGTGGTAGATCCTCTAGGTTCTGTCCCTTTTGGCGATGGGGATCTAGTCCGCTTCTTGCCAGAAAAAGAGCCAGCGATCATAGCTGTTAACCTTTTTTCTCTAGCCCCCCTAGGGTGACGGCTAGCATCTCCTCTGTGATAACACAGGGTTGGGCCGACCTGGGCCAGGCTCAGCCCCAGACCCCCTTAATGGCTTATCCAGGGTGACCCCTATAGGAATAACCTGTGGGGAAAGTATTGGCATATCATCAGAACCAGAGGAGGAACCCCTTTGTCTTTGCCTTTTCTTTTTTTTTTTTTGTGTGTTTTGATCCTGAACCCTTGGAAGCCATAATACAAAACCGAAGGACTCCGCTTACAACAACAGACTGTTATAGCCAAGAGTACAAAAAAATAAGGTTTAGGGGACAATAGGATCACTAATGCCCAAAAACGGTGGGGCTCAGTATGTCTTCTTTTATAATATTATTCACCACATACAGCCCCACCCCCAACATGTTTGCCAGCATTCAACCTGTTGCCAAGGGGATTTTGGCTTAACAAAAAGTATTGGAGCTGACTCCGGCATGTAGTACCCCTTCTCGCCACCGGGAGTCACTGTGCTGCCAGCTCTACGTCCTCTCTCTCCAGCTCAGCTCCGAACTGAGCTAAGAACGCGCCTGCTGTGTATAACAGCAATTGAAGGCATGCCCACTCTACACTGCAGTCACGCTCCCCGCCCCCCCCCCTTCCGAACGGCGCGAAAATTTTCTATATGCATGCGCGCGTGCACGCGCGCGCGCGACTGTCGGGGGAGGAGAGCCCAGGAATGCAGGTTGGAGGACGCATCAGGCGGCAGATTTTGAATCCCGGCAAGGTAAGGCTAAAACAGGCCCCTAAGGAGTCCCTTTAGCCTAGAGACAGATCTGTTTTTTTTTTTTTATAAAAAAGATCTTCAACCAGCGAGCAGCAGGTAGCTAGCAAACATACATAGATAGGTAGGGGGATCAAGTGATGGGGGGAAACATTTCAGGGCATCCTGTCCATCAGACATAGTGACCATGGTGCCAATGCAGATCATACTCAGGCTACCCCCCTTAAGATCTCCCCTGGAGAGCCTGCTGTCGAACCAAGTCCCGCAGGCTCCCCTCTTACCTGCTCCATGCCGCAGGACGTTTTGCAAAATGGTCCAATCTTCTCCCATCTCCGTGGGTAGCGTAGTAGACCTTCAGGCCCTGGGGTCCTATGAAGGTACCCACTGTCCTGGACCTATATAGCACCCTGGCAAACAGGAACTTATGGTCTTTACGAACTCCAAGTCCTGGGCCCAGGGTCCAGCCCTCCAAAGAGGAGCATTATAGGCAAAACCCCACGGTTTGGGGCCCGGGTACTGTCCACTTTGGCACTGAGGCTCCTTGGACAGATCCGGTTAGCCCGCCCTTAATCCCAAGGATGTGGAGCAAAGCTATTCCGTGACCAACACCTAAGACACTGGCGAAAAAACTGAGGTACTTCCTCTATGGGAGGGGGTTATATAGGGAGGGACTTCCTGTTTGAGATTGCCAGTGTCCACACCTGAAGGTACTCCATATAACCCATATAGTAATGAATATGCTGCTCTGTGTCCCGTGATGTACGAGAAAGAAATAAGATTTTAAATTACAGACTCTGTAAACATCAAGGGAATGTATATTATAAACCTACATTTTAATTCCAGCTCATACTTTGGATGTAATATATAGCAGATGGATAAGGGGTTTTACGTCCTATTAGCTGCACATACATGGTGGGATGGATGCACCTAGGCTGGGATATACACAAGATCACCATTTGTTTCCGGTATTCTTCTCTCAAGGATCTGGCATTCTTTTGTCTTGGAGTATTAATTCACTGCTCCCTGGCAAGCGCCCGTCACCTGCTTCTCAACGAAGCATTGTAGAATATTAAAAAAAAAAATCAGTTACTTTGCTGAGTAACTAATTACTTTTTCAATGTAGTAACTGAGTCACTAACGCAATTACTTTTTCAGAGAAGTAATTTGTAACTGTAACTAATTACTTTTTTAAAGTAAGATGAGCAACACTGCAGTGCTGAATAATTGGTGGACACCGCACCATCTCACCTACTATATGGCCACCTCCTCAAAAAATATCAAGTTCGTGTTTTCCCAGTAAAGTGTACAGATTATGCTGCTGCATATAGACATTTAATTTCCTTAGTGTTACCCTGAGCATTAGTTGGGCTTGGAATTCTATGTAAAAACAGTCAGGCCGCGTACACACGATCGGATATGTCCGCTGAAACTGGTCCTCCGACCAGTTTCAGCGGACATATCCGATCGTGTGTACGACCTAGCGGACAGGTTTTTCCAGTGGACAAATTTCAAAGCATGCTTTGAAATTTGTCCGCTGGAAACCTGTCCGTCGGACATGTCCGCTGGTTAGTACGCCTAACCAGCGGACATAAATCTCCTGCATGCGTCGAAGGGGATTTTCGTCCGATTCTGTGTACATGCCATCGGACCAAAATCCGAGGAGACATGGAAACGGTCCGTCGGACATGTTTGAGCGGACAGGTCTCCTCGTCTGTACGCGGCCTCAATCCTGAGCGTTTTTGGGGTAAGTGCTAATGAGGCCAGATTTTAGGATGGCAGAGCGAAGGAAGGAGATTGGTGAACATTCAAATCGCAGATCCTCCCACCTTGCTGTGAACTCGGAATCGCTCTGTTCTGAGCACTTACAAGTTTGCCATGCTCAGGTTCTAACTAATGACAGACAAAAATGTAAACAAATAAAAAAACTAGTATTGAGTATTGTTTATACTCAATGTATTTGCAAGTAGTGCTGGGGAGAACCACTGAGTCTCCATAAAATTGGCCCGTCTCCCGTAAAATATACCATTACCAAGGGGCTTGCCTCTTTGTAAAAGTAATCAAGTTAAAAAAAAAAATTATAAATTTAAATGAAAAAAAAAACCACACACCCTATTTGCAACTCTCATCTTTTTATTCCGCAGGTTCTCCGCTTATAGAAAATAATGTTTTGGGTTTTTAGGTCATTATCAGGGCTGCGCATTTCAACATGTAACACATTTTAAAATGTAACTTTTCAAATGTTATTGTGGGGAAAACACAGCATTAAGGGAAGTTAAACAGCTTCCAACTTTGTGGCAACAGTTTAGTTAAAGCCCTTACATGGTTGAAGCCCCATTCTAGGGGATCTGGGGGGGTCTGGTTCAGCCTCTCCTGGGTGGCAGTCATTCCTGTACAGCAGTGGTCATCAACCTTGTCCTGCAGGGCCCACTTAGGCCCCATGCACACGAGACGCTGGTAAACTCGTGTTCAGAGGCGTTTGGGCATTTTTTTCAACTGCCCCTGAACACATTTAATGTTATCATATGTGTCCATGCACACAATCACGTTTTTTGGCGTTTTAAAGCAGTTCGGTTTAGGGCCGTTTTTTCAAACGCAAAATTTTGGGTTCAGACGCTTTTGGCGTTTTCGCGTTTCAGACGCAAATCGCGGCAAAACGCCGCTAATCGTGGTACCGGCGTTTTGCCGCGATTTCGTTTATAGGCGTTTTTAAAGGTGACCTATTTTTTTACATTAGAAATCTCAAAAATAATGGCAAATGATGAAAAACCATTAAAAAAACTTAAACAACTGTAATTGCTTGCATTGCATTGTGGACAATCCACAACTTGTGGCAGGTGACGTGGCCAGGTGACATGGCCAGTGGACAACCCACAACTTGTGCCAGGTGACGTGGCCAGGTGACATGGCAAGTGAACAATCCACAACTTGTGGCAGGTGACGTGGCCAGTGGACAATCCACAACTTGTGGCAGGTGACATGGCCAGGTGACGTGGCAGGCGACATGGCCAGGTGACATGGCAAGTGGACAATCCACAACTTGTGGCAGGTGACGTGGTCAGGTGATGTGGCCAGTGGACAATCCACAAATTGTGGCAGGTGACGTGGTCAGGTGATGTGGCCAGTGGACAATCCACAAATTGTGGCAGGTGACGTGGTCAGGTGACATGGCAAGTGGACAATCCACAACTTCTGGCAGGTGACGTGGTCAGGTGACATGGCAAGTGGACAATCCACAACTTCTGGCAGGTGACGTGGTCAGGTGACATGGCAAGTGGACAATCCACAACTTCTGGCAGGTGACGTGGCAAATGGACAATCTACAACTTGTGGCAGGTGACGTGGCCAGTGGACAATCCACAACTTGTGGCAGGTGACGTGGCCAGGTGATTTGGCAGGTGACGTGGTCAGGTGACGTGGCAAGTGGACAATCCACAACTTGTGGCAGGTGACGTGGCAAGTGGACAATCCACAACTTGTGGCAGGTGAAGTGGCCAGTTGACGTGACAGGTGAGGTGACCAGTGGACAATCCACAACTTGTGGCAGGTGATTTGGCAGGTGACGTGGTCAGGTGACGTGGCAAGTGGACAATCCACAACTTGTGGCAGGTGACGTGGCAAGTGGACAATCCACAACTTGTGGCAGGTGAAGTGGCCAGTTGACGTGACAGGTGAGGTGACCAGTGGACAATCCACAACTTGTGGCAGGTGATGTGGCCAGGTGATGTGGCAGGTGACGTGGCCAGTGGACAATCCACAACTTGTAGCAGGTGATGTGGTCAGGTGACGTGACAAGTTGACAATCCACAACTTGTGGCAGGTGAAGTGGCCAGTTGACGTGACCAGTGGACAATCCACAACTTGTGGCCAGGTGACATGGCAAGTGGAAAATCCACAACTTGTGGCAGGTGAATGTGGCCAGGAGAAATGGCAGCTGACGTGGCCAGTGGACAATCCGCAACTTGTGGCAGGTGATGTGGCCAGTGGACAATCCACAACTTGTGGCAGGTGACATGGCAAGTGGACAATCCACAGCTTGTGGCAAGTGACAAGCTAAATACAAGTATACTGCTGCTCTTTCAGCTGCTAATCACTTTGGTCTCACAAAATGGCTAAAATGGTTAAATAATATTGTTTTTTGAGCTTAGGGAGGGTCTTATGATGTTTCTTAACTAAACGCTTATAAACGCAAACGCGGTAAAACGTGGCAAAACGCTGCAAAATTCGCGGCAAAAACGGGTGTTTTAAACGCCGGTTTTTGCCTTTGAAAACGTGTGTTTAGATGTGTTTGCATTTGCGTCTCGTGTGCATGGGGCCTAACAGGCCAGGTTTGCAAGATAACTGAAATACATCACAGGTGATGTCATTTGCTGCTCAGTAATTGCAGTATTCCAGTCTGCATCTCCCCAAGGTAATACATAAAACCTGGCCTGTTAGTGGGTCCTGCAGGAATGGTTGATGACCACTGCTGTACAGCCTCTAAATGAGCTATGTGGTTGGAGCCCCATTCTGGTGGTGCAGGCCTGTTTAGAGAAAGCTTCAAATACACTTCGAGGTAAGTGGCAGCGTTTTCCCTTTCCTTTTACATTTGCTTCTTCCCTCCTTTTTTCCCCCGTTTGTGTTTTCAGGGGAGAGTGGTCTGAAGTCCGCTCTCCGCTGACGTCACTGCCATCAGTCGGGGCAGCGCGCCATCACGACTTCCATATTCTGGTTCCGCCAGCTGCCCTGATTGATGGCTGTCTCAGCAAGCCGCTGAGACAACCTCCCCTCGCCCCTCCACTGCTCAGCTCTCCAATGAGCGTGGAGATGCAGAGAGGAAAGGTAATGACTGACAGTCAGCCTCTTTCCTCTCGGGGATCTATGAGAACCAAGCCAGCGGCGATGTTCGGCGGCTCGGTTCACAGTGCACAGACAGCGGGGGACATGTCGGTCTGATGCTTCATCCACCAAGGTAAGTATAAATAGCCCAAAAACGTGAAAACCGTACTTCTCCTTTAAGTTCTCCTTTTCACAAAAAACTAACAGATGAACTAACTTCAAATGTTCTGTGCACCACAAAATGTCCATACACCACAATACAAAGTCTCGAAGTGAAAAACCATCATAATGGCAAGTGCTTATTGGTCAGAACGACCGTGCTGATCAATGAGAAGTGCTTTTTTTCCTGGACGCCCTACTGGAAGAAGAAACCTCAAATGAGCTTCTCACTGGTCAACATGGTCATGAAGCCGACTAATCAGAGCTTGTCATTGTAAGCATCATGTTGGATACTCACTCCAGGGCTGCTGCGCCAGCAGCACGAAGGATGACAACTGGTATGTGCAGCGGGGTCCGTAGGAGTGGGCAGGGTATTTGGAGTTAGTTCACCTTTTAATTTTTTGTAAAAAGGTAAAACTTATTTTTAACAACTAATATATCAGCCATTAAATCAGTGCTATATTTTCACTAAGCTGTCCGACTCAAAGGGGTATATTTACTAAAGGAAAATCCACTTTGCACTACTAGTGCACTTGGAAGTGCAGTCGCTGTAGATCTGAAGGGGACATGCTAAGGAGAAAAACAAAAAAAGTATTTTTGCTTGCACATAATTGGATGATAAAAATCAGTAGAACTTCTCATTTCAGATCTGCAGCCACTGCATTTCCAAGTGCACTTGTAGTGCAAAATGGATTTGCCTTTAGTAAATCAACCCCAAAGGGTGCATTGTGTGGAGGAATGGTACAACATAGAAACAGCAGGGGGCGCTATTATTACAAACAATCAAAATATAAACCACAGACTATAATAAAAACATCTATGGTTGCCTTACATTAATGTGTAAATATGTGCAATCTATATTTGATAAATAAAAAGTCCATGAATTGTGCAGAAACAAAATGTCCATATAATGTGCAAAAGGGTTAAATTCCAAAAATCCTTGTATATTTCACTCTGATAAATACGTGGATATATGTGATCAAAGAATGAGGATTTCCACCTTCACCAACTAGAACACCAGACAGTGAGTGTAAAAGATGGCTCCTTACCGCAACCAATTGACCCTTCTCGTTAAAAAAGAGGTCAAATAAAGCTTTGTGTCTCCACAGATGGTTAATAGCCTGGATACTCTTGATTGGATATGTTAACCGTCATAGGGCGAAAAAGCCGCCATAGCATAATAACGTTTAATTAAAAGTAAATTAAAACACACAGTGCCGAGTGGCTCCTTACTGTTAGGGGTGCCCCACGTCCCGGCACTGAGGCTGAAGGCTTTGGTCTAAGAGAGAAATGTGTCCTTAGCTGGGGAAACGATCGCGTGCGTTCCGCCTCACTTGAGTTGAGAACCAGCTGGACCGGAAGATGCTGTGCGTGGTCACGTGCCGCCTCGACGTACGTTTCAATATGTCGTCATCAGGAAGCGCACTTGACACACGCACCAGACCAGATTAAATAGGTCTCGGCAACAGCAGTGGGATAATTTGGGCCAATCACGGCCTCAGTCCCGGTTACTTCCACAACCAATGCGCATCAAATAGCAGATTGCGCACCTAAATCATAGCAGATAGTTTTAACAGTCATATACAACGGCAGTTAATTATAAATAACCATAGTCTCATTCCCCTTGTATGACACCAAACTCTTGCTATGGGAGTAATGTTAAAATATTTAAAATTGACACAAACAATTTTCTAACAAACATAATACATCAAAATTGTCTATTAGAAATTGTAACCAATATTAATTTAAAACCATATTAATAAAATTAAAATTAAATAAAACAAATGTATTCATTAGTAAGGAAACAATTAAGATCAAGCTCTATGTTGAGACCCTGTGGTCGCATAGTCCTTAAACGGTGTACCCACTGGGTCTCATTTTGGGATACTGCCCTGGTGAGGTTAGTACCTCTCCAGTGGCTGGTAATCCGATCAATCCCAAAGAACGTAAGTTTACGGGGATCTCTGTTGTGAAAAAGATCAAAGTGCTTTGAAACACTGTGATCAGGGTAGCCTTTTATAATGTTTGCTACATGCTCATTGATCCTTACTTTGAGCTCCCTGGTAGTTCTACCTACATATTGAAAAGTACATGGACACTCCAAGACGTACGTAACATATCTGGAGTGGCATGTTATAAGTGGTTTAATAGTAAATTCCTGTTTGGTTATGCTAGAACTAAATTTACTCACCTTTCTACTTGTTCTATTCGTTTTTTTACACGATCTGCACCGAGTGCAGTAGTGAAAGCCGGAGCCATCTAAAAAGGTAAAGGTCTCTCAGGCGGGTCCGGTACATTGCCAGCAATCATATTTCTAAGACCAGGGGCCCTCCTATAAATGAAGGTGGGTTTGGGGGGTAAAATCTTGGCCAAATCATTGTCTTTCAACAAGATGGGCCAAAATTGTTTGAACATTTTTTCAACCTGCCTGTATTGTCTATGATATCCAGACAGAAAAGATAATTCACCCTGGCGAGGAGGTCTGGGTTTGGATTCAAGCATACTTTCTCTATCCATATTGGATGGCGGACCTGTGGATTATTATAATCCTCACTACCCACAGGGTCAACAATATCATGCCCCCAGACCTCCACGAGGACATTATAGGGGTAAACATAGAGGTAGACCTACACAGCAACAATCCAACTATCAAACGGGGGGGGAATGGAGGGGATGGAAAGAGCCCTACAAAATTCCCCCAGTTATACCCAAGGTCCCTATAGACAATGTAGCCCGAGAGGAAAAAGAGGGGGAGCCAGAAAGAAAAAGGCCCCGGGACAATTAGATGAAGGAATATTCAATTTAGCGGGGGTGAAACTTTCAGAGGCAGAACTAATGGTCCTTTCAAAAGGCCTAAAATTTGCCCCAAATAAAAATATTGATAAGTTTGACCTTTTTTTGGATATTGAGAAGTACGTAAGGAAACTCAATATTAAAAAACCTTTTTCGCCAGCAAACCACCAATCCACCTCAACTTATTTCCACAAATTATCAACATAGTGGTCTTAAGAATAATTCTGTTTTTAACCCCAACAAGGGCTCACACCATCATGTTGAGGTGTTTAAAAACATGGTACAAGAGAAAATAAAGGATTTGGAATCTAAAAAACATAACACTAACAACCAATTGGTGACAGAGGGAATTAAGAAATTAGAACAAAATAAAAATATAGTGGTACGTCCGGCGGATAAAGGGGGTGGAGTGGAGTTACTTAAAAAGGAGGATTATTATGAAGAGATTCAGCGCCTCCTTAGTGACACCACCACCTACCTACCCCTTCCGGGAGATCCTATGCTAGGACTAAAAAGAGAACTCTCATGTAGGGTCAATGATGGAGTGACTCAAACTATATTAACAGAAAAAGAGGCCTTGTACCTGGTACCTAAAGTACCACGGACACCGGTACTATATATTCTTCCCAAAATACATAAAAATAAGACCAAACCCCCTGGTCGACCCATATTAAGTGGGATCGACTCTTTATATTCCAGGTTAGGGGAATATTTAGAATTATTTTTGCAACCCATGGTCATACTGGGTAAAGCATACCTGAAAGACAGCAAAGAACTCATAAAATCTTTAGCCCCTGTTATTGTTTCAGAGAATACTTGGCTAGTGACAATAGATGTTGAATCTCTGTATACGAATATTTCACAACAGGATGGAATTATGGCTGTTACTCAGGCTTTTCGTGGGAAGTCCACCTTACCAGATACACAGAACATGTTCTTGGTAAAAGGACTCATGCTAGCCATGGGTAACAATTACTTTTGGGTCCAGGGTAATTTTTACAAACAGGCTAAGGGGTTGCCATGGGGGCTCGCTATGCCCCCAGTGTTGCAAATCTGGTCCTTAACAAATGGGAAGAAGAGACAATTTTTAAAGATAATACCGGTTCAGTAGAATATTATAAACGCTACATCGATGACATCATTCTGCTGTGGGAGGGATCCCAGACCTCTTTGGATATCTTTTTATCCCAAATGAATGTTAATAATTATGGTCTCAACTTTACGGCGGTATTCAGTTTGACCACCATTAACTACTTAGACTTGACCCTTACCAAGGTAAACAATCAGATCTGTACTAAGACTTTCTTTAAACCCACTGACCGAAACGGCTATGTACCCATAACCAGTTGTCACCACCCTAAGTGGTTGGGAGCTGTCCCCAAAGGGCAGTTTATGCGTATTCGTCGCAATTGCAATGATATTGTTGATTTTGATCAACAATCTAACTTGTTAATTGACAAGTTCGTTGCTAAAGGTTATTCCCAAACCAAGTTGTTAGTGACCAAAGAAGAGGTTAAGAATATGATAGAGAAAGTATGCTTGAATCCAAACCCAGACCTCCTCGCCAGGGTGAATTATCTTTTCTGTCTGGATATCATAGACAATACAGGAAAAAGATTTTCAAACATTTTTGGCCCATCTTGTTGAAAGACAATGATTTGGCCAAGATTTTACCCCCCAAACCCACCTTCATTTATAGGAGGGCCCCTGGTCTTAGAAATATGATTGCTGGCAATGTACAGGACCCCCCTGAGAGACCTTTACCTTTTTAGATGGCTCCGGCTTTCACTACTGCACTCGGTGCAGATCGTGTAAAAAAACGAATAGAACAAGTAGAAAAGTGAGTAAATTTAGTTCTAGCATAACCAAACAGGAATTTACTATTAAACCACTTATAACATGCCACTCCAGATATGTTACGTACGTCTTGGAGTGTCCATGTACTTTTCAATATGTAGGTAGAACTACCAGGGAGCTCAAAGTAAGGATCAATGAGCATGTAGCAAACATTATAAAAGGCTACCCTGATCACAGTGTTTCAAAGCACTTTGATCTTTTTCACAACAGAGATCCCCGTAAACTTACGTTCTTTGGGATTGATCGGATTACCAGCCACTGGAGAGGTACTAACCTCACCAGGGCAGTATCCCAAAATGAGACCCAGTGGGTACACCGTTTAAGGACTATGCGACCACAGGGTCTCAACATAGAGCTTGATCTTAATAGTTTCCTTACTAATGAATACATGGAGCTTGATCTTAATTGTTTCCTTACTAATGAATAAATTAGTTTTATTTAATTTTAATTTTATTAATATGGTTTTAAATTAATATTGGTTACAATTTCTAATAGACAATTTTGATGTATTATGTTTGTTAGAAAATTGTTTGTGTCAATTTTAAATATTTTAACATTACTCCCATAGCAAGAGTTTGGTGTCATACAAGGGGAATGAGACTATGGTTATTTATAATTAACTGCCGTTGTATATGACTGTTAAAACTATCTGCTATGATTTAGGTGCGCAATCTGCTATTTGATGCGCATTGGTTGTGGAAGTAACCGGGACTGAGGCCGTGATTGGCCCAAATTATCCCACTGCTGTTGCCGAGACCTATTTAATCTGGTCTGGTGCGTGTGTCAAGTGCGCTTCCTGATGACGACATATTGAAACGTACGTCGAGGCGGCACGTGACCACGCACAGCATCTTCCGGTCCAGCTGGTTCTCAACTCAAGTGAGGCGGAACGCACGCGATCGTTTCCCCAGCTTAGACCAAAGCCTTCAGCCTCAGTGCCGGGACGTGGGGCACCCCTAACAGTAAGGAGCCACTCGGCACTGTGTGTTTTAATTTACTTTTAATTAAACGTTATTATGCTATGGCGGCTTTTTCGCCCTATGATGGTTAACATATCCAATCAAGAGTATCCAGGCTATTAACCATCTGTGGAGACACAAAGCTTTATTTGACCTCTTTTTTAACGAGAAGGGTCAATTGGTTGCGGTAAGGAGCCATCTTTTACACTCACTGTCTGGTGTTCTAGTTGGTGAAGGTGGAAATCCTCATTCTTTGATCACATATATCCACGTATTTATCAGAGTGAAATATACAAGGATTTTTGGAATTTAACCCTTTTGCGCATTATATGGACATTTTGTTTCTGCACAATTCATGGACTTTTTATTTATGAAATATAGATTGCACATATTTACACATTAATGTAAGGCAACCATAGATGTTTTTATTATAGTCTGTGGTTTATATTTTGATTGTTTGTAATAATAGCGCCCCCTGCTGTTTCTATTTATCCATTCATATTCTGAATTTTGGGGTGCAGCTTTAGCACTATATATACTTCAGTTGTATATTTATTTATATTTACACTTTGTTTGGCGCGAGCTCCTTACCCTTTCAATGGTACAACATAACCATTGTGCAGAGCAGGTAGCAGAGCCCGAGTATAAAATGAGCAAATAATAATTACAAAACGATATATAGAATTACGTTTTTTTTTAAAGCATAACATACATTGATAATATTATTTACATCAAGGTGATCACTTTTACAGCTTAAGTAATATAAAAAACACAAACTCTGCTTTTTATCAGTTAACAGAAATCACTTTTGCTTTATGAAAAGATTTTTCCAGTAAGAACATTTATAGCAATCACAAAAGAAGACGTAGCAGTATTAAATAAAAGTCATTTGTACTTTGTTCTATCTGCTGCTGTAAACCAAACAAGAAAAATTTGTTCGTTTGTATCCATGTGCATTTCCTCTCACTGCACATTTCCAGGGCTTTAAAAAGTAAAAAAAAAAATTAAAAAAAAACAATTGTTTTTAATATAAAAAAAAATTGTAATTTTCAGCTATATTTAAGGAGCTTTTTTGTGCTCAGCTGATAAATTTCCATCCATGTGCTCCTGAAAGATCTTCTCTGCATGATGGAGATATTCTGCCGTTCTACGTGCAACGGCCTCACGTCGCTCAGGACAACGATCATCTAAAGAAGAAAAAGCAGAAGACACCTATAAGCTCCAGTAAGATTTCATGATTTCCAAGCATCAGCCTAGTAAAAAAGTGTCACAACTTCATTTTTTTTTTTTTATATAACAAGAATTGTTTCAAAAACCTATAAAAATAGGCTATCATGCCCATACTCACAGGCTGAAGTGCATCTTAAAGCGGTATCAAAGCCAAAACATGTAATATACTGCAGCTCAACAATCCTTAGATGTGATAGCTGCATTCGTTTGTTTTTTTCACAATCAAAGTTTTATTTGTAAGATTAAACAAAATATACAAAGGACACATCTGTTAGAGTGTATATAGATCTGAAGCAAGGAAAAGAACATCATATGTCAGTTTACAATACCAAGTGGCATTAATCGTAATGGCATATTACAGGTAATGCGAAATAAAAATAAAACAACTGAAATAAGATTATATGAAAGGGGGAGGGGAGGAAGGGAAGGGAGGTGGGAGGGATTGGGGGGCAGAAAGTAAAGAGGAAGGGTAGATATGGGGGGGGGGGGGGGGGGGGGGGGGGAGTGGCAAGAAAGATTGGTGTCGGGACATAAACAGGACGAATCATGCATCATTTAAAACAATACATAGCAATAAGTAAAAGGGAACCCAACAGAATCATCTAATTTTGTTTTTGTTTTTTAGCCTTTTTTTTGTAGAAGTCCATTACCAGCGCTGTGTGCATCTATGGACACACAGCCGCAGGGGCACTTAACAGGGTGGAGGGGCCAGGCGTGCCAACGTTGGACCCAAAAAGAGAAGGATTTGGGCTGCTCTGTGCAAAACCACCACACAGAGCAGTTAAGTGTGACATTTTTGTTATTTTTTGTAAATAAAAAATTAGATTTTAAAATATCACTCAAAGCTGAACTCTATTGGCGTATATCACGCATCCTAACTTTAAGAGGGAAGTTTCAGGAAAAAAAACTTTCCACAGCCCCCTGCGCATAACATGCAGGCACGGTTTACCCTCTATTTTCAGGGTAAAAAAGTGAGTGTTATACACCAATAAATAAATGAATACAGTATTTACAAACTTATTATTTTTTTTTTTAGTTTGGTCTTTTTTTTTTTTTTTTGTTTAGCAAAAAATAAAAGAACCCAGTGGTGATAACCCACCTAAAGAAGGCTCCATCTGTCTCTGAAAAATGATAAAAAAAAATATATGGATACAGTGTTGCATGACCGCACAATTGTCATTTTAATTGCGACAGCGCTGAAAGCTGAAAATTGGCCTGGGCAGGAAAAAGCTCCCTGTATTGAAGTGGATAATATTCAAAGCAAATTCCCCCATCCATCTATGTCTCCATGCTTTATTTTACTGAGAAATCCCACCCCCTAGCATTTCTGGCTGTGGCCATCTTGAGTAAGGGCAGGCGATTCATGTAGCAATTATTTAGAATCTATCTGTCCTTGGCTCAGGCACTGATAGATGAGGGTGTGCTTAGCTGAGAAAAGCCCTCCTCAAAACTCCTGGGATGTATGACATAATTCGCCTAGGCATGGAAACTAGGAAGTAACTAAATAAATGTAAAAAGATTTAAAATAGTCAATGGTGATTGAGAGGATGAAGTTCCACTTAAAAGGAAACTGAAAAATAACAGACCTAACAACAGAAATGCAAGGTGAAAATAAAAGGGGGGGGGGGGGGCAAAACAAGGAAACAAATGTACTTGCCACGTCTAAGAGCTGGCGAGCTGCATTATATTCCTTTTTATTTTGGGGTTTAATACCACTTTAGATTATTCAGAATTAGGTTGTGTGAAAGATCACCCTGTAATGAAAAAAGTTACATTAGAGGTCTCTGAGTGGTCCGGTTCATTGGTGTCAGTGGGGGCAATAGTGCCACATAGTTGATGTCAGTGAGAGGAATACCATTTAGTACCGGTATCAGTGAGAGGAACGGTGCCCCGAGGGCCTGATAAAAGGAAAGAAAAGGGCCACATCTGGCCCCCGGGCTACAGTTTGGAGACCATTGATCTAGAAGGTATTTGACATAACATTTTTAGAAGTGCTTTGATTGCTATAGTCTTTTACAGGCAAATGACAAAAGCTGGGCACCAGGTTACCATTGTGGGTACAATTCCAGAGCTGTTGATTAGGGTGATCCCACTTACTGGGATTGATTTACTAAATGCAAATAGACTAGTCACAGTGAACTTTCACTTTGCTTAGTTAATGCGTCAACCAAAATTCACTTTGCAAAGAATACCTAGCCCTTGCAAAAGAGAGAAAAGAAATGCATTTGCTTGCACAAGATTTGAACAATTGAAGTCAGAAGAGCTTCAGCTCATTCACTAAGCATGGGGAAAATTCCCTAGTTTGTCCATTTGTCTTTAGTAAATCATCCCCCTTGTGTTTAGCAGTCACTTTTCTTTTTAATGCTAAACCCCTTCTGTCCCTTCTGAAGACACTGTAGAGCTGCATCCGGGAAAGGACAGCACAGAATCAAGTGTTAGTAACACAATGAACTCACATCCCACTGCTAACCCTTCATACAATTCCTGGAGATCTCATTTAAAGGATCTTAGTATTTGATGCCAAGGTTAGGCAGGCCATACACAGTTCGAATCTCGGCCAATTCCTGCTCAACCAGCCGAGAATTGAACGGTGTATAATCAGGCTGAATGTACCAAGTTGATCGATTGGATGATTAACTTGGGTACAACCAGCATGCCAGATTTTACCTTTGATTAGTCCCAATGGCTGCTATAGCCGCTAGTAATAATCACGGTTTTCTCCCAGGGATAGCTTCCCTCGCCCTCTCGCCAGAAGACAATGACCCAGCAGGAAGTATTCTCACATCCACACTGCCTGCAACCCGTGATTGCAGGAAAGAAATTTGCTCTGTGTATGTCTGGCCCTAGTAACATTATAATGTGTTCTGATTTAACATTTAAAGTTTATGGTCAAATTACAGTTCAGCTTACAGAACTGGGATCCACAAAGCTTACCTTTCACTCCCTTTAATAAGATATCCACGGCATTTCGGAAAAGTTTGAAGGCCTCAGGGTAATCTCCAGCCAGCTCTGACTCCATTGCTTTCTGAACCTCCAACGTGGCTTGTGATAGGTAAGTGCCGCCATCTTCTACACCAACAGGATGATCCGCCACTTCACACTTCAGAGACAGCAGATGCAAAGAGGTTTCCGATTCTTCAACTGCACCTTCTAGAATAATGAATAACAAACTGGTTTAGCATGGCATGTGCAGGCAGGATCTAGAGTGCCCAGAATCCCCCTTTAACCAGCAACACAATATTAGGGGGCCACTGATTAATTTTAGCAAACAGCAAAAAAAAAAAAAAAATAAGCACTTTTTTTTTTATAATATACACACACACACACACACACACACAAATGATTGTATTTATTTTATTCACTGTATTTAGCGATTTTAGAACTTCTAGAATATTTAAATGCATTCAGTGACATCATCATGGTAAAAGTGCACATCAACCATGTCTGCAAGACCCAATCACTTGCAAGAAAAAATAAATAAAATAACATTAATTTTTGCTTGTACATGATTGGATGATGGAAACCAGAAAAGCTTTATACCTCATCCACCAAGCTAAGTGAAAATGACCTTGCAGAGCCCATTTGCTTTTGGGAAATCAGCCACTTGGTGTACTTTTTTTTTCCTTGCTATGGTTCTCCAAAACTGAAAATAAATACTTCAAGAAGAGATTTTATTACTAAATTTACAAATAAAAAAGACAACAACAGATTTAGGAGGATGGGGGGAAATCCTCTCTGCTGCGGTATTGAATTCTGACAGTGGAGACTCCTTGTTCACATTACAATGCTCAGCGCTGCAGCCGATTGATCAACCACACACTTTCCAACATTTTTTTCCAAGAGGAGTTGATAATTATGTTGACCCTACATGAACAGGAACAACCATAGATGGAACAAAAAAATCAGTCCATCCATGGCCAGCTTTATACTTTAGTTTGTTACTATTTCTTATAGTCACTCACCTTCAGAAAAACAAGGATCGAACATTGCCAAGTCATTGGTAGTTAGAGTGCTAATAGATGGAGAGGGGTCCTGGGAGTTATCAGCTTCTAACTCACACAAGTCTTCATTTAGACCAAACAGTACATCAAGCTGAGTTTGCTCTGAAAAGAGAAAAGCTGATGAATTACCATACTCGGAACTCGCCACACCCTCCCCATCGTGAGAATATCAGGGGTGTATATATATATATATATATATATATATATATATATATATATATATATATATATATATATATATATATATATATATATATATACACATACACACACACACACACACACACACAAATACAAATACAATCTGCAAAATAATTCTCTCAGTGAAAGCGCATGTACATTCATTCTTTGTGAACAGAGAATTTATTTTTATTAGATCTTTTCCTTTGCTTGTTTTAAACCGGAAACTACCACATTTGGCCACTAGAAATGCCTGTGATACTTAGTGCCATCCACTGGCCAATAGCCGTATTTTCCATTTTAATTTAAAAGAAAAAAAACATTCCACAGCAAAGGAAAAAGCCTAATCACATACACCCCTCACAAAAAAAATATATATATATAAGTTATATATATACACACACACACACACACACATTTTTTTCTTCCTTGGTTACCATCATTTTCTATTCCTGGATCCTGCCGCCCCCTCAGGGATTTGCACAAAGCAGCCGAGATCCTCCTCTTCTCTGGCCCCTCCCTCCTGTTGAGTGCCCTCACAGCAAGCAGCTTGCTATGGGGGCATCCAAGCCAAGTCACAGCTCCCTGTGTCCATGCAGACATAGAGCCCAGACCCAGCCCCTCTCTCTCTCTCTCTCTCTCTCCATATTGGCTAGCTGACTTTGATTGTCAGCAGTGGGAGCCAATGGCACCACTGCTTTGTCTCAGCCAATCAGGAGGGAGATGGCCGACACACTCGTGGACATTGATGGACAGAGAGGGACCTCAGGTAAGTAGAATGCATTAAAATAAAACAACCCCTTTAGCCTATAAAGTGGCGCTGTCTCTCTCCAACAGTGTTCTTTCTAAATGTCCCACCTCATGACGGAACTGGGCGGGGAATATCCGACTGACAGAAGGAGGTTGCTGGAGAGGAAAATTACAGTAAATAAGGAAAATAATTTTCCCTATTCCTGGACCTCCTCATATCAGCCTACCTACCTATACGGTTTAGGAGATACTCACCCTACATGCGCCGCTGACACCAGCGATGCATGCACTCTGAAGGTCTGGCATATCGTGCCGGAACTTCAGAGCTCCTTACCAGGACCAGAGGTCTCCCACGCGGCTCCGACCACTCACAACCCGGAAGAAAGGAATATATAAGCCCCCTCAGTGGTGACCGGGCGCCACTGCGGGGCTTCGTTCTAAGGTAAGTATTTCATAATGTGCGAGAACGTGATGAATACATACAAACAACACAATAGTTCCAAGTACCTTAACACATGCCACATCTCTCACTCAAAAAGGTCATGGTCTCCACAGCATTGTTTGCTATCATCTCAGGTACACAATGTCGGGCCTTGCTCCAGCAATAACAAACAAAACTACCTCAAAGTAGGCCATTTACATACAGTCCATCCTGAGGCCTGACTAAAAAACTCCCAGAGATGGCATCATCCCATCCTGCCTTGTTGCTAGGATGTTGCCGAGAGACCCCCGGCTGTTACTGTTCACCTCCACCACCATCACAGAAGAAAGCTCTCAAAGCTACTGTATTGGGAGAAAGAAAGTGCATGTGAGGGGGTTTGAATCAGAGAAAGAGCGCCCGCCTATGATGGTGAGGGTGAACAGTAACAGCGGGCAACAAGACAGGATGGGATGAGGACTAAAATTAGCCCTTTATAGTACAAAAAAGCAAATCGCTACTGTAAATATTACAGTCACTGTCCCACAGTAAAAAATGAACCCCTTACAATAGCGATTATTTGCTCTTTTTGTACTTATTGTTTTTTTAAACCCCATTATATTACTAAACATCTCAGGCCTGGGTCACACCTCAGTTTTTTGGTGTTTTTTTTTTTTTTTTTTTTTTTTTAAAGGCTATTATCTGATTAATCGAAACAATAATCAGCCAACTAATCGATTATGAAAATAATCTTTAGTTGCAGCCCTACACATGCACAACACGTGGGCATGCGGAGCTCCGCCCACCCACCCACATCACTCATTTACAGCTCTCTGAATAGAAATCAACAAGGTCCTGCAGCCTTTGCGGCTGTCAGCTTGTAGTTTTCAATGACCTACCATAGCGCTGTGAGCATTGTGGTAGTTCATCGATTCTTCCTGTTAGAATGTAATCGGCTTCCTAGTATGAGCAAGCCGATACACCGACAGGTCTGCAGGAGACTTGCATGGCTTCAGTGATCTGCTGATCGCTGGTACAATGCATTACTGCAACAAAAAAAATTATAAATGCTAATTTTTTTACCTGCAAAAAATGTGCATGTATTTTTGTGAAAAGGTGAACTTATTCTTTAAAGTTGGAGCAGCCAGGAAGTACAGTGGGAGGTGGATGTAAACTAAGGCCCCTTTCACACTGGGGCGGGAGGTGTGCTGATGGTATAGCTCCATTATTTTTAGCAGTGCTATACCATCGGAATTGCGGGGGGGGATTCGGCCGCTAGCAGTGCAGTTTTAACTCCTGCTAGCGGCCGAAAAAGGGTTAATACCGCCCTCAATGCGCCTCTGCACGGTATTACCGTGGTGTACCATTGTTTTCAATGGGAAGGAGCGGTAAACACACCGCTCCAAAGATGCTGCTGGCAGGACTTTTGGAGTGGTCCCGTCAGCACATTGCCTCAGTGTGAAAGCCCTCGGGCTTTCACATTGAGACTACAGGGCAGGAGTTTTTCAGGCGGTATTTAGGCACTATTTTTTTTTAGCGCTAAACTGCATGAAAAACTCCTCAGTGTGAAAGGGGCCTAATTAAAGTGGACTGTACAAATCATTCTAGTAATTGATACAGCTGACTCTGAAAAAACTGTTATTTTCCAGTCTGAAAGACAGAAGTTTACAGTACCATTACTGTTGATGTCTTCATCGTGCTCAGCTTCCTCTACTGACTCTGCCACATCCGAATCATTCGTCACTTCTTCTGTAATTTCAAGGGAACAACTTCGTACTGGCTCTGGAACTAAAGGAGGGGGCAAGACAAGCGTCTCTGTTGCATCTGGGCCATCTGATCGCATGGTGACCTCTCCCGGCTGTGGATAGTACACATAACTATTACCAATATAGAGAAAGTAACCCCCTTCTCATACTCCACATTACCATCTGTCTTACCCTGAAGAACTCCTTCAGCTGGGGGCTGTTATTCAGTGCCGTGATGTTCACAGTGAACCTGAGCATATCTTCTGCAGCTTTTCTACGTTCCTCTATAACTGGTGCTTCGAAACGCCCTGACAATGAACGACAGACGTGCGTCAAAGTTGGCCAAAAAAAAAAAACACAATCCCAAAGGTTTTTTCCCCCTCCCCATCTACAATTAACTAAAGCACATTATGCCTTGAAAAAGTTTCCATACCCCTTGAAATGTTCAATTTTTTGTCATGTGACAACTAAAAACAAATGTATCTTATTGGGATTTTATGCGATATGTGCCACTTTGTGTTGCTCCAA
The DNA here is from genome assembly GCA_029574335.1 of Rana kukunoris. NCBI lineage: Eukaryota > Metazoa > Chordata > Amphibia > Anura > Ranidae > Rana > Rana kukunoris. The sequence goes on along the minus strand of CM056059.1, from coordinate 224,015,776 downwards.
TTGTGAGATGGAAGGAAAATAAATATGTGAAAAGAGTGGTGTGCATTTGTATTCAGCCCCCCTGAGTCAATACTTAGTAGAACCTCCTTTCGCTGCAATTACAGCTGCAAGTCTTTTTGGGGTATGTCTCTACCAGCTTTGCACATCTAGAGAGTGACATTTTTGCCCATTCTTCTCTGCAAAATAGCTCAAGTTCTGTCAGATTGGATGGAGAGCATCTGTGGCAAGACTTGAAATTGCTGTTCAGCTTCTCAATTGAATTTAGGTCTAGACTTTGACTGGGCCATTCTAACACATGAATATGCTTTGATAAACCATTCCATTGTATCTCTGGCTGTAAAACTGGACTTTTATGGTTTTCTTTCAACAATGGCTTTCTTCTTGCTACACTTCCATAAAGGCCAGATATGTGGGATGCACAACTAATAGTTGTCCTGTGGACAGATTCTGCCACCTGAGCTCCTCTAGAGTTACATGGGCCTTTTTGACTGCTTCTCTGTTTAATGCCCTCCTTGCCCGGCCTATCAGTTTAGGTGGAAGGCCATGTCTTCGTAGGTTTGCAGTTGTGAATGAATGAAAAGTTATATAGCGCAGCACATGCAAATTAAATCGCCTCTGGGCGCTTGTTGTTCCAGTCTCCTTTGGTATCAAAAGAGATGAGTCTTGATCTTTCTCCTGAATGCTAAGTGGTTCTCCTCCAACCGAATGTTGGTTGGTAAAGCGTTCCATAGTCTGGGACCTTGGACCGCGAATCTTCTTTCTCCCTTGAACTTGTATCTGGCTTTCGGTATCTGCAGCAGATTTTGGTTGGTGGATCGCAGAACGCGATTGGGATTGTGAACTTTTATTTTGTCACATAGATAATGGGGAGCAGTCCCATGGATACATCTATGCGTTAGACAGAGAGCTTTAAAAGTGATTCTGTCTTTTACTGGTAACCAACCAGTGAAGGGTTCTCAGTGAAGGTGAGATTGATTCCCAAGGTTTTTTTCCAGTCGCAAGTCTAGCGGCAGTATTCTGAACGACTTGTAGACGAGCGATTTGGTACTTGGGGAGTCCGAGGTAAAGGGCATTTGCATAGTCCAGTCTGGAGTTAACAACTGCTCCCACCACGACCGTTATATCTTCTTTGGGAATAAAAGGAGTAAGTCTGCGTAGTAGGCGCAGCAGATGATGAGATCCGCTGACTACTGACCCTATTTGTGCGTCCATTGTCATGTAGGAGTCGAAGATGACCCCAAGACTTTTGACTTTGGCGCTAGGGGTGATGATTTTGCCCAGAATGGGCGGGGGGTATCCAGATTGTTGCAGGTTGATTTATACGCTTGGCGTGAAACAGGAGAAGTTCTGTTTTCGCTCCATTGAGTTTGGGATAACTCTTTGTCATTCAGTCTTCTACCAAAGAGAGACATGTCTCTAGATTAAGGTGATGATCCTTTTTATTGCAAATACGGAAATACAGTTGCGTGTCGTCTGCATATGAATGATAGAGCAGTTTTTGACATTCTCTTTCCATTTTTGGATGATGGAGTGAACAGTGCTCCATGAGATGTTCAAAGGTTGGGATATTTGATTGCAACTAAACCCTGTTTGTGCCCTGATGTGTTCCTTGACCTTCATGATGCGGTTTGTTCACTAAGGTTCTTTAACAAACCTATGAGGGCTCCACAGAACAACTATATTATACTTAGATTAAAATTACACACAGGTGGACTCTTTACCAATTAGGTGACTTCTGAAGGCAATTGGTTCCACTAGATTGTAGTTAGGGGTATCAGAGTAAAGGGGGCTGAATACAAATGCACACCACACTTTTCAGATATTTATTTGTAAAAAAAATAAATTGAAAACCATTTATTATTTTCCTTTCCACTTCACAATTATGTACCACTTTGTGTTGGTCCATCACATTAAAAAAAATTACAAATAAAATACATTTACGTTTTTGGTTGTGTAGTGCTACCCCATTCAGGAGCCGCTGAGTATAAATGGGATCGGCATGTTGTGTTACCTGGCAGGTGTCTAGGGGTGATACTTGCGAGTTGAGGAGAAGAGAGCGAATGTCGAGAGCGAGAGCGAATGTCGAGAGCGAGAGCGAGAGCAATCTCACTCTCAGCAATGATGAACTCAGTTCTTCGCCACTCCAATTGGAATGGGTAATGTGCCCCCGGACAGGTCTCTGCCACAGGCCTGGCAGCCGGAATGTCACTTGCAAATGTTGGGAGGACCAGGCCTCTGCCACAGGCCTAGTACTGGAATGAGCTTGAAATTGAAATGAGCGAGTCCTCCCAATAGATTTAGTTAAAGTCCCTGGATCCCCGATGGTTCGTTCAAGCCCTATTGGATCACCTGCCTCCAGGTTCTCCTCAAGCCAATCCCCCACCGTACAGCTTCCAGCTTAGGATCCTTTTAGGAAAGATTTGGGACCCAGCAACCTCCTGGGATCCCTCTCCGTTTTAGAGTGAAGCTCCGCATGGTGCGCAACTTCGACCAGGTAGGCCACGGATGCGGGGTCCATGATTGCGCACACCCTGAAGGTGGATGCCGCACCTGAAACTCAGACCCCGCAGAAACAAGAACAGCCCTCAGGCCAAGGCGGCTGCCCCAGATATAGCCTCCCTCAGCATGCCCCGGCGAGGGAACCAACCCCTCTGATTGGCTGCTCAGGAAACCGAGTCCGCCAGAACCCCTCTAGCGCCAACTGCCGCCCAGGGGTGGATACACACCCCTGGAGCGCAGACCGGCCCACAGGACAGTTCTGTAAATGGCAGCAGCCCAAATTTGACAAATTGCGAATGGGAGCCATGTAACTCTCCCATTCCCCACTAACTTTAGCGTAACGCCCCTTCAAGAAAACATGGGGGCGCTACAGTTGTAACATGACAAAATGTGGAAAATTCCAAGGGGTATGAATAGTTTTTCAAGGTAAAGTAACTGTTTTGGGAAACCATTAAAATAAATGGCTTTAACAAAAAGATCTGATTGTTTGCAAAAGGCAACAGACACATCTGATACATGAAACCCAGTATTTAAAAAGTATGGCTTTTCTTACAAGCATCAGAAGGGAAATTTCACCTGTGAGAGGATGGGGTGCAGGGAAACCTAATTTCAGATACTGGCACAACTACATACAAATGTTTACATTTCTAGGTTAGGTTACAACGTTTGTCATTTTTTTTTTTTTATTACTGTCTGACAGAGTTTGGCAGGTGCAAGAATTTGTTACTATAGGATGTAACAAGTTGCAGCTACTTTCCGATGCCCTTTGCAATCGATCAGCACAGAGAAATGAAAGCTGCGGGACCATTCAGAAAGTGCGGCACGCACATGTGCAATAGAAAGCTGGACTCACAGCCAACTTCCTATAGTAAAGATCCCGGTGCTAGGAACCCAAAGAACAGTAAAGAACCGGTTCGGAACAGGATGGCGGTAGATCCCTGGACAGGTAAGTGTTCTTAAATTAAAAGCCAATTACATTTTTTATGGGCCATCAAAGAGCCTCTTTAACCACTTGTTAACCAACTCATGCACATTTACGGCTGCAACGTAGCTCGTTCCCGCGAATCGCAGCACCTGTACGTTGGCTCCTTTAAAAGCTATAGCAGGCGCGTGCCCGCTGCACGGCAGGGGACCCGATGCGCGTGGCCGCGATGACAGCTGGCCACTCATGATCGCGGGCACGAGAGCCAGAACGGGGATCCGAGTATGTAAACACACAAATCCCCGTTTTGACAAGGGAGGAGAGACAGATCTGCTGTTTCTAGTAATTAGGAACAGTCATATGTCTCCTCCTCCAGTTAGTCTCATACACCCACAGTTAGAAACACTCATGAGGGAACACATTTCACCCCTTGATCGCCCCCTAGTGCTAACCCCTTCTCTGCCAGTGACATTTATACAGTAATCAGTGGCTATTTTTAGATCTGATCAATGTATAAATGTCAATGGTCCCAAAAAAAAGTGTCTGATTTGTCCGCCGCAATGTTGCAGTCCTGCAAAAAAAAGAAAATGCAAATCTATAAAATTATATATAAGTAATAATAATAATAATAATAATAATAATGCCATGACTCTATCCCCTTTTGGAGACGCTGAAACTTTTTTTGTTTTTCTAACCAAAATTATGTAGAATACATATTGATGAAGAAATTTGTTTTGTTTTTATTTGGGGGATATTTATTACAGAAAACATATTTTTTTTTTTCAACATTGTCTTTTTTTTGTTTATAGTGCAAAAAAACAAAAAACACGTGAGGTGATCTAATACTACCAAAAGAAAGCTCTATTTGGGTACAGTGTCGCACGACCACGCAATTGTCAGTTAAAGCGTCACAGTGCCAAATTGCTAAAAAAATGGCCTGTCATAAAGGGGGAAAATCTTACTCTGAAGTGGTTAAGGAATAGTGTTCAACACTTACCAAAAACTTGAGCCCTGGGGAATGCTGGGAATTCCTGAGTGCGCTGGAAGAGATTCCGGTGAGTGTAGGAGAGCTCTCCATGAAGTTTCTTGAAGTCGCTGTAACGTTTCCAAACCACAATCTGGAAGATGAAATACATTTATTATTTACATGAAGGTTTTCAATCACTGAAGACATTTGAATACAGCATTGAGGTGATGGATAAAAGGTGTAGTAAAGCCCCATGTAGAAATGTATTGCCAACAGCGGTTACTAGACTGGGGGGGCTTCAATTACAACCTTGAGAAAGTGTCATTACCCCCAAATACATGGGGCTGAGTTCTCCTGCGTTCTATAAAACAGGGACTCTTGCCTAACTTTTTGCATGCAGGGACGGATTGAATAAGTGCAGTCACTCGCAGATCTCTTTATGGACAGTGTTATCGGACAGCGGGAGGAAAACTGAACATTCTGCTTAGCAAGGGCAGAACAGATTCCAATGGGACCAAGTGCTGCATGTAAATCGGTTAAATAAAAATGCCCACATGTAGGCAATATGCCTCTAGGTATTATTATATATTGCTATTTGTAAACCCACCTCATTGGTTATGGTGCGCTTTCTTTTTTAGTGTTGTAGGTCAGTTGAATACATTGTCTTTGATTTGAAGCATTCCTTTTACTTTCTAGTAAAGATTCATTGGATTATTTACTCGTCTGTAGCACTGATAAAGTGTACATACATGTCATTTAAAGGATTTGGCGCACACACTTAAAATTAAGAGGTTACTAAAGTTATGAAAAGTCTCGTACGGCAGAACACAACGTCGGAAGTAATGGAATGTATTAGTTTCCGAGCATGCGTGGTCTGGTTCTGATTATTTTCAGATGAATACTGCACTGCTTAAAAGAAAATCGTACGAGAAAATTTCTTGTGCTTGCCCCTTCGGATATTGTTGGACGAACTGTAATTGGCTCTTGAAAGCTGTGCTCGAACGATTAGATTATCGTAGATCACTCCGAAAGTCATCCGATTTTCTGATCGTGTGTACTAGGCACTAGCTATTATTCATATTTGACAATGACAAGTAGAAGAGGAGCACCAAGTTCATACAAAGATATGAGCAGTCAATACAAAGCCAACATTAGACTGTACATACCTCTTTAACATCCTGAGGGTTCTTCTTTGGTATAAACTGAAAAGAAAACAGATGGATACTAAAACAAATATTAAAATACACTTAAAAAAAATAATTAACAACATTATTTTAAAGCTGCACGGTTAATCGTTAAGAATCAAGATCGCAATTTTTCCCGCCTTGCAATCTTAAAGCATTTTCTCCGATTCTATGCAGAGAGTTCTCTGCTCAAGCCGACAACTGTCAATAAAAAATTAAAATTAAAAAAAAACACCAGGCAGGCTGCCAAGCAGAGCCAACTATAAAAATTGTAACGTTTTGTTCTTTAGAGCAAAAGGAATGAACTTCAGTCTGTAGGACCCCTTTCACACGGAGGCAGTTTTCAATCGTTTTAGTGCTAGAATTATATTAAATAACGCCTGAAAACCGCCTCCCATTCATTTGAGTGCGACTTTTCACACTGGGGCGGGGCACTTGTGGGATGTTAGGAAAAGTCCTGCAAGCAGCATCTTTAGGGAGGTTTGGGAGCGCTATATACAGCGCTCCCAAAACGCCCCGCCCATTGAAATGAATGGGCAACACTTCCAAAGCGCCTGGAAAGCTATTTGAAAACGCTGCAACAAGGGTGCTTTTAACCACTTCTTCTGTCGCTAGCGCGGGTTAAAAGCATCCCACAAGCAGCCGAAAAATGCTGCTTATACAGCGCTAAAATGCAACTAAAATGAGTGGCGCTTTAGCGCTAACACATGGATGGCTCAGTGTGATAGGGGTCCAAGTAAGGGCAGTTTACCCACTTAAGCCTCGTACACACGCTCGGTTTACTGGGCAAGAACCAGCAAGAAAACTGCTGGCAGAGCTTTCTTGCCGAGTATACTGAGCGTGCGTACGAGGCTTTCAGGTTTCTCAACAAGAAAACTGCCCAGAATCTAGACTAGAAAAATAGAGAACCTGCTGTTGCCGAGAAACCCAAGAGTGTGTATACTTACCTGGTCGCCCAGGAAACCTGTGCATGCTCAAAATTACTTTGACACATGCGCGGTAGCTTCCAAGGCATAGGTAGGGTGCAGTAAGATGGGGGCGACAACAGCGAATGCGACGAACGCATGCTCGTCGTACGCGATGACGTCACCGCGTTTTTTTCCATTCAAGAGACCCACGGTTCTTTAGAATGGAGTGTCTGTACACTCAGGCGGCAAGAGATTCTTGCCAAGAATCTCGTCGGGGAAAACAACGAGATTCTTGCCCGTGTGTACAGTGCTTTAAAGACTAAACCTTTTCAAGTAAAAATCATATTTTTTTGTTAGAAAATTACTTAGAACTCCCAAACATTATAAATAATGCAGCGGTCTTTCAAATGCAATTAAAGAAACAAAAACAAAAAAACACACAGACAGAGAAGGGGAGTTGAGGACACAGATTCCCCAGTCCCTTTCTCAGCATCCTCAGCTGCACTGAAGATGAATGGAGAGGAACCAATAGCTCCTCTCCATTCATAAACTGAAGCATCGTAAACACAGTTTATGATTTTTCAGTCATGAATGGACAGAGTCAGTGATCACTAACTGTGCATTCAGAAAAGGAAGGAGCTGGTAAATTACAGATTTACCGGCTCCTTCCTCTGCTCTCCATCCTGAAAGATCCGGGACAGGGGGGACCCGGAGGAGGAAACGGAAAGATGGGGAGGGCTCAGGGGCACACAGTTCGGGACTCGGAGGAGGACACGGAGAGCACAGAGGGGGACAGCCGGGGGAGATTGGTGTGGCTGTGGAGGGGGGCAATTACAAGAATCGATCTCTCTGGAGGGAGAGAAGGAGAAGCGGCTGTCAGAAAAGCTATACAGGGAGATCGGTGCTTGTATCTCCACCCACCACCACACCGAACATCCCTGAGGCTGCCCAAGTATCGGGTATAGCATCAGAGCACGAGTACAAATGCCCGGTATCAGCCCTGATACTAGTATCATTATCGGTGCAACCCTAGTATGTATACTGACAATTTCTGCTGTGCTTTACATACTGTAAACTTGCATTAGTCCCTTTCCTCAAAGAGCTTACAATCAAAGTCCCTACTTTACATGCATATACCACGGCCAATATAGACAGCCAAATAACCTACCAGCATGTTTTTGGAGTGTGAAAGAAAACTGGAGTACCTGGAGGAAACCCACACAAGCAAAGGGAGAAGATGCAAACTCTATGCAGGCAGCAAAATGGGAACGACAGATAGTAAAGTCATGCAGAGACTGCATTTGTGTAGCAGCATGTGGTCTCCAATGATTACATAAGTGCGTTGCGTCATAAAAATCTTTTTTTCTGTCCCCTGGCATAAAGACATTCTATCAGAATTGTATACGAAACAGAAACCTCCCTTGTTCTTTTTTCTTATCTGCAGTTACAGTGCAGACACGCAGAAAGCAAACAAAGCTTAAAGCCTCGTACACACAATCAGATTTTCAGACAACCGTTTGTCCGGTTTTTGTTGCATGCTAGTCTCGTGTCAAAAGAGAAGAGGTTACTCACCATACGAGAATTCTCATACGACAGAATACAACGTCAGAAGTGACGCAACGTGTTGAATAGTTTTGTATGTATTCTTTCTTTTTTGCTCTTTCGATTTTTTTGGTGCAAAAACCGTACTAATGAAACGAAAAATCGGACGTGGAGATGAAATCTGACAAATGTTATAGTCTGCACAGCTTTTGTCAGCCGAAAAAACGGAATCTGCCGGCGAAAGCACCGTACTAAAGATCGTTCGTAGGACGAAAATCTTCTTCAGATTTTGGGATCGTGTGTACGGACCTTTACACTAGTCTGGGGCACCGACAACAGCTCTTAAAAAAGAAAGCAGAAGAAAATGCAGAGTAGAGGTTATAAATACAAAGCTCTTTTTTATGCCTTGTTGCTAACGTGTTTTAAAAGTACAAAAATCATTTAGGGCACAGAAGTCTTTACCCCCGAGTATGCGACAACCAAATGCACATGTTTTGGTAGGAGACATCTCATCTACACAATGACACACAAAGAAGCAAGTGCATGTGAAGTCAAAACTCTAGTTTTGCACCGTGTAGGGAAGGGTTAGGACACCTGTCTGTTTTTTTTTAAATCGCCCTTTTAATTTCCTGTCCACCAGGAAGCAAGAGGAGATCTCTCCAAAGCAAGAGAATATACTTTGTTACCAGAACAGGTTTCTTCAATGGAGGATTTTCGATCACCCGTTCTTACAACTCGGGGGGGTCCTTTCAGATGAGCATTTTGATCAGATCTGCCTGTCAGTTTTTCAGGCGGATATGAAAGTAAGCTTACGCCCCCTTCCTGCCCAAGCCAATTTTCAGCTTGGTCGCCGTTTAAATAACAATTGCGCGATCATGCTACACTGTAACCAAACAGAATTTTTATAATTTTGTTCCCACAAATAAAACTTCCTTTTGGTGGTATTTGATCACCTCTGCGGTTTTTATTTTTGCTAAACAAATAAAAAAAAAGACCAACATTTAAAAAATAAAATTATTTTGTTTCTGTTATAAAGTTTTGTAAATAAGTACATTTTCTCCTTCACTGATGGGCACTAATAAGGCGGCAATGAGAGGCACTGATGGGCACTCATGGGTGACACTGATAGGTACTTATCACTGGCATCACTGATGGCACTGGCAGGCATTGGGGATGGGCACTAGGGGTGCAACGGATCACTGCCGATCCGTGATCCGAACGGGTCACCCCCTTCGGATCGGATCGCTATGCGATCCGCGGATCGCCACCGCGGGCACAGAATTAGGAGAGGCCGCGGCTTCGGCCTAGCTCCGGAGCCGCGGCCATCTTGGTACACCCAGCGGCGTGTGTGCACCTCGAGCGCGGGCTCCTCCTCTGTTGGTGTAAACAGAGGAGGAGCCCGCGCTCGAGGCGCACACACGCCGCTAACGGGGGGTGACGCTGTGCACTGTACTATGGGGGGGGACACTGTACTATGGGGGGGGGGACACTGTACTATATGGGGGTCACTGTACTATATGGGGGTCACTGTACTATGGGGGTCACTGTACTATGGGGGTCACTGTACTATGGGGGTCACTGTCTGCCTGTACTATGGGGGTCACTGTACTATGGGGGTCACTGTACTATGGGGGTCACTGTACTATGGGGGTCACTGTACTATGGGGGTCACTGTACTACGGGGGGGTCACTGTACTACGGGGGGGTCACTGTGCCTGTACTACGGGGGGGTCACTGTGCCTGTACTACGGGGGGGTCACTGTGCCTGTACTACGGGGGGGTCACTGTCTGCCTGTACTACGGGGGGAGAGATGTGGATATTACAGTGGGGGAGATTTTTTTTTTTTTTTTTTGCTGATCCGAAAATGATCCGATCCGTGACTCCCGATCCGAGGATCGATCCGACCCGTGAGTTTTTTGATCCGTTGCACCCCTAATGGGCACTAATTGGCAGATGTCCGGGCACTGATTGCCGCGATGTGCGCCCCCATGGGTGTGCGTTGGCAGTAAACCTGCTTGACATCATATGACGCCCAGTTAGGATAACTGAACCACTGCCCAGCCATCATTCTGCCATAGGCCGGGAGGGACGTGGTTAATGTTAGTCTATTTGCATTTGATTACCTCCAAGTCTCTAAGTCAAAGGAAAAAAAGAAAGGGAAGAAAAAGACTTGCATCCATTTCCATTTTTGGGACCTAAATGTGGAAGATCAGTGGCAAAAGAATGTAAACAAATGCAAATCAGTTTACATCCATCTTTCCATAGATCTAACAAGGGTCTATTACAAAATACAGGGAAAAACTGAATGGACATCCCAGATGCGAACCAGATCCCCTACTAAACAGAACGGACACAGCCTCAGGCCTGGTTCACACCTATGTATTTTTTAGTGCGTTTTCTGTTTTAGTTAACATGGTTTCCTATGGGTCATGTTCACATCTATGCATTTTATTTAAAGGCCCGGGGAATTTTAGGTTCCATAGATATCAATGGATCAAAAAACCTGCATTAAAAATGCAAAATGCATCTGGAATATGCAAACTGCAACCTGCATAGATGTGAATAGGGATGAGCTCCGCGTTCGAAACGAACGTATGTTCGACTCGAACATAGTCTGTTCGTACGTTCGACGAAATTCGAACAAAAGCGGTCGTTCGCACCAAATTCGAGTGACGCAAAACGGCCAAGCATGCTGTATGTCCCGCATGCTTGGCCAATCACAGCGCGCAAAAAACGAAGAGCCATAATTGGCCAAAGCCTGGGTGGCTTTGGCCAATAATGGCTTAGGGCTTTAGCACAGGCCCTACACTATATAAGGCCGCCTGCTGGGTGGCCTTGTGTAGTGTGTTGCGGCTTGTTACTGAGAGCAGTTAGAGAGACAGAGAGATTGTTTTTTTATATAGCTAGATAGAGCAGGCAGGCAGGCAGACAGGCAGGCTAGTCAGTTTAGCTTAATTTACAGTGTGTAGAGGATATATATACATCCCTAGGAGTTGTACATATATTTATACACTGTATAGCTTAGATAGATCAGTTCTTCCTAATTTACTGGCAGGCAGGTGATTGTGCTATTTAAAGACGTTATCACAGGTATAGACACCCAGCAGGTACAATATTTAAAGGAATTTAATTTTTTTATTTAAGCATCATTAAAATCACTGCTACTGGAGCAGTGATTTTAATAATAAAAAATGAAAGATTCCTTTAAATATTGTACCTGCTGGGTGTCTATAATTTGCCTGTGAAAACGTCTTTGAGAACCCGGGTCTTGCCCCAGGGAACATGTATCAATGGAAAAAAGTTTTAAAAACGGTCACTTTTTCAGGAGTCCTGAAAAAAACACAATTTTTTAAACATTTTCCATTGATACATGTTCCCTGGGGCAAGACCCGGGTTCTCAAAGACGTTTTACGACAATAACTTGAATATTGGTCTTCAAAATGAGCGTTTTTGAATTCGAACGGTCGAGTCCAATGGACTTCAAAATGTTCGCGCGAATGGTTCGACAGTTCTGGTGCGAACCGAGCGCGGGTATGTTTGGCTCATCCCTAGATGTGAAGCAGGCCTTAATGTGCTGGTTTTAAAAGGTTATCAGAACCAATAGTGAGTGTAAACTCTGTAGCAGGAACACAGGCAGAAAGAAGAAGAAAAAAAAAAAAAAAATTATAATATCTATCTATCCATCCATCCATATCAGAGGTTCTAACCCTTCCACATTCTATTCAACATAAACACACAGATCCATGTCCTGTCAGGGAGAGCAGACCGATGGTGTGCCTTGTACATAGGGACACACCATCGGTCACCTCCCCCAGTCAGTCCCCTCCCCCCACAGTAAGAATCACCTATCAGGGCACACATTAACAACTTGATCGCCCCTAGTGTTAACCCCTTCCCTGGCAGTCACACTTATACAGTAATCAGTGAATATTTATAGCACTGTTCGCTGTATAAATGTAAATGGTCCCAAAAATTTGTCAAGTGTCCGATGTGTCCGCCGCAATATCGCAGATCGCCACCATTACTAGTAAAAAAAAAAAAAAACAACATATTTTTATCCCCTATTTTGTAGGCGCTATAACGTTTGCGCAAACCAATCCCTATACGCTTATTGCGATTTTCTTTTTTAACCAAATATATGTAGAAGAATACGTATCGGCCTAAACAGAGAAAAAAACGTTTGTTTTTGTTTTTTTAATTGGATGATATTTATTATAGCAAAAAGTAAAAAATATTGTGCTTTTTTTTTTTCAAAAATTGTCACTCTATTTTTGTTTATAGCGCAAAAAATAAAACGCAGAGGTGATCAAATACCACCAAAAGAAAGCTCTATTTGTGGGGGGGAGACGTCAATTTTGTTTGGGAGCCACGTCGCATGACCGCGCAATTGTCGTTCAAAGCGTGACAGTGCTGACATTTTGCCTGGGCAGGAAGGAGGTATATGTGCCCAGTAAGCAATGGGTTAATGGTTGGACTATATTGGATTTTCCAGAATTCACAATCTCCGATTTTATGTATTTTTGCTTCCTGAATGAATTCTGGGGAAACTTTATTTCCTGGCTGATATTCAAGGCTTCTTGGGCAGAAGAAGTGTCTTTGTGTATGAAGAATAACTGAAGATCACAACCCGTGACTAATCAGTCCTCACATGTTCTACACACTCGTGTCAAGGCTGGATGGGCCTCCGGGTCACATGGGAACTAATTCATACCCCAAGGTAGGTACATGTCTCTAGGAACACTGACAATATGATTACTTGTGCTTAGATCTTCCAAATATATAGAAATATACTTTTTCTTCATCATTATCACCAATTTAGTATTTTCAGAGCGCAGCTAGCATCAGTCTTGTGAACGTGTGATCTGTGATCTGATATCTGATGGTGACCTTCACAAATTAATGGCTCTATGGGGTCAGGTCTTCATTTTCAAAGCCAACTCCCTACAAACATTTTCCATTTTGGGTGCAGTAAGAAAAATGGTTCCATTCCTTATTAGTTTCCTGCACTCCTGGAGAAATCATCCAGGAAGTCAATGGGAAAGGAAATAAGGGAACAAATCCCAAATGTTTGGTAACACAAACTGCTAATCAGCCAATTACATGGCAGCAAATCTATGCATTTAGACATCTAGACGTAGTTACAACGACTTGCTGAAGTTTAAACTGAGCATCAGAATGGGGAAGAAAGGGGATTTAAAGCGGAGGTCCGGCTTAAAAAATAAATAAAATAAAAGTTAGTTAGATATTATATGGGGACAGATCAGAGCACACCATACAGGAGGACAGGTCCTCTATCCCTGTATATTATAGGAGGACAGGTCCTCTATCCCTGTATATTATAGGAGGACAGGTCCTCTATCCCTGTATATTATAGGAGGACAGGTCCTCTATCCCTGTATATTATAGAAGGACAGGTCCTCTATCCTTGTATATTATAGAAGGACAGGTCCTCTATCCTTGTATATTATAGAAGGACAGGTCCTCTATCCTTGTATATTATAGGAGGACAGGTCCTCTATCCTTGTATATTATAGGAGGACAGGTCCTCTATCCTTGTATATTATAGGAGGACAGGTCCTCTATCCTTGTATATTATAGGAGGACAGGTCCTCTATCCTTGTATATTATAGGAGGACAGGTCCTCTATCCTTGTATATTATAGGAGGACAGGTCCTCTATCCTTGTATATTATATGGGGACATATCAGTGCCACCATACAGGAGGACAGGTCCTCTATCCTTGTATATTATAGGAGGACAGGTCCTCTATCCCTGTATATTATAGGAGGACAGGTCCTCTATCCCTGTATATTATATGGGGACATATCAGTGCCACCATACAGGAGGACAGGTCCTCTATCCCTGTATATTATAGGAGGACAGGTCCTCTATCCCTGTATATTATAGGAGGACAGGTCCTCTATCCCTGTATATTATAGGAGGACAGGTCCTCTATCCCTGTATATTATAGGAGGACAGGTCCTCTATCCCTGTATATTATAGGAGGACAGGTCCTCTATCCCTGTATATTATAGGAGGACAGGTCCTCTATCCCTGTATATTATATGGGGACAGATTGCCACCATAGGAGGACAGGTCCTCTATCCCTGTATATTATAGGAGGACAGGTACTCTATCCCTGTATATTATAGGAGGACGGGTACTCTATCCCTGTATATTATAGGAGGACAGGTACTCTATCCCTGTATATTATATGGGGACAGATCAGTGCCACCATACAGGAGGACAGGTCCTCTATCCCTGTATATTATAGGAGGACAGGTCCTCTATCCCTGTATATTATAGGAGGACAGGTCCTCTATCCTTGTATATTATAGGAGGACAGGTCCTCTATCCTTGTATATTATAGGAGGACAGGTCCTCTATCCTTGTATATTATAGGAGGACAGGTCCTCTATCCTTGTATATTATAGGAGGACAGGTCCTCTATCCTTGTATATTATAGGAGGACAGGTCCTCTATCCTTGTATATTATAGGAGGACAGGTCCTCTATCCTTGTATATTATAGGAGGACAGGTCCTCTATCCTTGTATATTATAGGAGGACAGGTCCTCTATCCTTGTATATTATATGGGGACAGATCAGTGCCACCTTACAGGAGGACAGATCAGTGCACACCATACAGGAGGACAGGTGCTCTATCCCTGTATATTATAGGAGGACAGGTGCTCTATCCCTGTATATTATAGGAGGACAGGTGCTCTATCCCTGTATATTATAGGAGGACAGGTGCTCTATCCCTGTATATTATAGGAGGACAGGTCCTCTATCCCTGTATATTATAGGAGGACAGGTCCTCTATCCTTGTATATTATAGGAGGACAGGTCCTCTATCCCTGTATATTATAGGAGGACAGGTGCTCTATCCCTGTATATTATAGGAGGACAGGTCCTCTATCCCTGTATATTATAGGAGGACAGGTACTCTATCCCTGTATATTATAGGAGGACAGGTACTCTATCCCTGTATATTATAGGAGGACAGGTACTCTATCCCTGTATATTATAGGAGGACAGGTACTCTATCCCTGTATATTATAGGAGGACAGGTACTCTATCCCTGTATATTATAGGAGGACAGGTACTCTATCCCTGTATATTATAGGAGGACAGGTACTCTATCCCTGTATATTATAGGAGGACAGGTACTCTATCCCTGTATATTATAGGAGGACAGGTACTCTATCCCTGTATATTATAGGAGGACAGGTACTCTATCCCTGTATATTATAGGAGGACAGGTACTCTATCCCTGTATATTATAGGAGGACAGGTACTCTATCCCTGTATATTATAGGAGGACAGGTACTCTATCCCTGTATATTATAGGAGGACAGGTACTCTATCCCTGTATATTATAGGAGAACAGGTCCTATATCCTTGTATATAATATGAGGACAGATCAGTGCCACCATACAGGAGGACAGATCAGTGCCACCATACAGGAGGACAGATCAGTGCACACCATACAGGACAGGTCCTCTATCCTTGTATATAATATGGGGACAGATCAGTGCCACCATACAGGAGGACAGGTACTCTATCCCTGTATATTATAGGAGAACAGGTCCTATATCCTTGTATATAATATGAGGACAGATATGCCACCATACAGGAGGACAGATCAGTGCCACCATACAGGAGGACAGATCAGTGCACACCATACAGGACAGGTCCTCTATCCTTGTATATAATATGGGGACAGATCAGTGCCACCATACAGGAGGACAGGTACTCTATCCCTGTATATTATAGGAGAACAGGTCCTATATCCTTGTATATAATATGAGGACAGATCAGTGCCACCATACAGGAGGACAGATCAGTGCCACCATACAGGACAGGTCCTCTATCCTTGTATATTATAGAACAGATCAGTGCACACCATACAGGAGGACAGATCAGTGCACACCATACAGGAGGACAGGTCCTCTATCCTTGTATATTATATGGGACAGATCAGTGCACACCATACAGGTCCTCCTCACTTCCCCATATAATGACAGGTCCTCTTCCCTCCTCCTGTCTCATATATGGGGTGTTTAGATCTCCCTGTAGTGATGATGATGAAGTATTTCCTGATCTCCCTGTAGCTGGGCGGAGTAGTCCCGGTGTCATATCGCCCGGTAGCGGACGGTGAGGAGTACAGGGGGGACACACACACTCTATGGGGTCACACAGGGGAGGGTTTCCTTACCTCAGCCATTACTTTGTACTCTGTGAATCCTTTGGGGTTGGTTCGGGTCTCGGTCACGTGATACCTCCGGTCATACTGATCCCGGACAGCCCGGGACATCTTACCCCGGACACAATGTCACTTCTGCCACTTTAAGACAGCGAGCTTCAGGTGACCACATCGAGCATGCGCAGTGGATTGGACTTGCCATCCGGCAGCTACACAGTACGGAACGGCGTACGGATACAGGAAGACGGGAGGCTGCCAACCACGAGTGCTACGCATGCGTACTGCACTTGTCAGCGGGGCAGCCAATGAACTCGTCCAGGCTGCCCGGTAATGGACAAAAGAGATGTGGTGGGTGTGTCAGTCAGTGTGATATAATGATGGCAGGTCACAGCAATGTAATAGCTAAGGGATTGTGTTATGGTTTTGGATTATTCTTAGGGAGATTCATCTTCTATGTGTGTCCTGTTTATCATTATCACTGAAAGCAAAAGAAAACCCCACATATTGGGCTGTCCCCAGCATAGTATGGGAAAATCTTCCAATGGTGACAACCAGGGATTTCCTCTCACTTCCTATTTGGTTATGGGACAGGAAGTGACGGGAGATCTCCCCAATGGGGACACAGAAGGCAAATAAAACTGACAGGACATATAACTCTTATACTAAACTGAAACAAATAAAGTTTTGTCTATAGTTATACTTAAAACAAAAAAGATCCAATCATTCCACCAAGAACTGTGCTTTCCTTCTTTCTGTTTAAATCTGGAGATAACGGAATTCTCTACTCAGAATTCTGTAGCCTTGGGTGAAATTGTTATTTCTCTCTCAATAGATTTGATCATTAAAAATTGTTGGAACAATTAGATATATTGTAAAGTCATAAGGACATCTGCATTCCAATATAATAAAGTACCAGATTTTGTTATACGCGAGGATTGCAATTTTTTTTCGATTTGGTAATTGTGTAATATGTTGCATGTGTTTCTGTCCAAAAAAATGTAATAAAACTGTTGTTGAAAAAAAAATATATATAATAAAATGAAAGCAGAACTTTACCCATAATAACTTGATAAAAAGCCAATGTTCATTATTGATGTCCACATTAATAAATATCCTTGCAGAATTAGTGTGTGCTGTAAATTGCCTCCAGCGTTGCTCTTATTTCTTCTTCTTTGCTGAAGCCCAGAGCCCCTGAACAGCAGTAAATCATAAAGCGGCACTAAAACCATCGATTTAACAGTTTCACAAAACAGTTACATTCCTGGAATGCCAGGATTGCTAACTGTCAATATTGCTTGTGTCCTCAACCAAACTGTCAAACCATCAAATGTTTGGTGTCATGACTGATCACATGTGCAGCACCATGGCAGTTGCAGATCAAACAGAAGCAGCTTCCTTGGGTGTAAAGAATTTGGTTTAATTCCTATTTTAGGCTGTCAGCAGATCGGCCTCTACAAACTTGGCAGTTTGAGACAGAATTGTATTTTTGTATTTATTGTCTCCAAAGCTTCCGAGCTTTCAGCGCTGACATTTTTGAAAATGCTGACTGTCTGGCTGCAATGCTAACCCCAAGTGCTAACACAATGCAAAGAGATTCACTTATGGTAAAACCCATCCTTCAATCCACTTAGGAAGAAAAGCGATAAGCCTAGTACACCTAGCAGTGTACTATCCTTCATTCAACCTAGCGGGACGGACAGATCACTGTACTAATAAGAGTGATGTTAATGCGGCAATCTACCCCATTGTGTAGTGAAAGGGGAACACACTGCTCAGCACTTGCAGCCATTGGTTGACATGCTGATCAGATCCAGCATTCTTGTGAGACCAGCTTCTGTCCGCCAGGCAGATGTATACATGGGTCAAAAGTCAACTGGTTTCTACTGCGCTGACTGATTTCGGCAGATATTCGGCCTCCTCCTACCGATCCTGCCTAGTAACCTGTAAAGATCTGTGTACTTATTTATTTTTATTCCGCTCTGGTCACATGATCCTGCAGCTCCGGCTCTTCAGTGTCAGCAAGCAGTGGCTGCAGGGGAGAGGAGGGAGCGCCGACATGGGGTGGGCCATGGGAGCTCATGGGTGGCATCACAGCTGCTGGAATTCCCAGCCGTTGCTAAGTGCTCCCGTACACAGGGGATCTTGGGCTACGGAAGCATGTGGCCAGACCAGATTGGACTGCCGCACGACTAAATACGTTGGCAGAATGTCACGGCTGGGCATATGGACGTAAGGTACGTCCCCTTTAAGAAGCCCAGCCATGGGTCGCGAGGGCGGCGCGCTTGCGACCCGGTCCTGTGCTGAGGGACCCGCTGACCCCCTCGCCGCCGGTGTCCCGCGATCGGGTCACAGAGCTGAAGAACGAGGAGAGGCAAGTGTAAACAAACCTCTCCCTGTGCTTCCTAGTGAGCCTGTCACTGATCGTCTGTTCCCTGTCATAGTAAACGACGATCAGTGACATCACACGTCCAGCCACGCCCTCCTACAGTAAGAAACACACATTAGGGAACACTTAACCCTTACAGCACCCCCTACAGGTAATCAGTGCATTTTTATGGCACCGTTGCTGTAAAAAAGAAAATAGCCCCAAAATAGTGTCAAAAGTGTCCGATGTGTGCGCCATAATGTCGCAGTCACGATAAAAATCGCTGATCGCCGCCATTACTAGTAAAAAAATAATTATTACTAAAAATGCCATAAAACTATCACCTATTATGAAGACACTGCAAACCGATTGGTATTGCGATTTTTTTTTTACCAAAAATACGTAGAAGAATACGTATCGGCCTAAACTGAGGAAAAAAATATGTTTTTTTATATATATTTTTGGGGGATATTTATTATAGCAAAAAGTAAAAAACATTGCATTTTTTTTTAAATTGTCGCTCTATTTTTGTTTATAGCGCAAAAAATAAAAACCGCAGAGAAGATCAAATACCACCAACAGAAAGCTCCATTTGTGGGAAAAAAGGACGCCAATTTTGTTTGGGAGCCACGTCACACGACCCGCGCAATTGTCAGTTAAAGCGACACAGTGCCGAATCACAAAAAGGGGCCTGGTCCTTTAGCTGCATAACAGTTCGGAACCTAAGTGGTTAAAAAAAATTAAAAATATTTGTACGCAGATCTTTTTTAGAAAAGTGAATGCAGGATAGGTAGGAGGTGTGTAAAGCCGGGCATAGATGGTTTGACTCTCAGCCAGTTTAGCAGGGAACAGCTGAGATTCAATCCATGTATGGGCAGGTTGATTGTATCCAAGTCAATCCATCGATCGACTTAGGAATCCAGCATGCTGGTTGTACCTAACATACAATTACTGCCAGCAGCTATAGCCGCTAGCAACAATAACAGTGTTCTCCCAGTAGGGACAGCTCCCTGCACTGCTGCCCCCCCCCACTGTATGGATAGGGGAATCAAATGATTTAACGACTTTCTTTCATGCAACTTGTGGTTATCTATGGCCTGCCTTAAGCCTATTGCTGTACACGCAGCCTGAATGTCGCACAACATCGGCCTATTCAATAGAAACCAACCAAAATTCATCCCATGTGTACGGCAGCTGGTCCAACAGAACCTGGATGTTTAGCCAGCTTCTGTGGAAGGGTCATGACTGAAAAAGGTCTGCTGACCAGATTATTCTGGCGGGGTTGATTTACTAAATGCAAATACACTGTGCACTTTGCAGTTGCACTCTACAAGAGTAGTTGCTCCAGAGCTCAGTAAATGAGCAACAGCTCTGCTGACTTCCATCATTCAATCATGTGCAAGCAAAAATGCATTTTTTTTTTTTTATAGACTGCACAGTCTATTTGCCTTTAGTAAATCAAACCCAATAGCACAGAGGAGATCGCTGTACTATCATCAGATTGTTAGTAGAGCGGCTCTGACCTGAGCTTTAAAAAAAAGAAGAACAGTAGGGTGTATGAGCTTTACTACCACTTTAAGGTGCCTATACTTACTTCAACTGCCACTTCCCTGTTGTTCAGGTTCCTGCCAAAGCATTGCAGAGTCCCACTGGAAATTGCTATACAAAGTGCAGAACTTAAGTAATGCCTCCCCAATGACTCACAGCTCATGAAGATGAATCGGTAGAGGTGTTGTATAAAGCATACTAATGTACGATTCCAAAGTGGATGTTGGGGGAGGAATTATGGAAGCTCAACACACTGTATGGACCCGTTTATGGCCCTGTGAATAAAGCCTTAGTGTGCGGAGATAGTGACTGAGAAAGTACTGAGAAATAAGATCCAGCCTTCAAATAGCTATTTAGGGCTCTTTCACATGGGCATCTAAAACACCACTCTTGGATGTGTGCAATATATAGTTTTTAGGGCTGTGCAAATTAACTTTTAATTAATCGATTAATCTTTAATTTTTTTGATCGATCAAAATATTTTTGATCGATTAAAATTCTTTTGATTGGTACTCGCCTCTCCGCCGGCTTCTGGGCCTTCAGGGAGTTCCGTCGAAGATCCAGTAACGTCACGGACACCCTCGGGGCTTGCAGTGTCCATCTGTATAATATTATTTTTTATTATCTTTATATTCATCACACACTACTACATAAATATAATATATCATCTTATATTAATTTGGTTACATTGTACATACTTACTTGTCTTCCTAACTTAGATTTGAGTCACCATAGTTTAAACCCATAAGAGGAAGAAAGGAAAAAAAAAAAAAAAGGAGAGGGGGGGGGGGGGAACACGCTAGCCATAATATATTATATAAGTAGTACAAAAAAATAAAAATAAAAAACATATAAATAATATTACATATTAAATATTCATGGCTACCCAACGTTAAGGTTACCTGTAGCCCAAATAGGGAATTCATCCGATTTTCGAAATTCAGACCATATAAACCATGTATTGAGAAACTGCTCCTCCCTTCCCATTTCCCGTGCCAGTAGGCCTTCCAATTCTTTAATACATTCTAGTTCCTTTACCCATTCCCCCAGGGAAGGTATTGTCTCTGTTTTCCAATATCGCGGTATAACTACTCTAGCTGCTGCAATGAAGTACCTGAACACATCTTCTTTTACTTTCTTTAAAGGTCCCGGGATCATATTTAAAAGAGCTATTTTTGGGGAGGCATGAATTGGTGTTTCTCCTAATTTTTCATAGAGATCAAAGATTTGTTTCCAGAACATTTGTATCTGGGGACACTCCCACCAAATGTGTATCATATTCCCTTTTGACTTATTACAGCGCCAGCAGGTATCAGGTATTTCATGGTTGATTTGGTGCATGGTAGAGGGACACCTATACCATCTGCTCATCACTTTATATGATTTTTCTTGCATTCTTGTATCTGTTGGCGCCTTAAGGGTCAAAGTGAATCCTTTTTCCCAATCTGATATAGCTATATTCTCTTGAAGTTCTTTTTCCCATTTCTGTGTGTACGGAGGGAGATTTGATCGAGATGCTAGCAAAAGAATAGAATATAGTACAGAGATTGAGTGTGTTATTGGCTCTTCTTGCAGAAGCAAAGCTTCAAATGTGGTTGGATCAGCACAGATATCTTGCTTTGATGGAATTGATCTTATGTACCCTAGCGCTTGATGTCTCTGCAACCATTGTGTCGGGTTATGATTTGTCCTTGTTGATGTGAAATCTACCAATGGTACCGAGTCAGTCTGTAGAACTTGAACAATTCGTCTGTGTTCTTCTTTGTGCCAAGGCCCAAACGTAATTGAGTGTAGGGCTGGTAGAAAGTCTGGCGTTCCAAAAAAGGGGGTCATAGGGCTCTGTTGTTTCGATATTTTATAAATAGGTATCAGACGGTCCCATATGTACAGTGTTTGTCTAGTAAGATCTACCGGTATTGAATGACCTTTTCTAAGATTAAATGAGGTCCATGGAAGTGCTCGTAAGTCTATAGGACTCATATGCCCCTCCAATTGAACCCATAGCTTAGATTCAGAGTGATGAAACCAATCAATAATACGTGTAAGTATAGATGCCTTATGATATATAGAAACGTCTGGTATTCCCACTCCACCTCTATCTTTTGGAAGAGATAATGTAGCGTAATTAATTCTTGACTGGCTTGAATTCCATATAAATTTAGAAAAGATCTGGTGGATTTTACGAAAAAATGTAGCTGGAATATGGATTGGGATTGTTTGGAACAAGTATATTAATCTAGGAAGTATATCCATCTTAAGAGTATTAATTCTACCAAACCATGAGATTCTCTTGACTGCATAGGATGCTAGTATCTTTTGGATTTTATTAAGTAGCGGAAGATAATTTAATGAATATAGTTGTGCCATTGAGGCTGGAATACTAATCCCTAAGTACCGGATTGAGTCTGAGCAGGATCTGAACGAAAAATTCTTTGATAGGCGCTTCATTTTTGTTCGTGGTATGGATATATTAAGGAGTTCTGATTTATTACAGTTAACCTTAAAGTTACTGACTTCGCCAAATCTCTGAAATTCCAGAAGTATAGCTGGAAGGGAAGTGTGTGGTTTTGTTACAAATATTAGTAGGTCATCCGCAAAAAGAGCTAATTTTTCTTGTATGGGACCTATTTGGACACCAGCTATATTTTCATTTCGTCTCAATGCATTTGCAAGGTGTTCCATTATTATAACATATAGCAATGGGGATAAAGGGCACCCTTGGCGAGTTCCATTGGAGATGGGGAAAGCTGGGGACAGCGAACCATTCACCCTAACTCTAGCTGAGGGTGATTGGTATAAAGACATAATCCTTGCTAACATATGTGGACCCAAACCAATCTGTATGAGGGAAGCTCGTAAGAACGCCCAGCTTACCCGGTCGAACGCCTTTTCTGCGTCGACAGTTAGTAAACATAAAGGAATACCTTGAGTTTGAGCGTAATCCGTCAGCAAGAGAGTTTTAAGCGTATTGTCTCTTGCCTCTCGACCGCTGACAAAGCCGACTTGGTCTAAGTGAATAAGTTGTGGTAGTAGTGGTTGTAGGCGGCTAGCTATGATTTTAGAGAAAATTTTTACATCTACCCCAATTAAGGATATGGGTCGATAGTTCGTACATAGTGAGAGATCTTTATCTGCTTTCGGAATGAGTGAAATGTGTGCTTCCAGTGTTTGTTTCGGAAATGTTGAACCATTCGCTATAGAGTTAAATACCCGAGTCAAAAACGGGGTAAGCAGGGGGGAAAAATGTTTATAGAATTTTGGCGTAAAGCCATCTGGGCCAGGGCTTTTACCCCCCGGGGTATTGGTAATGGCTTTGGCGACCTCTTCTTCCGTAATTAACATTTCCAGTTCTTCTACAACGTTTTCCTCCAACATAGGTAATGAAGTATCTAATAT
This sequence comes from Rana kukunoris, assembly GCA_029574335.1. Classification (NCBI taxonomy): domain Eukaryota; kingdom Metazoa; phylum Chordata; class Amphibia; order Anura; family Ranidae; genus Rana; species Rana kukunoris. The sequence continues at coordinate 223,992,238 of CM056059.1, read as the reverse complement.
ATAGGTTGTTACCTTGTCCGCTTCGTTATCCAGTGGATTCAAAGCTTGGTATGGAGGTATATTATATAAGGACTGGAAAAAATCGTTAAATGTTTTCATAATTAATGATGGTGAAGTTATTATTTCCCCATTTGGGCTCTGAAGCTTTGAGATAAAAGTAGGACTCTGATATGTTTTTAAGGAATTGGCTAAAAATGTTCCACATTTACCACTAAATTTATATTGATGTAGCGCCACTTTACTTGAATATGTACGTGCTGAGGATTCGTATAGGTTGCGCAAGCTGATTCGCGCTGCTGCTGCTTCCATTAAGGTTTCTGTCGTATTTATGCGCTTGTGTTCTGTTTCTACCTTTCTAAGCCGTTGGACTGCCTTCATAATCTCCGCTGAGCGCTTCCTTTTCATTCTGGCCCCTAATTGGATAAAAGTCCCTCTCAAGACTGCTTTCAGGGCCTCCCATTGAGTAGGAAGTGACGTGGAATCTAATGTATGGTCTGCCAGAAAGTTTGAAATAGTTTGGTTTATACTCATAGAGCATTCCGTATTTTCTAATAATGCGTCATTTAATCGCCATGTCCATTCTCTGGGTGGAACCGAAGGGATGGTAAGTTTCAAAAATAGTGGAGCATGATCTGACCACACCATTGTGCCAATATCACATATTGGAGACCAATCCAGGCAATTGTGATCCGCAAAGAAATAGTCAATCCGACTATATGACTGATGGACCGATGAGAAATATGTGTAGTCTCTAGATTTGGGGTGTAATAACCTCCATACATCTATTAGGTGGTGATCATAGAGAGCATGCTTCAGTATTTTCAACCTAGACATTGAGACTGCCGTTTTTGATGAGGAGGAATCCAATTGTGGATCCATTGGTAAATTGAAGTCTCCTCCCAAAATAAGTCTCCCTTCCCCAAAACTGAACAACGTTTCCAGGAACTTCATTGCTGTTTGACACTGATTAGAGTTTGGCAGGTATATATTTGCTGCGGTAAATTTTATTCCCCACAGGAGAAACTTAACAAAGACATACCTTCCCTGACTGTCCACTATCTCATCAATTAATTCAATAGGCAAGTTCTTATGGAATGCAATAGATACTCCCTTGGACTTTTGTTCTGGATTAGTACTATGGAACCATCGATTGAAGTGGTCACTGGGGCAGATGGGAAAGGAGTCAGTCTGAAAATGCGTTTCTTGTAGAAAGAGCATATTAACTTTAAGTTTATGCATTTGATATACAATTTGTCCTCTCTTAGAGGCGACATTTAGGCCTTTAACATTATAGGAACATATATTCAAAAATGGTTGAGATATCGTTGTAGTAGCCATGTTAAGAGAAAAAAAAAAAGGAAGAAAAAAAAAACACACGTCTCTAATACACTGACTTGTGCAGTGCACTGTGTGATTCTTCACACAATAGGCAACAACTGTGCCTGACCTATATAGGGGTAAAAAAAGAGAAAGAGAAAAAAAAAAAAAAACACAAAAAAAAAAAAAAAGACAAAGATTCAACGGAACTACGAGATGTGTTCCCTGCAACATCCTAGTTCTATCGTTGTCCTTAAATATTAAAGGGATAGGTTATACCAGATCAATTCACCAGTTATTATGGGTGATTAGTTATTCTACACTCCATGAAACATAGCCCTTGATATTTAATTGGGATACTTTATAACATTTATTTTCTTGCTATATATATATTACCGGCACACAAAATATATATATTATTTTCTACTTTACCTTATATTTCCCTATCTCTCCCCCCCCTATGTCCCCTCCACCTTTCTCAGCTAATTAAACTACATTACTAATACTCCCTCCCTTCCCATTCACTGCTTACTCAGACCTATATATACTGGATCTAAACATATCTTGTCCCCAAGTTAGTCTTATTACACACCTTAATATCTCTTCTGATAGGTGGAGAGGGGAGAGAAGAGAGAAGAAAGGGGAAAAAAAAGAGAAGAGAAGAAGTGAATTCCTAGGAGGTGGGGGGAGGGGCCTGAGAGACATTTATATATAGCTTTCCAAGGGTTTCAATAATTATTCAAACTTTATTCTAACTAATTAGTCTCTTGGTTAACGTCTTGTATCCCTGATCGTGGTACATCCCTTCCCCTTTGCTGTACAATGGTATCAGCTAGCCTTCCTGGCTGGCGGTGTTCTTCTGGTGGATCGAGCCAATTTGGGACAGAAATAGGATTTTGACCAAGAAAATCAAAAAATATGGGGAGAAGTTCTGGATCAGACAAGACAAACAACTCCGATCCCTTTGTTACTTGTATACTGAAGGGGTGCCCCCACGTATACGTGGCGCCAGATTGCCGGATTAGGTCTAGTAGAGGGCGAACCATCCTTCTCATATATAATGTATTTCTGGACAGGTCTGGGTATAATTGGATAGAAGAGTTTTCAAAGTCTACGGGGCCGTGACTCCATGCCCTTCGCATGATCTCTTCCTTTAGTCTATAGTAGTGCACCCGACATACTACATCTCTGGGATGGCTAGCCCGATCCCTCATCCCTCTCCCCACTCGGTGCACTCTATCTAGTTCAATATTAGTACTAGCCTCTTTCCCCAAAACCTGATTGAAGATAGCAACCACTTTAAGATTTAATTCTGCGCTGGAAATATCCTCCGAAATCCCTTTTAAGCGAATATTATTTCTTCGATTGCGATTTTCGCTATCCTCAATACGCAATTGGTGTTGGCGCAGGCGATATAAATGTGCAGAGGATGCAGTCTCTAAAGCCATGATGCGTGCCGCATGATTTTCTTGTGTGTGGGCAACCGCAGATACTACATTATTAGTATCCGTCACTTGTTCTCTTAGGGCACTCACTTCAGTATGGATTGACGATTCAATTTTTATCGCCCAGGCCTCAAAATCTGCCCGAAACGCAGATATTAGGGCAGCTATTTCAGAGCCTGGTCCTGATAGACTTAAAGGAGCTGTAGAGCCCTCTGATGCATCTTGCTGGACTATAGTTGGACCTTTCCTGATGTGTATAGGAGGCTGAATTTTACTCATATCTGTATAAGCAGCTGTATTAGCATTGTCCATATTTGTTACCATACTTGTTACCTCTGATGTATCTGCTCTGTGTATCATTACCGTCTTATCCGTTGCCCCATCTGTCCTTACAGCTTCCTCTCTTTCCAACTCCTCAGATTTATCCAGGAGGTCCTGTTTATCTGCACTATTGACCTTAGCAGCTTTAGTTTTAATACTATGTTTATCCACATTTGTATTAATGGACAGCATACTTCCTTTATCTAACTGGAACGGTGGTATAGACTGAAAAGCAGCAACTGCCGCAGCAGCTGCAGCGGCTCTAGTGGATAAGGTAAATCTTGTCTTACCCGACGTCATCTTATTCTTGTTCTTTTTAATATATATCCAGCTGTATTTAGCTGTATTTAAGTAGTTTTTTCTATAGTATTCAAAGTTCAAAGTTCACAGTTGTAATAATTCAATTTACCCTTCTTTATTGATGGTATGGGGGTGATATAAAACATATGTAGCCCAGAGAATGTTTTCGTTAATGATCCTCAGCAGTTCTTAACAGTTTTTTTTTCTTGCTAATGTTAATGCAATAGCAGGATTCCATAGTAAGATCAATATAATCAGTGATATAATCAATAGGTTCAATATTTACTTATCTTCCCAGAGGTTTTCAACAAATACTTCACTCTCCATTCGTACAATTTAAATCAGTAGCTTGAGTAGCTTGAACAGCTTAGATCAATTTATAGTAAAACTTGTAGCAGATAAATCAGTTAAATCAGTTAAATCAACTTATAGTAGATTATGGCTACTCACGATACCGACCAGGTTCAGGGAAAAACCTCCTGTCGCTTGGAGACTTGAGAACTTGCAAACTTGGAGATTTTAAACATCAGCCGTCCTCTGCATTGCTCTCCCCCCTATCAGGGAGCTTAACAAGGAGCACTCTCCCCCCTTGACACTGAGACTCCCGGGACACCAGGACAGCGGGACCACAGCGGAATGACAGCGGGGCAAGAGCGGGCACAGCGGGACCTCAGCGAGATGGGAGCATAAGAGCGAGATGAGCAGGCACAAGCAAGTGACACTTCGAGCAGGGCAGCGGGACACCAGGACAGCAGGACAGCAGGACAGCGGGACCACAGCCGGACCACAGCGGGACCTCAGCGAGATGAGAGCAGGCACTCTCGAGTGTCGCTGCGAGCAGAACGGCGGGACACCAAGACAGCGGGACCACAGCGGGATGAGAGCAGGCGGGACCTCAGCGAGACCACAACGAGTGACACTGCAAGCAAGCAGGACAGCAGGATACCAGGATCGAGTCAGATTGGGTCCGGTAACATGACCATGATGTTTTTAAAACATCAGAGATGACGGTATGTGCGTCCACAGCATATAGGATAGGATGCAATATGATGAGGATGTGATACGGATGGATATGGATGGAATATGCAACAACAGCTAGCAATCAGCAAACAGCTAGCCCGCAGCACACAGCAATAGCAAATAGAAATAGCAAAGGTAACAGATAGCAGGTAGCAGCAGGTAGCAGCCAATGTCTTTTAGTAGCTCCTCAGTAGCCCAATAACTCGGTCCTTTTTCAGTCCTTTTTCAGCAGTCAAAAATAGCAGTATAAACAGCTTTCTTACTCCAAATAAGCCCAAATAAGCCCAGATAAGTCCTCCGGCTAACTGCCCATTCCTTCCATCGGGTGCAGGGAAACACAGAGCTCGTTGAACGCGTGCACTCTCAACAGCTCATTACTAACCCCTGTCAGCTGTTGAGAGAACTAGATGAGTGTCCATCTGAAGGGCTCCTTAGCTGTGCCTTCATATCTGCATGCCGGTGGGACCTTATTATCTGCCACACACAAGGGCTGTTACACTTCCCTCTATCACTTCCCTCTATTAACCTGGGATTCTACAGCCATCCACTGGGAGTTGTGATAGTTCCCTTCATGGGACATCTACATGCCGACGGACTGATGTTAACCCCTCCTCATCTGGATTCAGCAGTGGTATCATTGTACACATTTTTATACCAGTAACATACTTAGCTACATGTTTTTATGACTGCTTTTACTACCGTTTGGTATTACTCGCACCATTTTTACAGTTTATGTAGCTACATCGATTTTATCTCCAGTGCAATATTTATTTTGTTACCTACATGAAGATTATAGAAGTTTTAATGCTATTCCTATCGAGCCCTGCCTTGTGTGTTTTTTGTATCCTTCTATCTATTTTTCCAGTGGTTGGTAGCTGCACTGGGAATCAGCCGGCAAGGAGATCAGCTAAAAGTAGTTGAATCTGTATGTGCATTATAATTAATCGAAATTAGTCGATTAATCTATTAAAATAAAAAACGATTAATCGAACACAAAAATTTTGATCAGTAACAGCCCTAATAGTTTTGTATGCAGAACTATAGGAATCAATGGGGCCATACACACAGCTGTGTCTACAAACAGTAATGTGCACCACATTTAGCAGGCTAAAAAAAAAAGGGAAGTAGGACACATCTGCTTGCAGAGTGGTTCTTTTCTGCAGCATGTAATAAATGCGTATTTGGGGCTTTCAGAGTACTCAAAAAAGGTTCACTTCCTGGTTCCCTACTGGGATTGCGCAGCGCGAGTCGTGTGGCCTTGTGGCTTCACTTCCTGGTTCCCTACTGCACATTGTTGTGGAAAATTCTATAAATGTATGTTGTCAGATGTCCCCCCCAGTGTCAGTTTTGCTGTAATGCGCTCAGGTGAGCGTATTCACGCATACAGACGTTGGTGGAAGGCCATTGGCGCAACACCTTTTCATGGACAACAATTTGCAAACTCCTTTTCGGGATGTTCATTTATGCCTCAGCAAGGAACTGGCCACTTCTTGTCGACTGCATTAAATGACTCCGAGTGGACAGATCTGCGTACATGAAAACTGTAGCATAACTATACAGATTTTATGGGTATCTTATCCATGATTTTAGTATGGTTGGCAACAATGGCGGCAGTTTGGCTTGCAGATGGCTTTGTGCTGAGCCATGCTTTCTGAGACTTTTGTTTTACAGAGCATGGCTCAGCACCCAGCTGTTTTGCACACCTCACTGCTAGCATTATTTTGAATCACATGTCTGTGATTGGTTCTTTTGAAAGTATACAAACATGTTTGATTGGCTGTTTTGTAAAGCCACCACCTTCTTTTGTTACTCTTGTTGACACTATAAATATATGGAGCTAGCTGCTGCTAAGGGCAGAGATGCTGGGGAGCGATGGATGAGAGCAAGCTGTTGTAATGTCTCTTGATTGGTATGGATGGGCATAGAATGTATGGTGAGTAAATCTTTTAGTTTAAACATGGCACTATTTCATTTAAGATCGGGGATGTGCTTTAGAGCACAAGGCAAGATGGCGGTGTGCTTTGCACACCCCCAGATTGCCATTACAGATGGCGACCAACGGATGGGACTATTCATGTTTTTTCCTATGGCATCAGATGGGGGAGTTGGGGTGCATTCTGATGCATCGGGAAAAACATGCTTTAAAAGAAACAAAGTTGACATCTTTTTTAAATAATGCTCGAGTTTGATTGTGTGTGTGCACATGTGAAATCGCTGATTGTATGTCTGCTTTGTGATAGATGTATGAGCTGTGTGTGTGTGTGTGCACATGTGAAATCCTGATTGTATGTCTGAATTTGATAGATGTATGAGTTGTGTGTGTGTGTGTGTGTGATTCTGATTGTATGACTGTTGTGTGATAGAGTTGTGTGTGTGATAATAGTTGTGTATGACTGTGTGTTTATGTGTGTGACCGTGTGTGTGATTGCGTGCGTTTGTGAAATCGAGTGGATTTGATCGTGTGTGTATGTATGATTTGTCATCGACTGGAAGTTTGCTTTGTATGTCTAAATGCTGTTTGAAGTGTGGCTGAACAGTTTTGTAAGTAAGTGATTGAATTGATTGTTTAACCAGATTGAAAATGCTTGAGAAAGCCAGACATTTTTTATTGTGCAAGATGGCTTCTCTGGCCATGCGGCTTTGGTGGGGGAGGGGCAACTAGTGTTGGGTCTCTGTGTTTCTTGAGTGTACAATTTTTAGAGCAAAGTCATGTGTAATATGTTCATGATCTTTATGAGGAATAGAAATGGATAAATTATGCATTTTTAAGTGGCCAGACAATAGCAGCTGCTTGTTAATCAGCCTTTCCTTTTGGCTGTTAGCATGAAAAAAGTTTTTATTTTGGAAGGTTTTAAATGTAAGCTCACTGTATATATTTTTTTAAATGGTTTGTTACAGGAGCTTTGAGAAAAGAGTTTTTGTTTTATGTTGTTTCATATAACCAACATTTTATTTGAATGTGCTGTTTTTGGCAAAAGGTCAGCTTTGAAGCAGCCTAAAATGCGGCTCATTATGAGGGGTTCCCACCATCCCTGTGCTGCGCTCATTATGAGGGGATCCCACCATCCCTGTGCTGCGCTCATTATGAGGGGTTCCCACCATCCCTGTGCTGCGCTCATTATGAGGGGTTCCCACCATCCCTGTGCTGCGCTCATTATGAGGGGTTCCCACCATAAAAAGGTCAGATTTGAAGGAACCTAAAGTGTGTGCCTTTTAGGTTGTTTGTTGTTAGAAAATGTTTTTATTGTTTGTTTTTGATGATCCATGTTTTGTCTTTGTGGAGAAGCCAGGTTTAGAAAAACTGCATATGGCGGCTATCTTGTTTTCCTGCCATGGTCATCAGTGGCCATTTTGTGGGCGCAGTCTGTTTGCTCTGTGGGTCACCCTAGGGGGAGGTGCAGCCACCTCTCCTTTGGGTGTGGTATTTCTCTGGCTATTTTGCTGGTGGATTTTAGCAGCCTTTGGGGCAGATTTTGATGTTTAGTGCGAATTGATTAGCGCAGTATTTTCTGTGTTAGGATCGGGTGGAGAACATTTTTGTTTTCCTTTATGTGTGTGTGTGTGTAGTACGGTATGTCCTGTGGTAAACAGGTGATTTGGAAGCAGTTAAATTGTTTTTCTGCAAGCGTAAATGGCGCCATTGTTGCTTGGTTTGTTGGCCATTTTGTGACTCAGTGTAAAGCGCTATCTTTTGAGTAGCGTTTGCGGACGCTAGGGCCAATATATACAGGATCTGACTAACCTGTTGGCTGACTTTGCAGTGTAAAAGTGGAGACTTTTTGTGTAACATTTCATTTTTGAATGTTACTGGCGCTGACTGCATTTTTGGCACAGCAATGTGCGTTTGTTTATGTTTAAATGTTTGGGAGTTGTTCATTGTTTTTGAATAATGGTTGGGTCAGGGGGGATCAACTCCCATTCTGCAGATGGGAGGAGATGGTTTTACGTTCCCTGAACCAAAGGTGTTTTGTTTTTAAGAGAAAAAACCGCAGGAGATTTGAGTTTTGGCTTTGTTTACTACTTTATAATACTTCCAGGGGATATATATGTGGTCCATGGAGTTTTTTGATGTGTTGAGACGAGGCAGTGAAGACAGACTTCCCTCTCTCTCCATCTTCCTGTCATTATGTAAATAAATCAGATTTGGGTTTTAAGAGCTGAGCATACAACAGGATGTCCTTTTTCAGCATTTATATATAAGCAGGAAGTCAGTGGGAGGAGTTTTGAAGTCTTCTGAAAGATGAGCAATGAGATTTGTGTCCTGAAGGGACAACAGAAATATTTTGGCATTTTGAAAGAGTGTTTTAAAGTTTAATTTCAGTTGTTTTTGTGAAGTTTTATACCGTAAATACAGTTTTGGGTATGTGAGAACAGAGGGGCGTCACCATTATTGTTGTGTCATGTAGACGCAGGTAGAAAGAAGCCATAATATTGTTTTGAAAAGTGGAGGATTTCATGGTGCTTTGTAGGTTGTCTGACGAACACATTTTAGGAGGCTTTATATCATGATACAGATCAGGCCGTGTATAATATTCGGAGATCTTATTAGCGATTATATTAGCATAAATGTGTAGGAGTAGTACGCTACTGTCCTGCTAAGGCCGTGTAGAATAATCGGAATGCAGGCATCGGTTTTGATGATAAAGGCGCAAGTCAGAACCGCTCCGAAAACAAAGCGCGGTGTGTTCTGGACGCAGAGCTCACAAAAAAAAAGCGATTCGAATCGTCATGGGATGTGCCGCCCATGCAGTGCACCAGTCAGACAGCTGCACCGCACATGAGGTCTGGGTTAGGGGCTCCGGACATGAGACCCCTTAAAGAATGTCATAGGTGGTCAGAGGGTACAGTAAGGTGTACTCCTTTGGAAGGTACTCTGGCTGGAGGTGCGAGACCTCAGAATAAAGATACCTTGGTAGATGTGGCTTCAGAAATCTGTAATGATGAGTGTGGATGGAGGTGTGGGACGCGCCTCAGGAGAACTTTGTATAGCTGGTCTATGCAAGTTTCTCGCGCTGTTCTCATATTTTTCCATTGTATTTTCTTGTATTGCGGAAAGAGTGAAGGCAGAATTCCGGCTGGTTTTTGTCTTTTCATTTTTGTTTTGAAAGCTATGAATATCTCCCCCACATTTGTATTTGAATGTTTGTATTTAGTAACGTAAATGTTTTTTTCGAACTTACCGCGGCGATCTTCTGATGTGTCGCGGCTTTTGTATTTTTGTAGGAACGGGAAAAGTAAGGGTTAAGGGTTACAGAGGGTTTTTGTTTGAATCGGTTTTGGGAAGAATGTCACTGACAATGTACAGGAATGTCATTTTTGTTTGCCGTTCTCTGCAGGATAAATATGAAGGATGGAGTAATGATTTCTGCTTATAAGTATTTTTCAGGTCCAAAGAGTTTCCGGAAGTGTTTGTACATAGAGAGCAGGTGTATGTAGACAGCTGTACACATGGATAATTACGGGTCTAAGGAGATGAAAGTATCATAGGCTATTTCATTGTTTCTTTTTATCTTCACCACACATTTCTTCCTCCAGTCTGTAATGAGGAAGAAAAGGGGGGAGGGGGTGGTAAATAAAATGTAAAGGTGACAGTTCTCCGAACTAATAACACTAATCTTTCTAATTTTAATCAAGTTTGTGCCAAGATTGTCTTTCTTTGATAGAATTTGAATCGGCAAGCAGCAGTCTGGTGAAGTAGGTTCCCATTTTAGTTGCTAAGAACCTGTCAATGGTTCCGGGTATTACAGGCGCTGGTAAGCGATTACAGGCAATGGTAAGCGATTACAGGAGATGGTAAGCGATTACAGACGACGCCAGCCACTGCAAGAAGCGGCTCAACCACATCAAAGAAATGAGGAGTATCTTTGTTTATTTTGTATTTGTTCGTTTAGTAAATTTTAGCAAGAGTAACGATGGAAAGCATCCCAAGTTATTATTTAAAGTGTATTCTATGACTAATTAAGAAGACGAACGGGACCGATTGCTGGGTCTGTTCTGAGTCTCCGTTGAGCTTTAGTCCCCAGCGATGACAGTGGTACATGCTAAATTATGAGGGTTATTGACAAACTAGTAGAGACTCCAAACAGACACCTGTCAATGAAATTTATTAAGATGTTTTTAGAGGGTAAAATTGATTATTGTTTTTATGGCTCCGCCTCTTGTCGGTTGGGTATCAGGACTGGGTAGTCCACAAGTGTGTAACTTTAGTTTGGTGTTTATGCAGATCTACAGCTTATAAGGTAATTCCCCCAATGCAAGAGGTTCATGCATGGTGGTGAAGCTGTCCCTGTCCTATGTGGCGGCCAATTGCAAGGATCTGATGGTGCAAGAGAAATTGGGAATGGCGGGGACAGCTAGAAGGGAATTGTTCACCAACACGGACTAGTTCTGGGCACGGTTCCCTGCATATACAAGGTGGGGGGGCTTGAGCTTATGATACGTTTGAACAATTCACACCTATTGAGGATGGAATGTTTCATGTAACTGTTGAAGCTACAAGGAAGTTCTGACAGTCCAAGGGGGGGTTTCTGGGAATTTACAAGTAAATATTGTTATATCTGGTTCGGGGGATACTGGGAATTGGAGTTCAGGCCCATATGGATAAGGTTTGGATCCCTACAAGGCAAAGCCAGAGCTGCAACTGAGTGACAGTTGGGAGTCCTTTGAAGGGTCTGGGAATCTGAGGGGATTTAATTCTTATTTTTCAGCGGATCGTGGTTGATTGAAATGGGAATATATGTACTCATGTCGTTTTTATTTCTATTCTTTCTATGTCGTGATGAGCACTCCTGTTGCCTGATTGGACGCGTGACCAGAGCCGGAGCAGATGACCACGTACCAGATGAGACGTCCCGAAGCCCAACCCTCGTACCAGATGAGAAGCCCCCGGAGCCGGACCCACGGACAAGACACAGAGGATCCCTATCCAATCTGCGATTACCACAGCTCACCAAGTTGTGTCCTCCTTATGTCATGTCTCCTGAAGAACAGAGTCTACATGTCAAGCCGTGTTTTCCTTTTTATGGACTGTAAGGACTGATTCGTTTCCAGGTGTAAAGAAGAAGATCATCACGGGACACTTGGGAGAATATGACAAAAAAGGAGGGACTGTTGTGGAAAATTCTATAAATGTATGTTGTCAGATGTCCCCCCCAGTGTCAGTTTTGCTGTAATGCGCTCAGGTGAGCGTATTCACGCATACAGACGTTGGTGGAAGGCCATTGGCGCAACACCTTTTCATGGACAACAATTTGCAAGCTCCTTTTCGGGATGTTCATTTATGCCTCAGCAAGGAACTGGCCACTTCTGGTCGACTGCATTAAATGACTCCGAGTGGACAGATCTGCGTACATGAAAACTGTAGCATAACTATACAGATTTTATGGGTATCTTATCCATGATTTTAGTATGGTTGGCAACAATGGCGGCAGTTTGGCTTGCAGATGGCTTTGTTCTGAGCCATGCTTTCTGAGTCTTTTGTTTTACAGAGCATGGCTCAGCACCCAGCTGTTTTGCACACCTCACTGCTAGCATTATTTTGAATCACATGTCTGTGATTGGTTCTTTTGAAAGTATACAAACATGTTTGATTGGCTGTTTTGTAAATCCACCACCTTCTTTTGTTACTCTTGTTGACACTATAAATATATGGAGCTAGCGGCTGCTAAGGGCAGAGATGCTGGGGAGCGATGGATGAGAGCAAGCTGTTAATGTCTCTTGATTGGTATGGATGGGCATAGAATGTATGGTGAGTAAATCTTTTATCTTAAACATGGCATTATTTCATTTAAGATAGTGAATGTGCTTTAGAGCACAAGGCAAGATGGCAGTGTGCTTTGCACACCCCCGGATTGCCATTACAACATGCACGACTAACACTGCACGATCCCACTGGTCCCTGGACAAAGGAAGTGGTATAGATACCTGCGGGTGGCTCGGGTATCTATACCCGGACGTAGGAGCAAAATACCTGTATTACACAGGTATCTGCTTCCCCCTGAAAGGTGCCATAGTGACACCAGAGGGGGGAAGGGATCCAAACAGCGGAAGTTCCATTTTTTGGGTGGAACTCAGCTTTAAACATTTTTAACCCCCATCGGCAAAGGGTCTGCAACATTAGTAGTGCAAGTAGCACGAGTGCAGATTTTCAGCTTTACTAAAGGATAGGCCCACCTTTTGCAACAAACGAAAAAGCACATATTTCCTGAAAGTACAGCATTGCAATAGTGATCAGTGGATTGCGGGTGAAATGCCAGGCTCTTGCAGACTCTTTTTCCAGCTTTATGTTGCATTGTACCTAAAAGTTTATCAATTTAGTACTTTGTTACTACTAATCAATAGGTAGCAGTTGTAATAACTTTGATTGCCTATAGATAGGAGGAAGGGAAAAAAAGAAAAAGGGACTCACACAATTAACTGGTTTTCTTTTTTTAATAAAGAATAATGTTTGGTCATTTTATATGAAGTTAGAAAATATAAACACACAGTTCCAATTATTATTATCCAGTTTTATTTGGTGTATTATCATTATGTAGGCATAATCCTATGCTTGATCTGCATATAAATAATCAAGATTAGACAAAAAAAGAAAATGTAGTTTCTTGCAAGACCCATCTTTCCGCAGACTGCAAGGTGATAATGAAACGCGTACTATGAACTAGAAGGTAAGAAATGTCTGCAGGATCTGCATTCCTGATCTCCATGTGGTATTAGTAAAGTAGACTTCAAGCAAAACCTTTTCATAATAATAGGTAGAGGTGATTAGAACCTCTACTGGGAAGAATGAAAGATATTCAGGATTAAATGACAAAAGATTGAACACACTCGAGGCAAAAAGTGAAAAATGTTTGCATTTCATTTTAAAATGATTGCCATGTAGGAAAAACAGTTGACTGCGGTTTCTTCATTTTCAAAAGGTGTAGAGCATAACAAGGAAGAGTAAAAGCCCCAATGGACTTTCAGCTAAATCTGTATCAGGTCAAAATACAAAATGTATGCAATTAAATTTTCTTTAAAACAACCCCCCCCCCCCAAAAAAAAAAAAAAAAACAGCCACAGTCCAAAGAAAAAAAAAGTCTGTTGCTTGCAGTTTGTGTGGAAGCAGTGAGCCATCAGGAGTGATCCAATACCTCTGCAGAAAGACCACCACTTCCCCACAGAGAGCAAGGATTCTTGTTGGCATGGGACAGGCTTTTTTTATTCAGGCTGTGGCTGCTTTCCAAAGAAAACTCAAAAAGACATTTGAGCAGGATGTCTGCCAAGGGCCATGGTACCCGCAGACATTGCAGTTATTACAAGGGCTGTGATCATCTAATGTTTATAGGTCCTGAAAGTATTTTATTGTAGTGAAATTACATTTTATACCCGTTTGACATGTAAGCTGAACTAAATGATTGCTCATTTCAAATTCCTATTGAAAACAAACAGTCCTGCTTGTACAGAAAGTTAGAAGCTTGGTGTTTAGGGGCCCAAAGAAATAGACAACCAACCCAGAATTACATACATTACAAGATGCAGTCTGTCACTAGCGCTATCGTATTACTACTTGTGGATACTTTAACAGGGTGAATTACAGAGCAGCGTACATCTACTTGTAGTTTTAATTGGATTTTAATGCAGAAATCTGTAGTTCAAGTGAGATCTGTTATTAGCTAAATCACACACAGTTTTACTGCCAGTGCAGGACAGCTGCACAGAATCTGTGAATAAAACTACCACATGACTTCGTAAAATCAGCACAGATTACACAAGGTAAACATGGTAAGAGTCGGTTCACACTGGGGCGATCCGACTCCGGGGGCGGCTCTGCAAGTCGTCCTGAGGATGACTTCAGAGGCGACCTGCCAAACGACTTCTGTATAGAAGTCAAAGTCGTACAGGGAGCATTTTCTAAGTCGGAGCGACTTGCGTCGCTCCTATTAGAACGCTCCCATTGCATTCAATGGGAGGCAACTCGTCAGGTGGCTGAGCCGCCTGACGAGTCGCCCCAGTGTGAACCGGGTCTTAGGCATACGTTTAACCCTTTGATTGCCCCAGATGTGAACCCCTTCCCAGCCAATGTATATTATTAGCACTGATAACTGTATTAGCGTCACTGGAGATGTCAGTGGCCGAGAGCCAGTTCCCACAAAGTGCCAGTGTCATATTGCCTGCCGTCCCGCTACAAGTCCCCGATCACCCCCATTACTAGAACAAAACAAAAAACAAATACAAATTCCAGTATATATCTCATAGTTTGTAGACACTATGGGGGTTATTTACTAAAGGCTAATCGCCTTTGCCCTACAAGTAGGTTCATAGGTCTGGACTTGTGTCTTTTTTTTTAACTTCACCTACTATGCAACAAGTGTACTTGGAAGTGCAATTGCTGTAGATCTGAGGGGAAGATCTAAAATGAAGGGAATCTCTGCAGTTTTTTATCATCCAATCATGTAAATGCTGTTTTTTATTTTTCTTGCATGTCCCCCTCAGATCTACAGCGAGTGCAGTGGATCAGCCTTTAGTAAAACCCCTATAACTTTCACACAAACCAATCAATATACACTAATGTTGGCCATACACTATACAAAAAATCGTCTGAAATTCGGTCCTTTAAACAGTTTGTTCATTTTTTGACAGTTAATGGGCACAAGAAATTTTCTGCCGAACGAACGATAAATTGAAAGGTTAATGTGTTTCCCGTCTGAACTAGGTATATGTTTAAAAAAAAATAAAAAATGAACCAAATATTTTATTTATGTTCACTGAACAATTTATCACTCATTACATGATGGCACTATCGTTTGCGCTCACGACTGAACGTTCGTTTTCCGAAATTGGATCCGGACGATTTTTCGTATAGTGTATGGCCAACATTAGTGTGATTTTTTATTATTTTTTTTTAAACATGTAGCAGAATACATTTTGGCCTAAATGTGTGAAGAAATTTGATTTTTAAAGGATATGTTTTATAACAAAGTAAAAAACTTTTTGTTCTTCAAAATGTATGTTTGTTTATTTATAGCACAAAAAAATAAAAAAAAATACCAGTGGTGATGAAATAGCACCAAAAGAAAGCTCTATTTGTGGGGGGAAAAAAACATAAATTTTGTTTGGGTACAACGTTGCATGACGCACAATTGCTAGGTAGTGTAGAGCAGTGCCGAATAGAATAAAAAATGGCCTGGTCACGAAGGAGTTAAAATCTTCAAGAGCTGAAGTGGTTAAAGAATCCTCACTTGGAAGACGAGGGGTGCAGAGGATCACTTTGGTGGGTAAGGGTGTCATAAAAGTATAAAAATGCTGTGCATACTTACACATGGCAAGAAGCTCCTTGCCCATTTCATCTCACGTTTTACTTTAATGCTAGTAAAAGATTGCATGACCTATATAATCTTTCATTGTCCCCATAGATCTGCTGTAAAAGTTGTAGCTGATGCTTGTTCTTTCAGCAGCAATCTGCACCAACATTTCCAGTCAGTCCTTGGGGCAGTTTGTCTGAAAGACTAGTTAGTTAGTTGTGCACATTTTGGTGAAAAATGAAGTCGTAGCTCTGCACGGGGGCGGGGCGCACAAATGCCGAACATCACCAAAATACATGCCCACGTATCAAACTAGCCTACATTGGTCCTCGATTTGCCTTTGTATTGTAAATGTGAGGAAATGCCTGCGGCTGGCAAAAATGTTGAATAACTTCATAAAACCATCAAAATTCGAATGAGCTTTGTGCATTGTGGGCTGCACAGGTCTTTACAAATGTTTTGGTGTATTGTTTTATTTTTTTATTGATGACACAACACACACAATTAAACCTCAAGTGATATTCATCACCAACCTTGCATTTTAAGAAGTTATTTTAGAACGGTTTACCCGACTCCTAAAGCTTTTGTGTTATTGAAGTACATGCACCACTTCTGACTTCCTTCTCATTACAATACCTGCTTATCACGTAGTTATGCCAGAGCCGTGTTATGATTTTAATCAGCTGAATAAATAATAAATAAGACTTATGCTCTGTTCTGCCATGTTCTTTAACCACTTGCTCCCTTTCTTCCAGGGAGTTCTCAGTCAGCTGTAAAGATTCGGCTGGAGATGTCATCCAATAACCAGTCTATCCCTATCAGAAGGTTCTCTCCCGTCACTGCACTACAGTCTTGTATACACCAGTGATGGGTCTTAATGTTAGCCAGCTCCAGTGCCTGCAGGAAGACAGAGACAGCAATGAACAGGGTTACTCTTACTTTATAGTTGGTTGTAATAAAGTAACCAATAAACTTTAATTATTGTGACAGCTCTACTTGAAAGGTTAAAGTGGAAGTCCAGCCTAACACTTAAATTCTCCCCTGCAATCATTAATGTGAGCCAAGTTCAGCCTTAGGTCTCAAACTGAAAAAAAAAAAACCTCAGTTTTTCTACTTTATTTTTCAGTATCGTCACATGACTTCAATCCAACTTCCTTCCCAGCTTAAAGCGGAGCTCCACCCTAAAGTGGAACTTCCGCTCATCGGAACCCTCCCCCCTCCGGTGTCACATTTGGCACCTTTCAGGGGGAGGGGGGTGCAGATACCTGTCAGATTTTCCGATCGTACACACAAGTCTGTCAGAGAAAAGTTCAAAGTACAAACCTGCATTCTTGGAATCAATGCTCAAACACAACATTAGCAGATGGTGCCCAAAGGGTGGTGCTCAAGAGCTGAAAAACCATGTAGTACGTCACTACGTTCGAGTCTGTTGGCCGACAATTGTGTGCAAGACAAAAAACAGGCACACGCCCTTTGGACAAAAGTCTCACGCTTTGTCTGTGAAAAATCTGATCTTGTGTACGAGGCTTAAAGCTCCATTAGTCACAGCCCATTAATTTCAATGGCACCCGTTCCCCTTCTTTGCAACTTTAAAAAGGTACCTACACTACTTTGATGCAACTTTGATCCAGAGAGTGTAAAGTTGGATCAAAGTCGCACTCTAAATCGTGCAACTTTGGGGTTGCAATAGTGGAAACGTAGTCTAAGGCTCAGTTTCCACTAGTATGACTTGTCATGTGACTTTGGACACGTCGCATGACAAGCCACAGGCCATCGATTTCAATGGTACCCGCTCCCATCTATGCAACTTTGAAAAGGTACCTGCAATGCTTTGATGCAACTTTTATCCAGAGTATGTAAAGTTACAAAGTCTCACTCTAGACTTAGGCTACATTCCCACTAGTGCAACTCCAAAGCAGTGCGATTTAGAGTGTGACTGAGTGCAGATTTACACTCTGGATCAAAGTCACCTCAAAAGTTACATCAAAGTAGTACAGGATCCTTTTTAAAGTTGCTGATTTTCAAAAGGTGCGTTGATGGGAGCGAATCATTTTTGACTAGACTTTCACCTTAAAATTGAAGCCAAAGAATGTTTTGTAAGAAGTGTGTCTGTGTGCCATGTGCTGCTTTAGCAGAACATACTTACTAGAGTGTCTCCCTCTCTCCTGTGAAGATAGGAAGTTATCCTTCTCTGGCTAACAATAGGGGATGGGGGCGGGGCTGGGCAAGACAGGGGCGGTTCGAATGAACAGTTGGCATGCCTGTGAGGTGAGAAGGACAACGTTTTCAGGAAGTGAGAGGGCCCCAATGCAGAATTCACAAAAAGGGGATTAAAGCGGAAGTAAAGCCATCGATTTAACAGTTTCAAAAAGCAGTTAAATTTCCGGCATGCCGGGATTGCCAACTGTCAACCAGACTGTCAAACCATCCAATGGCTGGTGTCATAACTGATCACATGTGCAGCACCACGGCAGTTGAAGATTAAACATAGGCCAAGATGGCAGCTTCCTTGGCTGAAAATGATAGAAGGGTTTACTTCCACTTTAAGGTTGTCCCTGAACAACAGGAAGAAGCAATTTGTCTGGCTTTGATTGGACTTTCTAAGCTTGGCAATCAGCTATACAGAAAATGAATAATATTAAAGATAAAGAGATTTTACATACAATTTATAAAAATAAAGTGGACTTCTGCTTTAAATCTGTCTGGTTGTCTTTAGTTCCAGCAATTTGCATGTGATGTCATTACATAAGATCATGTATATAATAGTATGAGTATTTTCATACACTTCGCAAGACTTGTTACTCACCTCACGGATGGCATCTTTTGATAAGGCACCGGGCAAATCTTGTTTATTTGCAAATACCAGCAACGTTGCTCCTGATAACCTCTGAAGAGGGGGAGATAAAAGCGAAGGAATGAAAAATAAATAAAAATGAATGACAACTGGTAAGCAGAAACGAGATACACATAGCAACTGGCAGCACTAAAGCCCTCTATAAAAAGCCTGATAAAAACAAGTAATTGCAATACACATTTGTAAAAACTGGGTCATGTAATATAGTGGAAAATATCACTTCAACAGAAGGAATTCTTGTCAAACAAAGTATGAACTGCTATAGGATAGAAACTCCTTACAACAGGTAACAGATTTTTTATTTGTATGACTAAAGGAAAATGAAGACCAACATGCACGGTCCACGCACATTTCTACACTCCCCTCCCCCAGGTCTCCAAATTCTCAGCTAAAACAGAGATGATCTGCTGAACAGCTCTTATCGCTTTGCAGAGATTACAGAGCTGGAATTCGCACCACACAAGTGTGAATCCAGCTTCAGATTAAATTTGTATGAAACCAGACAGGCCCTTGCACTACATGGTATTGTTAAATCTGAAGACAAAAATCTACAGAAAATCTAATAGTGTGCATGGGGTCTACCCTCTCCTTAGAATTCCAATGCTGCCATCCAAAAGGCGTCTCCTTTGCTTTTTCATCCAGTATGGAGACACCAACTCACAAAGCGTGTTACTGGCTAGAGCACCAGGTGAAAAAAAAATTAAAAAAATCTTAAAGAAAATAACTGCAGCCACCACATTTATGAATTGGTAAGTTGAAATATATTGTTTTGGGGTTTAATAATGCTTTAAAAAAAATGTTCACTTTTAATATAGCTCCATCAAAAAGGACATGTTCACTTTTATGGTTTGTCAAACAGACATTGCAAAACACAAGGCAGCATATTAATCATCCAGGCTGGATTCACACTTTGGTGTTTTGCCCGATAATAATAATGCTTCTACTGCATTCAATGGAAACGCATAAAAAATGTCAATGCGTATTAATGATTGCTGATGTGCATTATTGAGTCGTGTTAATGTGCGATGTTAAGTGCGCTGAAATACACATTAACATACATTATAATGCGTTTCCATTTGGATGAAAAGAACATTCAGGCACAAAATGAGTAAATGGGCATTTAGTGAGGTGACCAAGCTTTAGAAGCTATTAAATGCCACTTTGGCTACCTTTGCATTGTTTTATACCAAACTGGCAAATCCATATTTTGAAATGAGTTATAACAAACATGAAAGTATGTACCCATCGTAATCATTATCCTCTGTAGGATATCTGACCATCGATGGTTGTCTTAGAAGGAAAACAATCTTATTACTGTTACATAAAATCGAAATGTAACTGTCAAAATATTACACTCAGTCATCGCTGATGTTGCTTGATCTTCAAAATCCCACTGCACTGTTGGTTGGAGGAGTCCCTTCTATTGTATGATAATAATAGAGCGTGCTTCATCAGGCAAGACTTTCATGGTCATTATGCACCCACCTCTTCCTGTAAGAGCCCAGCGAGTTCTTGTGCACAATCCTGCAAACGTGCGCGGTCTGCACTGTCAACCACCCAGATCAAACCATCTGTACTCTCAAAGTAATTCCTCCAGTAGGATCTCAAAGATTTTTGTCCTCCAACATCCCACATGTTCAGCTTGAATCTACAGAAAAAAGAACAAAAAGAAAAAACATACATCATAACTGCATGGTTCCTAAAATGGAATGCCACGGCAAGACAGGCCATAAAACATTAAAAGCTAGTAGGCTGAATTAAACAAAAAAAAACGGAGATTCCTCCATCTACACAAGTGAGGTGGAGGATTGCATTCTCACAGCGGCCATCACTGCTGGCAGAATACACTGATCAATAGCTGCAGCCGCTGACTGACAAAAGCTTTCCAGCATGTCCGTTCGACAGAAGTCAGTCACTGGATCGACTTCTGTCAAACAGGAAGGGCCACACAGATCGAAATTTGTCTGGGAAACACTGACTGAATCACAGCAAAACAAGACAGCTGAATGGAAATAAAACATTTATGTTACCCTCTGTGCTCCAGTGTTTTAATATT